>CM055816.1:58223314-58288220 GCA_029582265.1 Zoroaster sp. YZ-2022 | reverse complement strand
CAATTACATGTACAGAATTACCTAAACCATATTATTTTAAGTCGTTTCCTTAAACATTCCGCTATCCTGATATCCTGACAAATATTTCCCGTCAAACAGGTGATCTATCGTGAAAGCTCATGTTCACTTACTGCCTGTAGGCCTAACCCCCATGAAAATAAACAAATTTAGGCGTAAAAGTAGGCCTACTTTATAATGGAAATATGTCTAAAATGGTTGAAATCCAAAATTGCACCCAAATATGCCAATTAAAAGAATTGCGTACCAACTGTTGCACTAAGGAACGAAAGTTCCAGATTGTCATACGATGGGTCTGATTTTTCCATCGGGTGGCAACACAGCAAATGAATCAACGAAAGAAATGACCATTTAAGAAGAACAAAACACCGAGGACCACCACTTACAATATAAAATAATTAATAATGATTTAATTAACAAATACAAATTACTACTGTTTCTGGTTTTATCCTAATTTAAAGAAACAAACTAATTATACCATCACCACAAACAAAATTAATAAAAATGCCGGCCTATGTCAGTTCATTTGAAGGTTCCTGATGTAGGGTACCAGGTACTTGGCTGGTTGTAGTTTGGTGGCTCCCTAAGAGTAGTTATGTAGCTCTCTAAGAATGTGGTGCTTCTTTCGTACGGGACCCTCGATTCGTTAATGATAACCCAAAAATATTCACGAATCTCTGAAACTCCACTAAGAAGGTGGTGTCCACACAGGACGACTCCTTCCACACATGATTATTGTAGGTGTCTACAGAGCCACTCAGGCATCTGTACTACACTACATATACACATAGGTTCGTTTGCCCCAACCGGGAAACTCTTTTTAAATAAAGAAAATAGTAAACATTTTTACTACATCATTCCCCGTATAACAAGGGAGTTTGTTTTCCCCAAACCCTATCGGTATTTCCTAAGGATTTAAGTAATGTAAAATTTTCACAAAGAAATTTCCCAATCTTAAGTTCCAATCTTAACTTTAAAAAAAATACTAGAACTTAAATCATTCTAAACATAAAATAAATTAAAACTTAGTTATATGAACTGGCTTGGTCCTATATGTAGTTTAATATGGTGGGCCACACCCAAGGCATGCACAAAAGACCCTACCAGCAGTCATCTAGTTTATAGGGCTTGAGTGTGACTTCCTCTCTCTAGGCTAGTCCATGTCTATGCTCTGACAGATCCCCATATAACCCCAGGCTTTTGTTTAGGGAACGAGATTGGCTTATTTACGATATATTCACGATATTATAAATACGAAAGTGAGGCTGTAATTCCCACAACCACTTTCTGTAGCTTACATGTTGCATGCACCAGCGAGAAGAACCAATAATCTGATAGTTCCAACGAAAAGTTGATTCCTGAGATAAGGAACAAATAAATGGATGTAGCTATTTCCATGAAGTTTCTTAAAATTCAATCACATTTAAGGAGGTTACTATCTTGAGAATGTATTTGTATGAACAAACAGTTAGAGACCTTTCTTTTGTAATCATTGAGCAGCGGCATATATGAGCAGACTTCCAGGAGTAAAACGTTCTTGTGATTGCACCAAAAATGTTAAACATTGTTCACCCTTATATATCTCACCTCAAACTGATGGACAGCCACAAATCCATGGCATTTCACGAAACCTGCGATGTAGGTGAGGCTCGCGTCGCCTCAGACCTGCTCGTTGGTATTTTTATTATTATTTTTTTTTGCTATTAAGTGATGCCCAATTGCAGCCAAAATTGCTGGATTGATTGGATTTCAGCCGTGCTGTGTTTTAAACGACTCTTTCACATAGGTGTATGAACATTTGCCCGATTTGTGAGGCCTCTTGTGGCCACCGTACTTTGTATACGGGCAATATGGTCCCCCGTGCATACATCACATGTCACGTGATCACGTATTTACCGGTTGGCAAAAAAAAAAAAAAAAAAACAAGTCACCGCACCACTTTAACCAGTATAATAATTGAAAAATAATACTTTTAGCGTATTATGGTCTTCAGTTAACTTGTGTGATTGCATCTTATATACCAATAATGTGATTTTGTAACGAATTCTTGCTTAGATAATTCTGAAAGTGGCGAAATAAACGACAACCATCGTTTACAATCCACCAATGTTTCTCAATTACATTTAATTTGTTCATTATTGAAGAGGGCCTGTGTGTGATCACCGTAAAGGGACACTGTGTCAGCCTAAGTTCAGCATACATAGGCCCCCCTATGCTTTCTTTACACTGGTTTCACTGGTTTTCATGAACACGTTTTTCTCTGGTACTCTACCATTGGTTTATTTCAGATGGGCTGATAGTTGCTGGGCGGATGTTGTCAAACCGAACAATTTCAAGGAGGTGTTCGGGGCAAATCTCTATCCAGTCATAATTATAGAGATCAGTGGTCTGGCTTCATGCTGTGACAAAATATGACCAACAATAACCCTTGTTATTAATTCAGTCTGCTTTCAAATTCAAATCAATTTAAAGAAAGTATTGTTGAAAACACCACAGTCAATTTCCAAGCGATTATGAAGGTATATTTATTTCTATTTATGGCAACATCAACACAGCGACCATTCATCAGAAATGAACCAATGGTAATCATTTGGGGTCAAACCTAGATGAGAAATACGTGTTTATGAAAACAAAAGCACCAACAATATTTCCATGTCTGTTTGTTACAACATCCGCCCAGCGACCATCAATCAGCCCATCGGAAATACACCAATGGTAGAGTACCAGAGAAATACATGTTCATGAAAAGGAAACCACTGTAAAGAAAGTATCATGTACGCTGAACTTTATTCAAAGAGATTTGTCACCAAATGACAGTAGACTGACAGTAGGCTGACATAGTGCCCCTTTAGGGGGGTCACACACAGGTTTCCTTTTTCCCTATGAAACGATGATCAATTGCAGCTAAAACGTCGTGTCGTTAATGATAACGTATTCAGTTTCAATGCTCATTCTAACAGGAAGTTGCGTCTCATTTTGGCTGAGGAAGGTACGCAGAGAATCCCGGAGACAAAAGAGTCAGAGTGCGTACAGTGACGTCACTGAAACCAACATTTATAAACAAACGTTGGACCTATAAAACAGGGGCGGATCCAGGTTATTTGAAAAGGGAGGGGTCCAGATGGTTGGAAATTACTGTTGTGGTCACAAAATAGCCCCACTATTATTGACATCACTGTAAATTTACTCCAAAACGTCTTTTTTTAGAAAAAATATAAGTTATTAAGAAACCTTTGTAGTTTTATTGATTTGACGACACTATGACATATTCACATGTATTTCGACGACAACTGTTTAAACTTGTACATATCTTCTGGTTAAATCAATGACATAGAAGTGTCTTGCAAGGAATGCATGGATTTCCTTTTTTGAATTCCTTCGTATTGATCAGTTGGATATTTCAGAGGACCTTCAAGAAATGACGATCATGGCAGTAAGGGCCTTTCTCTATCTGGTAAAGATTAGAAGGTGGTTAAGAAGTAAGTGTACTATAAAAAGATTTCTCCAGAACAACTCAGAGCGCCATGGAGTGCCATGGCTGAGCGGTTTAGTGCATCGGATTTGTGTTCTGATGGCTAAGTCGTCAGAATGTGGGTTCGAATCCCAACCGCGACCGTGGTGCTTGTGTCGTCGAGCAAGACACTTTACTATAATTGCTTCTCTCCACCCAGGAGTAAATGGGTACCTGTGAGGGCAGAGTTGGTTGTTGTGTTTGATTAGCCCTGTGCGCCGAAGTGGCAGCAATTGAGCTGTATACTCCCCCAGGTAGCTGAGATGGTTTCAGTAATGATTTATGCGCCTGATGAGGAGGGGTAATAATGTACATCGCTCTGATACGTCGTATAAGAGCGCTTTAAAAATGCCTCAATTATTAGGTGTTCGGGTATAACCCGAAAACCTATTGTTTTTGTACGTTTTGTTTTCTCTTCTTCTTCTCACCGCCGAGTGTCTACAAAAACACATACTTGCGAACTTCACATGAACTTGGAAATTGAGATATACTTAGACCCTGATGTGTAGATGAAACAGAAGTTGTGACGTCATGATGACGTCATCAGATATCGAATTACTTAAAAATCAAAGTTTAATATTTAAAAAAATCATAAATCCTTAACTACACAATGGATTTTTATAATCTATACATCATCGGAAAGGTCTTGAATTATCAAACAACATTTGCACAGATATGACCCCATTTTGACCTTGTCTTCCGGTCCAAACCGGAAGTTGAAAAGAAGAAAAATTCTAGAGCCAATATGTTAGGCAATTTCAACATGGTTTCTGTGAATGAAATCTTTGACATGTGACCTTTTCAAAAATATTATTGATGACGTCATCACTACGTCACAGAACATTTTACAACAGAGTGAAATATATATTATTTTGCCATCTCAAAAATCCTTTTTCCGAAATAGCCCAAATACTTTTTTTATGGATAGAAAATAAAGAAAACAATCTAATTCTGAAGTTTCAACGCAATCGTCTATCCAAAACGGAAGATACGGTCAAATGAAGGACAGCGAAAACCGGGATATACCCCCACCCCCGCGCCTTTGGACGAGTTCCGCGCACATGGTCGGTTGCCACACTCCAACGCACGTGGCTCTAAGACAGCACTGACTGCGGGCGAACCAATCAACGATCGAGGTTCATCTGAGACATGAATTATTTATACCACCATTCATTACGGGAGCTGGGAGCGGTGTGTGATAGCGCCCTCTGTTGCCAATGCATTGTGAATAATGTGTGGTCGTGCATCATCCCGTAGCACCTATTGTTTTTGCGCGAGTTTTATTTCTCCTTCTCCCCGTCTATTGTTCACACACACAAAATACTTGCTAACTTCCCATGAACTTGAAACTTGGCATGCAATAAGACCTTAACAATTAGATGACACAGAAGTATGATGACGTCATCGGGTGTCAAATAACTGTTGTTTAAACATGAAATATTAATTATTTCAAAAGCACGTTAAGAGACATGCTTTAAAAAGGTCAATCTAATCAAAATTTGTATATATTATTGCAAAAAAGAAAATCATTCTCTTTTAACCCTCCGAGCCGCAATACACCACAAGGGCCACAAGCGGAATAAGGGGAGACTCCGGAAGGCACTTTTAATTACGCGTAATTACACTACGCGATCCGTTTTCTAACGAACTAATACACTACCCAATCCTTACCCAATCCTTTCCTAACCCTTCACTGACAGTCTAAATTTATGAATGGAGGTCTCCTAGACACTCCTACATTAGGATGATTGATAGTTAGGGTTCTTGGCAGCGAGTAGATTTGTACATGAGTGAACGGTGCTTAGATTTGTACACGCGTGAACGGAGCTTAGATTTGTACACAAAACACATTGTGCACAAACGAATAGGCAGATTTCCCACGGTCGGGGGTGACCTTTGCTGAGCTCGATGTTAAAGGTTACTATAGTATGTCAATCTAGAAGGTTCCATTGAGGATATCATGTAGTTTCACCGTAATTGGCCCAACGGTGTTTGAGTAATTAAACAAAAGGTCAAAAAGTGCCTTCCGGAATCACCTATTCGCTGCTCGCAGGGCTCTGGCTGGTTGCCCAGATTTCCCACGGTCGGGGGTGACCTTTGCTGAGCTCGATGTTAAAGGTTACTATAGTATGTCAATCTAGAATGTTCCATTGAGGATATCATGTAGTTTCAGCGTAATTGGCCCAACGGTGTTTGAGTAATTAAACAAAAGGTCAAAAAGTGCCTTCCGGAATCACCTATTCCCTGCTCGCAGGGTTAAGTAAGTCAATTAAATTGTTTGTTTTATAAAAGTTATCAAATTAGTCTGGTTAATAAGCTTATCAAATGATGGTTATCCATCAAAGTTCATACGCTAACAGCTTGACTCATTTCTCTTTATTTACTTGCCTCTTGTTCTTGAAAAAGAAGTAGATATTTTAAAAAGCAATACAGACAATACAAATCAAAGTATTCTATTAATCACATATTATTGATTTATTTTACATAACACACAACTTTTAACTGATATCAGAACTCTGTCTTAGTAGAGGTACATACATGCGGTGGAGAGATTTATACATAAGGACACAAGATTGTATTGTTGTTTTAACTTGTGTAATATAAAAGTGTAATTATACAAAGTGCAACTTTTCATGACCTTTTGTCCCTACAAAGTCCACCCCACAGTATGCGAAGTGTAAGTTGTAACTTATATCTTGTCCCTGCAAACTCCTTTCCATCTTTATAGACTGAAATACAAACAATGAATCTAAATCTTCTAACTCCTGACTGACGGGAATTAAAATATCAATTATCTCTCTTTCAGTTTGGTGCATGCATTCCACTGAGTTGTTCACCTTCATATTCTCTGAAGTTTTATAACGAAATGTATTTGAATTAACTTTATAAATAGTTTAGAGATAGTGTGTTAGCAATATTGTATCAACTCTAAGGGCATACGTGTATGATGCTGATGCATACGTGTATGATGCAAAGTGTAAATGTTGGTGATATTGTTCCAACAGAGTCCATAAAGATGGGAAAGACTTTGCAGGGACAAACACAGGCGACAACTGTACTTATTTTTGTTTTGTTTTCAAGATTTTACAATAACCCTAAAGTACTCAAAATCCGTCAAAATCCAAGGACATGTTTTGCTTGATTGATTTTAATGTTTGGTATTTTACAGCCAAAATGAACTATACCTGGCACGATGCCAGACTTCAGAGTCCTCAGGTTTGGGTGTTGAGTTACTATATGTTGTTGGATTTTGATAGATTCACAAAGGTTCATAGCAAAGTAACATTGTTTTCGGCATCATATAAGTAAAAAGGAAGAAATATATCTTGGCACAGTTTCATAGCGCTGCTTACTATAAGCATTAAATCAGCGCAAAAATAGGTGGTGCTTGCATAAGTGTATTTTAAGAGTGATGTAACATGTGAATTTTGGCTGTGTACATGTGTACTTCGCATAACTAAGGATTCCCCAGGTACGCAGCTAGTGCAGAAATTCAGCGCTCAAACCTGTAAGTGGTAAATGATGATCATAAGCACAGAATGCCATAGTATGCAGTGGCGTGAAACTGAGCATTGGTTATTGATTAATATGTTTGTATATCATTATTAAACAGTTAAATACTTTGTTTATTTGAAAATTATATAATTTAACATGTACATATACATTACACAAAACAAATAAAGGTTGTTGAATACATCAACTTATGAAGAAGCAAAACTAAAATTTAATACTGTTTTCACCTTTCATAAAGTACATGTAAACGGGCAAAATGACAAACAAACAACGGGATGAAATAATAAAGTATTCTAACATTGATTTATTTTAAACCTAATAAAGATCTTAGAGATTTGAATGGCTTGTTGGTGGTTCAATGTATTACACAAAACACGTTCATATTGTTCAGTACATCAATAGGAACAAAACTGTATACCGCAGTTACGCACATCTATTGTGAAATGGCGTTTTACTTATACTATTAAAAAATAACTGCTATTTACCAAACCAAGCATGGAATCGAAAATATTCTAGCCATTTTGTTTGCTCTTTCCATTGGTATTCTGTGTACCTATAACACAATATTATATGTGTTTCTTGATCATGGTACAGATAACTGGCTATGTCAATAATGCTAAATTGGTGACAATAAACAAACTGCACTAGTCATCATTTCAACAACGACATGCTTTCCAGGATTGAATTCAATCTTCATGCAAATTACAACTTTATTGTTTCATAAAATCATAACTCCTTAACAAAACAATGATTTGTTTACTATCTACACCTCATACGAAAGATCTTAACAAATATATTCAATTGATGACGTCATCATAGGTAACAGCGCCACCTGGTGACATCAAACATGAATTATCGAATCTTGAATCTTGAGTCATGAATCTTGAACCATGGAGAATAAAACAAACTATAATATTTCAAAAAATTATATCCCAACAACAAGAAAAGATCAATTCACAATCTTTGTACGATTTTAGTAGATCGTGAAAATCCCAAGAATTGCGTACATTCATGACACTGATTAGACATTCACTTCCAGTTTAAACTTGAAGTGGAATATTTAATATTTCAAACATTCATATCTCAATTAAAAAACCTGATATTATACATCGTGAAGGACTTCAGAAATATGAAGTCATGAAAATGACTTGGCTTTCATTTCCGAATTGAAAAAAGTAACATTCCTGCCATTGTGGTCATTTGAACATGGATGTATTGTATCGAAATACACATTTGACGAATCCTATAACGTCACATTTCTTCAATGATCCCAATTGATGAGGTCACCATTTACCGTCACTTTCGAACACCTAGTGTTTGTCAATACAAACACTTCTCTCTAGCTATTATTATTATTATTATTATCCCTGATGAATTTGCGCATTTGTTGGCGAAGGGTGACACCAATGATGATCATTGTGCCTCATCTGTGCCATGCCAGGTACATCACAGCAATAATACACTGCAGGATTTCCCCCCAAACGACTGGCAATCCCATTTAGAAATGCCACGGCAGAAAAAAAAATCACATGAACTTTTAACTCAACGAACAAACTGAACTTCTTTAATGCAGCATCACATGGGGGCAGACAGACAAAATCCTGATCTAAAACGTGTTCTTCGGTTTGCAATGATGTCCCCGTCAAAACCTGCCAAAATCAGAAAGGTCATTTCTAGGCCAGTCAAAAACCATGACCAAACACATTTTGTTTTGCTTCTCTTTTCTAAACACTGCAGTGTTATCAACCTGTATGATCTGAAGCAAAATTGCGGACATTCGTCCATCATACAATTATGTAAGAGAAGCATAACATTTCCATCAGCAAAAGTGCCTCTGCGGAGCCTTCTTGATCACACCACACTCAGGTTCATCCAAGAACACAATAGAGACAACAACTTCAGTTGTCGAGGGGCTTGTGGAAGATGAACAATTCTCATGTGATTTTTTCTGTGCAAGGGGGGATTTGATGGTGCATCATGCCACAGCGAGTATAAACAAAAATTCTCCTCAGTTGATCAATCAGATTGTTTTGCATTACACTTGTTCCACTACAATTAAGATTTAACGACCATGTTTCGTGGCAGAACTCCGTCCCATCTTCAACTCGATTTAGTTGTCCCGAATTGAACCCCCTGCTACATTTGGCATCCCTCAAAGATTCACAGAACGGCAATTATGTGAATGTATCACTAAAGAAATTGTAAAGACATTTTAAGTTGGCATAGTAACCAATGCGGTATTGGTCACTTTGCCAAATTACAAAAATAGCCAGTTAGAGCATTCGTCATTTGAATGCATGCTCTATCTCCAAAACTATAAGGAATACATGCATGTGGATTAGATACAATGGTAGGTCTCTTCCTGAATGTACTAATCGGCGGGAAAACTTAAAATTGAAAAAAAGTCGGATTGGTCACTATGGCAAATTAGGGACGAATTGTCATGCATGCGTTATTAGGACAAATTCGTTTCCAGGTACTCACTCACCCCACAATTACATGTACACAATTACCTAAACCATATTATTTTAAGTCGTTTCCTTAAACATTCCGCTATCCTGATATCCTGATAAATATTTCCTGTCAAACAGGTGATCTATCGTGAAAGCTCATTTTCACTTACTGCCTGTAGGCCTAACCCCCATGAAAATAAACAAATTTAGGCGTAAAAGTAGGCCTACTTTATAATGGAAATATGTCTAAAATTGTTGAAATCCAAAATTGCACCCAAATATGCCAATTAAAAGAATTGCGTCCCAACTGTTGCACTAAGGAACGAAAGTTCCAGGTTTGTCATACGATGGGTCTGATTTTCCCATCGGGTGGCAACACAGCAAATGAATCAACGAAAGAAATGACCATTTAGAAGAACTAAACACTGAGGACCACCACTTACAATATAAAATAATTAATAATGATTTAATTAACAAATACAAATTACTACTGTTTCTGATTTTATCCTAATTTAAAGAAACAAACTAATTATACCATCACCACAAACAAAATTAATAAAAATGCCGGCCTATGTCAGTTCATTTGAAGGTTCCTGATGTAGGGTACCAAGTACTTGGCTGGTTGTAGTTTAGTGGCTCCCTAAGAGTAGTTATGTAGGTCTCTAAGAATATGGTGCTTCTTTCGTACGGGACCCTCGATTCGTTAATGATAACCCAAAAATATTCATGAATCTCTGAAACTCCACTAAGAAGGTGGTGTCCACACAGGACGACTCCTTCCACACATGATTATTGTAGGTGTCTACAGAGCCACTCAGGCATCTGTACTACACTATATATACACGTAGGTTCGTTTGCCCCAAACCGGGAAACTCTTTATAAATAAAGAAAATAGTAAACATTTTTACTACATCATTCCCTGTATAACAAGGGAGTTTGTTTTCCCCAAACCCTATCGGTATTTCCTAAGGATTTAAATAAATGTAAAATTTTCACAAAGAAACTTCCCAATCTTAAGTTCCAATCTTAACTTTTAAAAAAATACTACAACTTAAATCATTCTAAAGATCAAATAAATTAAAACTTAGTTATATGAATTCTGGCTTGGTCCTACATGTAGTTTAATATGGTGGGCCACACCCAAGTCATGCACAAAAGACCCTACCAGCAGTCATCTAGTTTATAGGGCTTGAGTGTGACTTCCTCTCTGTTGGTTAGTCCATGTCTATATGCTCTGACAGATCCCCATATAACCCCAGGCTTGTGTTTAGGAACGAGATTGGCTTATTTACGATATATTCACGATATTATAAATACGAAAGTGAGGCTGTAATTCCCACAACCACTTTCTGTAGCTCACATGTTGCATGCACCAGCGAGAAGAACCAATAATCTGATTGTTCCAACGAAACGTTGATTCCTGAGATAAGGAACAAATAAATGGATGTAGCTATTTCCATGAAGTTTCTTAAAATTCAATCACATTTAAGCAGGTTACTATATTGAGAATGTATTTGTATGAACAAACAGTTAGAGACCTTTCTTTTGTAATAATTGAGCAGCGGCATATATGAGCAGACTTCCAGGAGTAAAACGTTCTTGTGATTGCACCAAAAATGTTAAACATTGTTCACCCTTATATATCTCACCTCAAACTGATGGACAGCCACAAATCCATGGCATTTCACGAAACCTGCGATGTAGGTGAGGCTCGCGTCGCCTCAGACCTGCTCGTTGGTATTTTTATTATTATTATTTTTTGCTATTAAGTCATGCCCAATTGCAGCCAAAATTGCTGGATTGATTGGATTTCAGCCGTGCTGTGTTTTAAACGACTCTTTCACATAGGTGTATGAACATTTGCCCGATTTGTGAGGCCTCTTGTGGCCACCGTACTTTGTATACGGGCAATATGGTCCCCCGTGCATACATCACATGTCACGTGATCACGTATTTACCGGTTGGCAAAAAAAAGAAAGAAGCAAGTCACCGCACCACTTTAACCAGTATACTAATTGAAAAATAATACTTTTAGCGTATTATGGTCTTCAGTTAACTTGTGTGATTGCATCTTATATACCAATAATGCGATTTTGTAACGAATTCTTGCTTAGATAATTCTGAAAGTGGCGAAATAAACGACAACCATCGTTTACAATCCACCAATGTTTCTCAATTACATTTAATTTGTTCATTATTGAAGAGGGCCTGTGTGTGATCACCGTAAAGGGACACTGTGTCAGCCTAAGTTCAGCATACATGATGCTTTCTTTACACTGGTTTCCTTTTCATGAACACGTATTTTTCTGGTACTCTACCATTGGTTTATTTCAGATGGGCTGATAGTTGCTGGGCCGATGTTGTCAAACCGAACAATTTCAAGGAGGTGTTCGGGGCAAACCTTTAATCCAGTCATAATTATAGAGATCAGTGGTCTGGCTTCATGCTGTGACAAATATGACCAACAATAGCCCTTGTTATAAATTCAGTCTGCTTTCAAATTCAAATCAATTTAAAGAAAGTATTGTTGAAAACACCACAGTCAATTTCCAAGCGATTATGAATGTATGTTTATGTCTATTTATGGCAACATCAGCCCAGCGACCATTCATCAGAAATGAACCAATAGTAATCATTTGGGGTGAAACCTAGATGAGAAATACGTGTTTATGAAAACAAAAGCACCAACAATATTTCCATGTATTTGTGGCAACATCCGCCCAGCGACCATCAATCAGCCCATCGGAAATAAACCAATGGTAGAGTACCAGAGAAATACATGTTCATGAAAAGGAAACCACTGTAAAGAAAGCATCATGTACGCTGAACTTTATTCAAAGAGATTTGTCACGAAATGACATTAGACTGACAGTAGGCTGACATAGTGCCACTTTAGGGGGGTCACACTATGAAACGATGGTTAATTGCAGCTAAAACGTCGCGTCGTTAATGATAACGTTTTCAGAGTTTCAGTGCTCATTCTAACAGGAAGTCGAGTCTCATACATTATCTGATAGTCTGAGGGCAGGTGGCGCTTCTGAAGCGGCTTCTACGAGTTCTGTTAACCCGCCAAGGAGGATGGAAATCATCAGTTTCAAAGGACATGTACATTAACGACTCTATGTCAAACAAGCTTTCAGTGACACGTGCTATGAAGCTTTAAACTCAAACGTATTTAGAAAATTTAAGGGATTTTTAGATTGTTTGCTTACATTCCACTTTGTCCTTTTCCTATTTTTCGAACTTTGTGCTCGCTATGTATCATTAGTGGTTTGTAACAGGCGTGGGTGACTGCAGCCTTTCCAAGAGTAAAACAGTAAAACATATTATAAGGCGAAGTAAAAAAAAACATGTTTAGCGTCCCCGCCCGCTTCCTTTTTGGGGGCCGCATGGATTTTTTTTACATTTTTACCAATTCAAAATGAGATTAAAAAAACGTAAAATGTCAACCGATCCATCGGAAAAAAATACTTGCAAGTCAGAACTTCTAATTTTATAGATTCTGTCGGTCCAGTCGACCGTGCAATTGTGCAATCTCCAGTCCAAGTACGTACGTTTTTGCCGTGGCCCCATCCGTGTGTTTCGGGTTTATTTCCAGCCGTGCGCGCGTGGCCAAGCCATCCTTGTGTACTACCATGGAGCTATGGTACTACTAACGTTAGTCTGGTTTCCCGGACTGGAAAGGCCCTACGTACATTTTACCGTCGTTCCCAAGTCAGGGAACAGACGGTATGAGCTCATGCAAGAGTGCGCATGCGCATGTTCCATTAGACTCGGGGACAATTCGTTAGACAGTCGTGTTTTGTCTATAGGCGCCGCTGTATACCAGCGCGGAATGCTGTTCAAGCTAGCGGCAACTAAACTCGGCTAATTATCGACTTGATTTCAAGTCTAACGTTCCATGAATGGCGTGTTTCTCATACGTGTATGATGCAAAGTGTAAATGTTGGTGATATTGTTCCAACAGAGTCCATAAAGATGGGAAAGACTTTGCAGGGACAAACACAGGTGACAACTGTACTTATTTTTGATTTTACAATAACCCTAAAGTACTCAAAATCCGTCAAAATCCAAGGACATGTTTTGCTTGATTGATTTTAATGTTTGGTATTTTACAGCCAAAATGAACTATACCTGGCATGACGTCAGACTTCAGAGTCCTCAGGTTTGGGTGTTGAGTTACTATATGTTGTTGGATTTTGACAGATTGATTTCACAAAGGTTCATAGCAAAATAACATCTTTTTTCGGCATCATATGCAAAAAGGAAGAAATATATCTTGGCACAGTTTCATAGCGCTGCTTACTATAAGCAATAAGTCAGCGCAAAAATAGGTGGTGCTTGCATAAGTGTATTTTAAGAGTGATGTAGCATGTGAATTTTGGCTGGGTACATGTGTACTTCGCATAACTAAGGATTCCCCATGTACGCAGCTAGTGCAGAAATTCAGCGCTCAAACCTGTAAGTGGTAAATGATGATCATAAGCACAGAATGCCATAGTATGCAGTGGCATGAAACTGAGCATTGGTTATTGATCAATATGTTTGTATATTATTGTTAAACAGTTAACTACTTTGTTTATTTGAAAATTAAATAATTTAACATGTACATACACATTACACAAAACAAATAAATGTTGCTGAATACATCAACTTATGAGAAAGCAAAACTAAAATTTAATACTGTTTTCACCTTTCATAAAGTACATGTAAACGGGCAAAATGACAAACAAACAACGGGACGAAATAATAAAGTATTCTAACATTGATTTATTTTAAACCTAATAAAGATCTTAGAGATTTGAATGGATTGTTGGTGGTTCAATATATTACACAAAACACGTTCATATTGTTCAGTACATCAATAGGAACAAAACTGTATACCGCAGTTATGCACATCTATTCTGAAATGGCGTTTTACTTAAACTATTAAAAAATAACTGCTATTTACCAAACCAAGCATGGAATCGAAAATATTCTAGCCATTTTGTTTGTTCTTTCCATTGGTATTCTGTGTAGGCCTACCTATAACACAATATTATATGTGTTTCTTGATCATGGTACATATAACTGGCTATGTCAATAATGCTAAATTGGTGACAATAAACAAACTGCACTATAGTCATCATTTCAACAACGACATGCTTTCCAGGATTGAATTCAATCTTCATGCAAATTACAACTTTATTGTTTCATAAAATCATAACTCCTTAACAAGACAATGATTTGTTTACTATTTGCATCACTGTGAACGTTGAGGGTGACTGACTATACTTCAGTCGCGATTCTGGAGTCTCCGCGCCTGGGTGGTTTTGTTGCAGGAGCAATGCAAAATTGCCAAAATACCCCGTAATGTCCAGTCTCATCAGATGGTATAGAGGGAATAAGTTTTAAAAGGTGATCCATATGCGTTCATTAGTCTTGGAGCTAGGAAGATGTAAGGTAAAAGTTTTATTGCCCATATAAATTGCGGGAGGGTACCTCTGCGATGGGGTTCCGACATCAAAATTTGTCCAGGCTATTCCTTAACGTTATAGCATGGTGGGTCAATCCGTTGCCTCTCTGCACCGATAGTCAACCAGCGGGTTCAGACAATAGGAACGCATTGTAGGGAGGTGCCTAGATCGCTATAAGCAGCTCGTTCGGGTGGAACCGTTCGTTTCTTGTATCTAATTGAATATTCAGCGCGTCTATTATCTCCCCTAATTAGTAGCCTTTGAGTATAGGCTTGCATGCGTAAGGCTGCAGGGACAGGCCAGCGCATTTGGATGGTAGATGTAACGTACGACGATTGGGGGTGTTTGCGCCGTCATCAGTTTCTAGTATAGTTCGATCAGCTGGCTCACCATGGAAGGAGCCTATGAAGCAATTGAGGTCAGTTATTTAGCCATAATTAACCCAAAAAAAAAAATTAATAATAATAATAATATATAGTAGATACAGATAGTAAATACAGAAGGCAGAGCACCCGGGGAGCCGGTTGCAAAGCATGATATATACTGTTCATGGAGTTTATTCATTTGTATGCATAACGATAGAGGGAAGGAATAGATACACTGTATAGCGGTTGGGTAGGCATAGGCAGTAATAAACACCGCTTAATCTTACCCTAATCACTTTTAGGATTATCTTGGGGTTAAGGCGTAGAGGCAGTGATGGCCGGCTTTCGCTGGTATGAAAGGTACTGACGTTTTGAAGTGTAGCGGGGGAAAAAAACAAAAAAAACCAACAACAACAATAATAATTATTATAACAATAATAATAACACTCATAATAAATACACAATGATAACAATGATGTTATTGTATATGAGTTGCTGCCTTCCGTTAATTTATGGTTGATATGTTCCCTGTTCTAGGAGAACGCTGGGGCTTATGGTTGATATGTTCCCTGTTCTAGGAGAACGCTGGGGCCTATGGCGACTTGGGCGAGGCTGTTGGTGCATCGTTTAAAGGTCTGTGTAGCACATTCAAAATTTCTGAAAAGTGTTTTCAAGCCTTGATAGAGGATGGTTGGGACGACGCGGAGCAGTTGGGAGACTTGACGGATGCCTGGAAGGTTCAGGTCCTTGCTCTGGCCCCAAATGGGGGACAGAGGAGAAATCTTGAGAAGATGATCCAGCGAGTGGAGGCGGGTCCTTTGCATGAGCAAGTACAGAAGAAAAAGCGCCGACACGAAGAGGCAGACCCACCCCATCAAGATGCTGCAACTGGTCAGGTAGCTGACAGAGGTCAAGGCGCGGGCCCCAGCGGTGCAGTAGCCACACTAGCAACCACCAAGGACTCCACTTCAGCTCGGGTATTTTGAAGTAATACAAAATAAAAAATAATCTGTACAGAGCAGACCCTGGTTTGGGCTGAAAAGAGGTTCAAGGAAACGCCGCACTGGTATGATATGGATTTGGTAGTGATAGCATTTTGTGGTGATTTCCAATAAACGTTTGCCTAAATGATACTTGTTAAAATCACACGGACGAATATTGCCGTCGGCAGCGCCGGCATGTTCGAGAAAATAGTATCAGAAAATGCGACAGCCAATTGCCTTACATCAGTTGGAATACACTGTGACCAAAACAGCACAAACGGTAACCATTATTTGCAGTTTCTCGCAAACGGGAACGAAAATTTTGATGAAATTCTCATGAGTTCTTTGATACGTAGTTTATGAATTCAGTGATCACAATCTAAGCCATATTTCAAACCAATGTTGTATCATACATCTAAGGTGGAGATGTATGGGGTTGGGTAACGACCCATTGTCATGTGAAGATGTAAGGGAAAAGCCCCAGTTGGCACGGGATGATCAAAGCCTCGTTTTCAGGTTATAAGTGAGGGGTAAAGCCCCATTGGTATGGGATGAAATTAAGGAAAATCTTCCCTCTCCGCAATCAAGTACAAAACAGGGAGATAAAAATAGTCCATTGCCTTACCGGTACTTGGTCAGTATCTTGAACCGAAATAGTTTTCCCTTTTAAAGAATGCATTGTAATCTTTTGTTGAGTCTTTGGAGTTTCTTTTAGTCTGTAACCACTTTATAGTATTCTTGTATTCCCATCTCTTTGTTTTAACTCGTAAACAGTATAGCAATTTAACCCCCGGGCTACAAATACATTGTTTTAACAAACCAGAGCCAGGTTATGAGTGAAGGGTATAGCCCCTTTGGTTTGGAATGAAATAAAGGGAAATCTTCCCTGTCGTGATGTGGAGAAAGGGAAAAGCCCTGCTGGTACAGGAGGAAGTGGAGATAAACCTCCTTTTCAGGTAATGTGGCAAGGGGGAAAAGCCCCGTGTGAGAAAGATAAAACTGAGGGTAAACCGCCATTTTAGGTTATGTGAAAAGGGGAAAAGCCCCTCTAGTGAAAGATAAATTTGAGGAAAAACATACATTTTAGGTTATGTTAAAAAGGGGACAAGCCCCGCTACAGAATTAAATGTGGAAAGCCTTGTTTTCATGGTACGGAATTAAGTTCAGGGAAAGCCTGGTTTTAGGCTATGTGTGTGAAAGGGAGAAGCCCCGCTGGTTACCGGTTAAGATTGAGGGGAAGAGCCCTGTTATAGGCAAAGCCACATATTCAAGGGAACTGTCCTTACATTTATCAAATTTGCGGGGAAATTCCCGGCTCAATTACTCTATGTGGCGACGGAAAGTGGTTAGCGCTTTAAGCGTTATGCATGACGTCGGCCTTAAGCGTTATGCATGACGTCGGCCTTGAGCCTGCTGTGTCGCAGGTCCTATCCCAGTAGGGGGTGCAAGTGATAATAGAAGGGGACACGCCCCTGGCCAGTTATTCGTTTAGAGGTAACCAGAAGGTCCGTTCTAGACCACCGATTTATAATGTTGAATAAAGTTGTAATAAAGAACGATGTACCTCTTCCTTTTGACATCTTGTGGAATCTTTAATTGTATGCCCAATAAAAGAAATTAATATGAATGAAAAAAATGACAAAACGGGTAAATAGATCGTAAAGGCGGTTTGAGTTATTGGCGCCCTGCACAAGAAGGAAACCCCGGTCAAGCCCTGGTAAAGTGAATAAATAGGTAAAAAATGGATATGAATTAAAGGTGAAACTTCCATTGGGTTGATTGTTTTGGAATACAGGCCAAATCAGCTCTGGACGTCCACAAGCCCTTACGAATGGAGCTGTTGAGAGCCTGTACAGAGACCGGTTACGATAGGAATGTGGCTTACGTAATGTCTCTGCTCCGTAAGTACGTGGAGGATTTCGTGCCCTTGACAACAGAGGATCTGAAGGAGAGACACCTCTATTTAAACCTCTTATCCGAGTGTACAAAACACGTAGAGGCCAAGATGCATGGCGTTGCCATGTACATCTATAAGTCTATAACAGGAGAGGATTCAGACAAACGTTTGCGGTTCGCGAGGAAACATCTGGGGTTAGCTTCGCCACCCATTGATAATAAAGGGCGTTTGGCCAATCAGACGAGTTCAGTGAGGGGCAGACAGGGTTACAGGCCAGGTTATCAGCAGTTTCGGCAGCCTTTTGGGCCTCGAGGTGCTCCCGTAGCACCCAGAGGGAGAGACATATGTTACCGTTGTCAGAAAAGGGGGCATTTTACCAGGGATTGCAAAGAAATCATATAGAGTGGGGAGCCGGCTCTGATAAGGGATGACATATTCTAGAGCAAAGCAGATGTTCTTTCAATAATGATAACAATAATAATAAATAAAATGATAAGCAAATTATAGTACTAATGATATAAACAACAATGATCAAGATTATAATAGTAAAACAACAAATAAATACATAAGAGAAGGAGAAGAGCAGGTCGACGAATAAGAAATAAATACAGAGAATTGTTATATGTTCTAAGGCGGTAGGCTAATCTTTCGAACGGGCATAAACACCGCAGGAGCTCAGAGCTTTCAAATTGACAAATAAATTGTCTCCCTATTGTACCATTAAAACTATATTTGTCCTATTCCTGACAAAAAAAAAAAAAAAAAAAGGAAAGAGGGAAGGAAGAAATTGTCACAGAATGTGTGCCAGTAAATAAAAGTTGTAATATGGTATGTCAAGATTTGACTCATGTTTACCCGTGATGAACTGTTTCTTAGTGGGTTGTTTCTTTCCCATTCTCTCCCTGTCTTACCCTTGCAGGCATACAAGCGATACTTGGACATTCTCAAATATCATACATGGGAGTATTCATCTGAGTATTATTTTGATCCTGTAGCAGCTCAGGCCTCAAAGTGGAAACGTGGGAGATATTCATGGGTTGATATATCAGGAAGGGCGGCAGATGCTCCGTGTGGGTCCGCCCCAAAGCCGGCGGAGGTTTTAGCCGGTATTTGTTTGCCGGATTTTAATGCCCTTCGCTTTCGCGACCCCGATTTATTCGTGGCAGGTAGTTTGCACGAACAACGGGACGTTTGGGACCTCGTTTTGGCCGAATGCCCGGGAATAAGTGCACAAGTTGGGACTTGGTTACACGGTGGTGTAGATTTGTACGAGTTTTTCCAGCCCTTCCAGGGGACATACCGGGGCCCGAAATTTTAAATCAGACACACCGCCTCACATGTATTTTCCGAACGCTCCCGTCTGCAGGCAGTATGTTCATTTTATTAATGACACTATTATAAAGCGCTTGATAGAGGGTTCAGTGGAGCTTCTAGGGGCAGTAAACGAGGTATCGCCCCCTAGGTGTGTAAATGCCCTATCGGTGGAACCGAGCAAGCCCAGACTAATACTGTCCATGAAAGGTCCAAATCTTTGGTGTAAAGACACGCCCTTCAAACCGGTGCCCTTGGGAGATATTGCCAAATCCATAAATAAAGGAGGCTTCTTCTCTGCAACTGACGATGCCCAAGGTTACAAGCAAATCTTCCTCACTAAAAGGTCAAAAACTTTTTGCGGCTTTGAATGGGCGGGGTTCTTCTTTGTGGATTCAACGTTGCCGTTTGGCTTTAAGAATAGCGCTTATATTTATTCTAATATGGGGTTTTGTCTATCAAACTGGCTGAAAAACAGGGGAATTCATACAGAAGTCTGGATTGACGATCGCTTTGTTGGGGAAGCCTATAGGAATTGAAGGACACACAAAAAAAAAAAATCAAAAAAAATCAAAAAAAATGTTTTGATTATTAATTGCAGAGACCGTTGGGTGCCGGTGAAGAGGAGGCCTTACAAGAGGGCGTCACGGGCTTTGTACGTGGTGTGCTACATGCAATCTAAATTGGGCTATTTCATTAACCTAAAGAAAAGTCAGTTGCAGCCTGTTTCGCGAATGGTCCATTTGGGTTTAGGCATCTGCTCAAAATCCTTGTCATTTTGGTTACCGGAGAAAAAGAAAGCTGTATTCGCTAGAGTGAGAGAGGATATTCTGTCTGGGGAGGGAGTGCATTTGAAGACCATACAGCGTTTCATTGGGAACTGTCAGAGCTTTGTACTAGTGTTCCCGGCTGCCCGGCTGTTTGTGCGGAAGTGTTGCGCCTTTACGGCCAAACTAGATGATGTCGCACTGGTACCCGTGCCGCAGCCAGTACGGGATGAGGTTCTCTTCTGGCGCTTCATTGATTCTATTTCGGAGCCAATCCCTTGGAGGCAAGAGCGACATCTAACATTGCGGCTTAGTTCAGACGCGTCAGGCTACAGATGGGGCGGTGTGCTTTCGCTCGAAAAGGAAGAAGTCTCCTTCGGAGATTACTGGCCACCAGAGGTACAGACGTCAAGGGATATATGCTACAAGGAAGCCTTGGCCCTTTATGTTGTCCTCATCTCAGTGATGGACCATTTATGGGACAGAAGGGTAGATGTTCAGGTGGACGCTGAAAGCCTATATCATGCATGGTCTGGTCTGAAGGCGAGGTCGACTGCTCTTGCGAGGGTCTTGAGACTCATATTTGCGTTCACTCTGGAGGCTAATTTTGATCTGCGGCTCCAGTGGGTGCCCTCTAGCGAAAATTCAGCCGATGCCCCCTCCAGGATGCTGTCCATGGCAGACTCACGACTGCCTCCCTCCCTATGGCGTTTCCTCCAAAAAGAGTTTGGGGGCGGTACTGGGTTCACATGGGACCTCATGGCCTTGCCGTCAAATGTACCGAAAGGGAGAGCAGGACTTCCTCTAAAATTTTTCTCCAGATATCCAGTTCAAGGCACTGCGGGTGTGAATGTGTTTGCTCAGCCTTGCCCTAGAGGGGAGGTGTTGTATGTATTCCCCCCTTCGTCCTTATCCCTTCACTTCTTCGGCTGTTGCGTGAGTGGGGAAACGTATCTGTGACGCTAGTTGTCCCAAGGCACTATCATCCCAGGCCTTGGTGGCCACATGTGAGGGCATCTGCTCGGAAGTCGCTGCGTCTAAGTGAGGCGGGTCAGAAGGGAGTCCTCGAGGTACCCTCCCATCAGGGTTATGTGCCCAACGCCGAGGGGTTTCCGTTTGAGCTCTGGGCGTTCAGCTGTTATTTTCCCCCAGGGCCCAACTTACATTATGAGGTGCGTGCCATGACCGATAAGAAGTCAATCTTACTAGTGTCGGACTCCATGTTCAAGGGTATTACCAAGTTTGCTTGGCCGTCCTTCTTAAAGGTCGAGGTAAATGTATATGGTGGGGCAAAGATGGCAGCTCTATGCAGGATCTTAGCATCGTCATGTCGAGTACAGAAGCTGGATGTTGCTGTTTTGCATGGCGGTGTTAATGACATCAGTAAGGCAAAAAGCACGGCTGGAGCTTAGGAGCTACTGGTAGTCTTCAAGGCCGCGTCCAGGCAGTTACGGGTCCAAAATCCAGAGGTTCATTTCGTGCTGTCAGGGATTTGCCAGACACGAAACTTTGTCGTCAATCGCCAGATAGCCGTTTTGAATTCAACACTCAAGGAACTTTGTGATGGTTCCGGCTGGCATTTTCTGTCGAACGATCACATTTACCAGAACGACCTTAAAGACCAGGTGCATCTGACAGTGGGGGGCAGCTTGAAACTTCATCGTCGTTTGCAGATGTGCCTAAGGTCCATTTGTGGTGGACGCGTGGGGGTATCCGTACATCCGGAGGTAGAGCAACCTTTAGTCTCATCACCTTAACTTGAGATTAATCTGCCGTTGGGGTCTTACATTTGACACGTTTTCCTTTTAATGCAGCTGACTAGAGTGAAGACCAGGCTGGTGGAGCTGAACCGCAAACTGGATGAACGTCCCTACAACAAGCAAAAGAGCCGTTTGGTGAACACTTTCGATATATTTCTAAAGGATAATCATCATTCGGGTTACTATACCGATGGCTACAGCCTGGAAACAGCAACTCCAGAGGATATTATAAAAATTTTAGTAGAGCGAGATGCGAAAGGGAAGACTCAAGTGCACGTTGTGGGTTGTCCTAATCTAGGGAGACAAGGATCCCACGGATGTGGGTGTCAAAGCTATCTGGCAAGCACACTTTAATTCGCTTGGCAGTAGACAGCCGTGGACCCCAAGAACCAAGGAGGGAATCCCATGCATATCAGAGCGGGTCAAAAGATATTTAAAAGCCATCCGATTGGAGCAAGCGGAGGCGCACGTCACACCTAGACAAGCTGTCCCAATATTTTCTGACAAGATGCGATGGTTGGTTGGTGAGATTCGGGGGCGTATTGCGGGTTTGGTGGAAGCGGAGGAGCCAAGTTTCATCAAGCACTACATTCTTCACAGGGATCTGGCGTTTTTTCTCTTTGGTGGGTTGGGATAGGGCGGCGGACTTAGGCCGCGCAAAAACATGTGAGGTGACGAGGATTGATGGCAGGGATTTGCTGCTAAATCACACCATTGGCAAGACAGTGAGAGAGGGAGGCTCTTCTTTTATTATCCTACCAAAGTTAGACGAAGGGGAGATGGATCCGGCTGGAGCAATTGATAGTATGGTCGCCATGACACGCGTGCATGGATTTGACTTGACTGGAGGTTATCTCTTTCGCCCATGTACACCAGATCGACGGTTCTTGGCAAATAAGCCGTTCACTGGAAACAATCCCAACAATCGGCTAAAACTGTATTTCTCCGCTTCTTCGGATCCCAGTGACCGCGCCCAGAGGGCGCATGGTGGTAGGGCCGGAGTTGCCACCACTCTGAGGGTTTTAGGAGCGTCGGAACAGCAGGTGATGGACCATTGTAGGTGGGCTACGCGTCGAACTTTCAAACACTACACGGAGGTTGAACGCGTCACAAGGCGTTCCGGTACGGTTCAGTTGCTTCGGGACGCAGTATACACTGATGATGGAGGTGGCCAGGCTTCGGCTTCGGACCATGCCGGGGAATTCTATCGCCGGTTAAATTCTGGCTTCAAAGTGGAAGCGGCATTTCAAGCACCAGATGTCGCCTGTGAATCAGCAGGCCTACGGATTAGTTGAATTTTCAAGTCTAGAGCACAAAGATGGTAGATAAAGAAAATAAATAGTCAAACAAGTAAATCAATTAGGCAAATATATAAAAAGTATGAAATAAATTAAACTAAGCTTGGCAGATGAAAGTGGTTCATTATTGTAATAGTCAGCATCAGATCACCAGGCCTTTAGAAGTGGGTTGAGATACGGGAGGGGTCGAAGGGTTACCCTGGGGGGCAAGTGTGGGGTCCGGCGGGAGGCGGAGCGAAGCTTCGTTTCTACCCAGTCCTCAACAATTGTAGAAGCCAGAGCCCGAGAAGAATGCAGTGATGCAAATAGTAAGCTATCTACACCTCATACGAAAGATCTTAACAAATATATTGAATTGATGACGTCATCATAGGTAACAGCGCCACCTGGTGACATCAAACATGAATGGTCGAATCTTGAATCTTGAGTCATGAATCTTGAACCATGAAGAATAAAACAAACTATAATATTCAAACAATTATATCCCAACAACAACAAAAGATCAATTTACAATCTTTGTACGATTTTAGTAGATCGTGAAAATCCAAAGAATTGCGTACATTCATGACACTGATTAGACATTCACTTCCCGTTTAAACTTGAAGTGGAATATTTAATATTTCAAACATTTATATCTCAATTAAAAACCTGATATTATACATCGTGAAGGACTTCAGAAATATGAACAGTCATGAAAATGACTTGGCTTTCATTTCCGATCCCAACCGCAAATTGAAAAAAGTAACATTCCTGCCATTGTGGTCATTTGAACATGGATGTATTGTATCGAAATACACATTTGACGAATCCTATAAGGTCACTGATCCCAATTGATGAGGTCACCAATTACCGTCACTTTCGAACACCTAGTGTTTGTCAATACAAACACTTCTCTCTAGCTATTATTATTATTATTATTCCTGATGAATTTGCGCATTTATTGGCGAAGGGTGAAACCAATCTGTGCCTCATCTGTGCCATGCGAGGTACATCACAGCAATAATACTGTTACGAATCTTACTCTTTAATTTGATAAATATTTGCACCCCCTATTTCACTTCTTCCACTTCCAATATTTTGCTTATGATGCAATTTCAAGCAGTCTAAGTCCCAGGGTTGTTTCCCGGACCCTCGATTGTCCGCTATGAATATGCAATCTATACAAGGACGCTACTTTTACTCATGCATATCCAGCGCTAACGCAATGCATAATGCAACACCAGCGAGAGCCTTGCGTGTGTGCCACACCCTCCCGCCACGTGGCTTGGAGCCGTCCTTTGGACTTAGTCTATTTTCCGAATACTTTCCTCGGAGTCAGCCCATTCACTCCGAACACGGTTCGTGGGTGAACCACGGCCAAACAGTCACCAGCCATGGCCCGCGTGTGTAGTGCTCCCTACCCAAGCACAGCCGCTGTTTCCCTCATGCAGTAATAGCGTAGCATCCAAGCAAACTAGTAGCTTAACATGCCCGGTAAGCATTTTCCCCTTGAACACGCCCTCCTTTCTAAGTTGTCGATCACTTCACTTTCGTCAAATACCTTTCCTTATATGGAACAAGGACCTGTTGTATGTCATGATTTTGCACACGTTTCTACCCTTAGACGCGGGAGCCAAGCTTTTCATTGGCTAAGACGCTAAACTAGGCTAGTAGTATGTGTGGAGCATCACATACCCGGTTTGTGGAGCAATGAGGAGGAGCAATGAGGTGGAGGAGCAATGAGGAGGAGCATTGCACTTTGTGGTGGGAGGTGTGCAATTATATGGGCATCCCTCCTCAATCCCTCCTCATTGCTCCTCCTCATTGCTCCACAAACCGGGTATGAAATGCTCCACACATGATTGAATTTTTTTTATGACGTCATGTCAGTATTTTTTTTTTATGACGTCATTTCGGCCAAGTAAAAAAAAAATTGTGTTACCACTGCTCCACCACAAAGTGCACATTCCACCAGTAACAATGAATGGATTACCGATACAAATCACTATATAAAAGAAAACTCAAAAATTATTATAACTCAAAGTATTAATAATTCCCAAGAAAAATGCACATTAAACAAGAATCCCTATATAAAAACAATGTAAATCAAATATCTATTGGACTTAGCTTGTCCGCACAGTATCGATTCTACTGTTAAAACGTTCTTTATTACATTTCATTAACAGAGGGCGCTATTAATTAATTATGCTTGTCAGTTTTCTCCTTTAAAGGTCCTCCCCGCATTACTTTCTGGCTACAATCATTCGTTTCACAGAAGTATAAAATCCACCCCGGCGTGTTCTCATACCTTTTGTAATGTTTTTATATATATATACACTGAGCCAAAAAAGAAACTTATAAAATTTTAACAGATCACCAAATAAAATTCTGTGCATGAAAATGTACCAAATTTGGATACAATATTACTGCAATGTATTGCTTCAAATGGCAGTCAATAACCAATTGTTTGCTTCAATGACACAAGAGAAATGTGCACTGACCCAAAGGACTTGCTGTTCCACATGTCACATTCTTCAGCTGCAGCCCTGTACACACATGCATGTCAATGAATGAAACAAAAAGAATTTGTAAAGGATTTGCACCCTTACCTGCATGATTGCAAGTCTTCATACAGGGTTGCTCTAGTCCTTCTGAGTATTGCTAATGAAACAGATATGCCAAGGCTAACAGATGAGCAGCGTGGAAGGGCGATAGGAATGATTGAGGCGGGTATGAGACAAGAAGCGATTGCTCAAAGGCTGGGATGTTCTCAACCTGCAATTTCGAACCTCATGAACCGTTATCTTCAAGCTGGAAATGTACAGGATCGTCCACGGAGTGGACGACCAAGGGTTACCACACCAAATCAAGATCGCTACATTGTCTTGCAACACCTGAGAGACCGTTTCCGTACGGCACCAAGAACTGCCTCAGAAACAGTTGGTCGTCACAACAGTGCAGTAACTTCCCAAACAGTTAGGAATCGCCTGGCTGAGCAGCAGCTACACTGTCGCCGTCCGAACCGATGTCCAATATTGACTGCAGAACATCGGCGCAATAGACTGGATTGGTCGACACGTCATCGACGATGGCCACAGCGTCAATGGAGCACTGTTGTGTTCAGTGACGAGAGTAGGTTTTGCCTCTACAGAAGTGACGGTCGTCAACGTGTGTGGCGGAGAGAAGGTGAATGAAATGCAGACTGCTGCATCAGAGAGGTCGACCATTTCGGAGGACAAAATGTCATGGTGTGGGGCGGCATCTCCAGGAATTACAGGACACCACTTGTTGTTGTTGTAGGAAATTTGAATGCACAACGTTATGTGGACCAAATTTTGGAACCCCATCTGGTACCATTGATGGCAACCCATCCAGACCTTTCATTTTTCCAACAGGATGGTGCAAGAGTACACACCGCCCGACTTAGCATGAACTTCCTTGAACAAGAGGACATTGACGTTTTACCATGGTGTGCCCGTTCGCCAGACCTCTCCCCAATCGAACATCTCTGGGATGAGCTTGGACGACGTGTATCAAGAAGAGACAATCCACCTGTCAATAGACAAACACTTATTGCAGCACTACAGGAAGAATGGAACAATGTTCCCAGGCTACCATCAGGAACTTGATTGGAAGCATGAGAAGGAGATGCACAGCTTGCCTGCAAGCTGGAGATGGTTATACCGTTATTAATGACTTCATTGTTTGTTTGGATATGAGTGCAAATCCCTTTACAAATTCTTTTGTTTCATTCATTGACATGCATGTGTGTACAGGGCTGCAGCTGAAGAATGTGACATGTGGAACAGCAAGTCCTTTGGGTCAGTGCACATTTCTCCTGTGTCATTGAAGCAAACAATTGGTTATTGACTGCCATTTGAAGCAATACATTGCAGTAATATTGTATCCAAATTTGGTACATTTTCATGCACAGAATTTTATTTGGTGATCTGTTAAAATTTTATAAGTTTCTTTTTTGGCTCAGTGTATATTTTTTAAATTTATTAAATTTATTAAATTTTATTTTTTTATATTTTTTTATATTTTATATTCCTTAAGAGAAAGGGGAGGGACAACAACGTACGAAGACAGACAAAAGAACGACTGTACATGAAGCTATTCAAGTATGATTTGTTAAATTTAATTTTAACATCAACAGCAATCTTTGACATCAATATATTTACAGATGGTTTTTATATTGGTTTTAAATTGGAAAACATTTGATAAACTGAAAACATTAATTATTATTATTATTATTATTATTATTATTGTTATTTTAAATTCTAACAAATTCGGGGCCTTTAGAACATTGAGTCTTTACTCATTGAGTCTTTACTCATTGAGTCTTTACTCATTGAGTCTTTACTCATTGAGTCTTTACTCATTGAATCTTTACTCATTGAGTCTTTACTCATTCAGTCTTTACTCATTCAGTCTCTTTACTCATTGAATCTTTACTCATTGAGTCTTTACTCATTGAATCTTTACTCATTGAGTCTTTACTCATTGAATCTTTACTCATTCAGTCTTTACTCATTGAGTCTTTACTCATTGAGTCTTTACTCATTGAGTCTTTACTCATTGAATCTTTACTCATAGAGTCTTTACTCATTCAGTCTTTACTCATTGAGTCTCTTTACTCATTGAGTCTTTACTCATTGAATCTTTAATCATTGAGTCTTTACTCATTCAGTCTTTACTCATTGAGTCTCTTTACTCATTGAATCTTTACTCATTGAATCTTTACTCATTGAGTCTTTACTCATTGAGTCTTTACTCATTGGTTGAGTCTCTTTACTCATTGAGTCTTTACTCATTGAATCTTTACTCATTGAATATTTACTCATTGAATCTTTACTCATTGAGTCTTTACTCATTGAGTCTTTACTCATTGAGTCTTTACTCATTCAGTCTTTACTCATTGAGTCTCTTTACTCATTGAATCTTTACTCATTGAGTCTTTACTCATTCAGTCTTTACTCATTGAGTCTCTTTACTCATTGAATCTTTACTCATTGAATCTTTACTCATTGAATCTTTACTCATTGAATCTTTACTCATTGAATCTTTACTCATTGAGTCTTTACTTATTGAATCTTTACTCATTGAGTCTTTACTCATTGAATCTTTACTCATTCAGTCTTTACTCATTCAGTCTTTACTCATTCAGTCTCTTTACTCATTGAATCTTTACTCATTGAGTCTTTACTCATTCAGTCTTTACTCATTCAGTCTCTTTACTCATTGAATCTTTACTCATTGAATCTTTACTCATTGAATCTTTACCATCCTCGTTCTCTTCATCCTCATTTAGTTGAAGTAGTAGTCCGTCAAATTTGGTATGGTGTTTAGGCATTACTCTGTTCAGAGCTTTGTTTACTTCCATGCCTTTATTTACTTTTTCTTCGAGATCTTCCGCAATATCCTGATGAGTCCCATTATCTTTCAGATGTAGCTAACTTGACAAAAAATCCTTGTATTTGTTGAAAAAGATTCGCTTGACTGCCCAAAGGGTTTTCCTATTGGGTTTTCCTATTGGCTTTTTCCTTGGCTTGATCTTCACTCATACTCCCGTTGACGTACTTTTCATATTTTTCACACCACATCTCTTCAGTAGCCACTTTAGCCTCTTCCAACCAGTCTCGAAAAGTGGCATTGTCTTCCAGTTCAGAACTAGACTCATCCTCTTCCGATGATTCGTCATATTCCACCTCCGTATCGGATTCTGAATCATCTTCCTCGAAATCTTCGTCTTCATCCTGCGTAGATTCAGTTTCACAAGTTTCTATTTCCGAATCTTCAAATCTACGCTTTTTAACATCGGGTTCAGAATGATCGATGTCAGAATTATCAGATTGGATAGCTTTAATTTCAGAATCATCGTCAACTTCATCCATTTTAGATTTATCTTCATTATGTACATGTTCTGCATGCCTCCGTAGCTTATATCTCCGTCCAAAGCTTTTACCGCACTGGTGACAAGCATGGGGTTTGACAGCAGAAATAACATTCATGTTGAATCTCTGATGCTTAATCTCCGATTGACAAGAAACGGAAGAAATAGTTTATATATAGGCCTATAACTACTCATTTCGGAATCAGTAAAGACTGAATGAGTAAAGATTCAATGAGTAAAGACTCAATGAGTAAAGATTCAATGAGTAAAGATTCAATGAGTAAAGAGACTGAATGAGTAAAGACTGAATGAGTAATGACTGAATGAGTAAAGACTGAATGAGTAAAGACTGAATGAGTAAAGACTCAATGAGTAAAGACTCAATGAGTAAAGATTCAATGAGTAAAGAGACTCAATGAGTAAAGACTGAATGAGTAAAGACTCAATGAGTAAAGATTCAATGAGTAAAGACTCAATGAGTAAAGATTCAATGAGTAAAGACTCAATGAGTAAAGATTCAATGAGTAAAGATTCAATGAGTAAAGAGACTCAATGAGTAAAGACTGAATGAGTAAAGACTCAATGAGTAAAGATTCAATGAGTAAAGACTCAATGAGTAAAGAGACTCAATGAGTAAAGACTGAATGAGTAAAGACTCAATGAGTAAAGATTCAATGAGTAAAGACTCAATGAGTAAAGACTGAATGAGTAAAGACTGAATGAGTAAAGATTGAATGAGTAAAGACTCAATGAGTAAAGACTCAATGAGTAAAGATTCAATGAGTAAAGATTCAATGAGTAAAGAGACTGAATGAGTAAAGACTGAATGAGTAAAGACTGAATGAGTAAAGACTCAATGAGTAAAGATTAAATGAGTAAAGACTGAATGAGTAAAGACTCAATGAGTAAAGACTCAATGTTCTAAAGGCCCCGAATTTGTTAGAATTTAAAATAACAATAATAATAATAATAATAATTAATGTTTTCAGTTTATCAAATGTTTTCCAATTTAAAACCAATATAAAAACCATCTGTAAATATATTGATGTCAAAGATTGCTGTTGATGTTAATTTTAAATTGTTACTGGTGGAATGTGCACTTTGTGGTGGAGCAGTGGTAACACAATTTTTTTTTACTTGGTCGAAATGACGTCATAAAAAAATAATAATACTGACATGACGTCATAAAAAAATTCAATCATGTGTGGAGCATTTCATACCCGGTTTGTGGAGCAATGAGGAGGAGCAATGAGGAGAGATTGAGGAGGGATGCCCATATAATTGCACACCTCCCACCACAAAGTGCAATGCTCCTCCTCATTGCTCCTCCTCATTGCTCCTCCTCATTGCTCCACAAACCGGGTATGTGATGCTCCACACATTCTACTTAGGCTAATGTGATGTTTATGTGCAAGGGGGGATTTGATAGTGCATCAGGCCACAGCGATTATAAAGAAAAATTCTCCTCAGTTGATCAATCAGATTGCCAGTATGTTTTGCATTACATTTGTTCCACTACAATTAAGATTTAACGACCGTGTTTTGTGGCAGAACCGCGTCCCATCTTCAACTCGATTTAGTCGTCCCGAATTGAACCCCCCTGCTACATTTGGCATCCCTCAAAGATTCACAGAACGGCGATTATGTGAATGCAGCACTAAAGAAATTGTAAAGACATTTTAAGTTGGCATAGTAACCAATGCGGTAGTGGTCACTTTTGCCAAATTACAAAAATAGCCAGTTAGAGCATTCGTCATTAGGATTGACGCGTCGCATTAGGATTGACGCGTCGCACTAGAAGTGTTGTTGCGTCGCATTAGAAGTGCTGTCGCGTCGCACTAGAAGTGTAGTCGCGTCGCACTAGAAGTGTGTCGCGTCGCTCTAGAAGTGTTGTCGCGTCGCACTAGAAGTGTTGTTGCGTCGCACTAGAAGTGTGTCGCGTCGCACTAGAAGTGTTGTCGCGTCGCACTAGAAGTGTTGTTGCGTCGCACTAGAAGTGTGTCGCGTCTCACTAGAAGTGTAGTCGCGTCGCACTAGAAGTGTGTCGCGTCGCACTAGACGTGTTCACCATTGCAGTTTTTTCTCGTATGAAGAGCCGTATGTGACTAAATTTCGACTAATTAATATATAAGACTGAAATAAATGTAAAGCCATATATTTAGTAGCAAAACCAATTATACAAAAGCGGCAACCAGACTGGTCGGCAGCTAGCATGCATACGGTACTAAACATGAATTTTGGGATTGATATTCCTTTAAAAAAGTCCTCCACAGCCCATACATTATTATTATACAGAAAGGTCTTGTTTTTGAATTAGTGTTGTAGTTAACAAAAAATGTTTACAACCTAAACCTAAACCTACATGGAAGGTGAGCCTTCTAACAAGTACACCACCATGCCACTCGAATTTGTTGGTGAATTAAATACAAAAGGGACCTTAATAAAATTGTTTTTATAAAATAATATAAATTCTTTAATGCAGAAAAATATTGCACAGGCCTGTTGGGTTCACTCGTCCCCACCAACCAGGTCCTCAGCAAGCGGGGTGGGCGATTTCTTTCTGCCAACTAAAATTACCATCCCGCGATATTTCAGCCAGTGATATGTTTTATACATGTTCGTGGCTTATTCCATCAGTCCCAAAACACTTAAAGGTACACACCGCCCTAAAAGTGCAAAAAATGGGATTGATAGAATGATAGATAATCCTTTTTGGAAGGTTTTCTTCAAAAAACAAAATTTGGGTATCGTGTAATTACTGAGAAATGTCCAAAAGAACAACAATAAGGTCAAAGGTCACGTATACGCATTTCCAGTGGTCTACACGACCGTGAAACCTGTACGGCAATTGCAGATTGTATTTAGACTGGTACCTCTGCATTGCACACCGTTGTGATTGTAACAAGAGGAACAAGGTTCCAGTCTGTTACTGTACATTTTGTATCCGTTGTAACACGAACGATCACAGAATTCCTGGATTCTATTGCAACCAGATGCACGTCGACGTCCAAGATCATCCAAAAAAGTGAGGAAAATGCTTATTAAAATATTAGGCTTGATAGACCTTGGATCAACCATGGAGAAGACTGCAGACATTAGCTATTTGACATAAGCTGCATTGTTTCTTCTCCACCCAATTTCTATACGGCTGTGCTTTGAGTAGATTATGTGGTACCTGATACATGAACATTAGCCAACTTTCTATTATGTTCCATGTACGGAACAATTATTTACAACCTGGAAATGGAAATATCAGGAGTGTAAAGACTCTTCTCTCACAGGGTAACTTTTCCTTGGTAAAATTGGAAAACAAAGAGAAAATGTTTATATGCTCCTCCATGCTTCAGTGTCTTCAGTAACCCTAGCCCCCAATCAATTTAACCCCCACTTCCTGCCCTTTGAATTTGCAGCCAAGTTTAATCCAGTTCCTATACATGTAGTCCCCTTCTACCTTAAATCAACTTTGTGACTTTATGCCCATAATAACGCTGAATAAGTTTATCTGGCTACCTACAACCCTGGCAAACTATTTTCATAGTGTTTTACATGTTGATTTATCATCATGGTTCTTGAAAGCATGTTTTGGGCTAGTGTCAATATCATTATGCATATTTATCTAAGAATACATGTTTGTATACAGTAGGAGTTAAGATTTGTGGTAGCACCATGTAACTATCTCTACAGTTTAATAGTGTTGGTTCTTAGAAGAACCGGTGGTGAAATAACTTTTCCATCGGTATACTCTGATCATCTTCATCCCCCTGAAGACAATCAGAATATACTGATTGAAACGTAAAGTAATGTCACTGCCAGTTCTCAGAACCAATGCTATTTACTACTCTTGAAAGATAATTACTCTTACTCCTACTGTTCTTCAACCATGTGAAGCTTCAAAATCTCGACATTTTCAAGGTAGTACAAACTACAAAATACTAATATAGTAATTTGTTTGGGTGTGTGTGTGTGTGTGTGTGTGTGGGGGGGGGGGGGTTGAGGGCTATCAGTTGCATTTGTCTTGAAACATTTTCATGTTATACCTGCAATTGTTGGCAGAGAGAGGGTCTTGAAAGGAGGACATGTCCTCTGTACTTCCTTGAAAATCTTGATTGGATGGCACCAGTAACAAACCTGAAGTTGATATAGTAGGTAATCTTCTTGAGAAAACTCTTATTCAGTGGAATGTCTGCTAGTAACTAGGGTGTGGTAGGCTTCCGTTTGCTGACACCCATTCACATACGTAGGTGACATGATGAACTGAGCATTCGACTCTGTCTCCATCTCACTCCATTTCATCTATGGACCAAACATGAACAAACAATCTTACAAAAGAAAGATTACTGTTAGTACTCCAGCAGTTGAGAAATGAGACTGACCACAAAAACATAACAATAGCCAGCCATGAATAACACATGTAAAGCTACTTTGACTAATTGTTAGTGCTACAGTACATCTATATCTCTATCTCTATCTCTATCTCTATCTCTATCTCTATCTCTATCTCTATCTCGCTCTCTCGCTCTCTCGCTCTCTCGCTCACGCACACACACACACGCACCGTAGTTGTGGGGACATACACTCGCTCTGAGACACAGTTGTGGGGACATGAAAATGTCCCCACAGATACAGCGTTCTTGCCATCCCTTTTGTTATAAGTCCCCATAACCTTGGATATGATGTTAAAGGGAAGGTACATCACTGGTTATTACTTGATTGCACAATTACTGAATTATTTATTACCTACAGCTAACTGGATGTGACGCAGTTAAACAATTATTCTGCTTATTGTGTTCTTATTTTAAAGAAAACTGAAAAAAATATATATACACATTTACTAATATTCACACTTTTCTCATGACTTAGACTCCCATTGAGCTCAAATTTTAACATAATATTCATTATTAAACGATCTTCATTCAAAGTAAGTAAATATTACCGATAACAGCTGTTATGCTGTTGTACTTTCCATTTGAGAGGACAACGGTCACGATCAACAGGACATGGAATCGGAGTGCTAGTTTTAGATTACCCCGGTGACTGAAAATAACACCCCACATGATAAGGTCATAATTATCAATGCTGCTGAATAAATGATCCAGTAAGTTTCAGTTACTGTGTTCATCTTAAACAAGGACACCGATTCCATGCCCTGTTGAAAGTCTGCTCTGACCGTGATGTTGTCCCTTTAATATGGACAATTTAACATTAAGCATGTACAAGGGGGAAAAAACTTGAATGCACAACTTAATTTTTTCTAATTGAGAAATTGTTTCTGTAAATCTGATTTTGTTTTATAGAAAAACAAATATTTACATAAACTAAGTTTTCTATATAAAAAAAATAAATAATAATAATAATAAATGGGATAAAAAAAAATAATCTGAATCAATCAAGATTTACTCTACCTTGGCAATGCTTTGTAGCTGTGAATATTGGAAATGGAATCAGGCTGAACTCTACATGGTGTTGATGCAAGTAAAAATACTGGCAGTGATGTTTTCTTATACCTATAAAACAAAACATAACAGCTAATGAAATAATGGTGGATATGATCGATGGACATGGTGCATATTAAAAATCCGTACTCGTACTCGATACCTGGGCATCGATGGTGGAAATTACAACTAATTCACTGGAAATTGTTCTCATAATTATCACATCTGTATTGTAAACATCATCACTATCTCATAATTACCATGTCTGTATTGTAAACATCATCACAATAATCATTGTGCCTTGGCTATATAGGAACTATCAAAAATAATGTGATGGCTAACAGAAATTCATCATAAGAGTTCAGCATACAGCCACACAAAAATGTTGCTCTGACTCCACTTGTTGATCTTGGGCAACTGACTTTGATGTTGATGATTGATGGAGCTCATGGGAGTTGACCAAGAGATGCTAGGGCACTGTAGGAATGAAGAAAAAAAACATGTTCACATGAATGTTTGGATATGATGTTAAAGGGAAGGTACATCACTGGTTATTACTTGATTGCACAATTACTGAATTATTTATTACCTACAGCTAACTGGATGTGACGCAGTTAAACAATTATTCTGCTTATTGTGTTCTTATTTTAAAGAAAACTGAAAAAAAATATATACACATTTACTAATATTTTCCTAAATAATTATGAAGGGTTTTCACACTTTTCTCATGACTTAGACTCTCCATTGAGCTCAAACTTTAACATATTCATTATTAAACGATCTTCATTCAAAGTAAGTAAATATTACCGATAACAGCTGTTATGCTGTTGTACTTTCCATTTGAGAGGACAACGGTCACGATCAACAGGACATGGAATCGGAGTGCTAGTTTTAGATTACCTCGGTGACTGAAAATAACACCCCACATGATAAGGTCATAATTATCAATGCTGCTGAATAAATGATCCAGTAAGTTTCAGTTACTGTGTTCATCTTAAACAAGGACACCGATTCCATGCCCTGTTGAAAGTCTGCTCTGACCGTGATGTTGTCCCTTTAATATGGACAATTTAACATTAAGCATGCACAAGGGGGAAAAAACTTGAATGCACAACTTAATTTTTTCTAAATGAGAAATTGTTTCTGTAAATCTGATTTTGTTTTATAGAAAAACAAATATTTACATAAACTAAGTTTTCTATATAAAAAAAAATAATAATAATAATAATAAATGGGATACAAAAAATAATCTGAATCAATCAAGATTTACTCTACCTTGGCAATGCTTTGTAGCTGTGAATATTGGAAATGGAATCAGGCTGAACTCTACATGGTGTTGATGCAAGTAAAAATACTGGCAGTGATGTTTTCTCATACCTATAAAACAAAACATAACAGCTAATGAAATAATGGTGGATATGATCGATGGACATGGTGCATATTAAAAATCCGTACTCGTACTCGTACTCGAACTCGATACCTGGGCATCGATGGTGGAAATTACAACTAATTCACTGGAAATTGTTCTCATAATTATCATGTAATTATCATAATTATCATAGCCAAACAATTCAACCGCTCCTCAGACATGGTGCTCCTGAGATAATTTTTGATGAGCTTTAATCGACTGAATGTGCGTTCTGCTTGCGCAGAGCTTACTGGTATGGTCACGAATAGTCTGTAAAGAGTACATACATTCGGAAAAGCTCTATGCATATCATTTGATATGAGAAAAGGGAGGATCTCAGTGGTTTTTAGTGTTTTTTTTGCGAAGATTTCCAGATAAAAGTCTCTGAAAGAGGCATACTCGTCGGCCAAAGCATCGCGATCGACATCTCCTATGTAGAAATTGGCAAGTCTTTTCAGTTTGTCTTGATTTTCTGGATCTGCAAAGTGTTCTGGAATTAAGCAAGCGTATTCTTTCATGATCTCATGAAGATCGGCAAACCGTTCCTCGAACTGAACTCGTACAGTATCCAGAATATTGTATCCAGAATATTAAGCCATTGGATTTTGATTAATCGCGGGTTATAAAAAAATGACTGTACAGATTTTTAGGGCCCCCCCTCTTTACCTGGGGCCGTGGGCAACTACCCTTTTGCCCTTATGTAAAAGCGGACCTGTATACAGGGCCGGATTTATAAGGGGGAAAAGGGGGCAACTGCCCCGGGCCCCCCTGCCAGAGGGCCCCCAGACTAAGGACTTCCTTTATAAAAAAAAATGTAATAATTATAAAATTAGTTTTATATTTTTTTCGAAGAAATGCGGTTTATCATTCATTTTAGTAAATTTTTTATTTGTCATGTAATTTAATTTCTATGTCGAGGGGCCCCCGAACCTGAAGTGCCCCGGGCCCCTCAAGGTCTAAATCCGGCCTTGCCTGTATAGTCCTGCCTGCTGGTGGGCCCGTCAGTCAGTCCCATAAGCATGTGAAAAAAATTCGCATGTGTTAGGGGGGGCCCACTTATTCTGGAACTGGAGCCTGGGGGGGGGGGCGGCCGTCCCCCTGCTAGCTACGCCACTGCTGATGATAAGGAGTGACACTGTACTATGGCATGAATAGACAATATACACAATGTTCGTTTGTATCAAAAAATTCGATAGTGAATTTAATAATATAACTAGCGCAATTAATATGGAAACTAAGAAAATTGCAAAACTGGAGGCATAAGTCTAGATGGTCTTCATCTGGAATACCTGTAATACAGTGAATTTAGGGTTTCTAATTCTCACAGTGACTGAACAATGGTGGGCTATAAATTTAGAAATAACTCGGAAACATTATAATTTTATACAAGGTTTACAACCAAATCATAAGTGGAAACGAGATGAATTATAAAACATGTCATTCAGTAGATTACAATAAAAGTGTAAGTAATTTTATTTAACTGAGGAATCAGCAACAATAACAAAGTGGAAAATGCAATGAAGTGAAATAATAGGAAATAAGTAATAATCAGAAATTAAAATAATCCAGTCACTATTCTAGGTTCGTAACATCCAAAAATCAGAGAAACAGAAGGAAAGTAACATAGAGTGAAACCATGGAGTAATTAGATCTGGTGGTTAAAACTCCACCAGTTCTTTTCAGAACTAATTACACCTACTACTCAATTGATAATGTCCCATGGTGTTACTGCAAACAGTTGTAGTAAAATTCCATGAGCAGCTGCCAAACACATGCTCACAGTGGCTAGTGCTCCTCATCAAAAAGCCTATAGCCATTTCCATTAATTAAGTGACAAGGAATGTCAACTGTTATGTTTATAAATACTACCCTGGCCAGGGAAGGTTTAAAACCCCCAAGTGTTATATAATTAATTGTAAAGACATTGTGCTTAATCCTTTTGTGCAACTCAGTTATGGAGAATAATGGAGGACCAATTCCATATTAAAACCCTAACCACCCCATATCCTCCAACATTCTCCAAATCCTCCAAGGGGCACTATTTTGGAAAAATTCAGCACTGTGTTGGAAACTGGCACTTTCACCTCTTCAAATGGGGCAAAATTACTACCTGGCAAGAAGTACAGGCCATAAGTGCTGAATATGAATGATCAACGAAAATGCATGGTGCATTTTTAAGATAAGGGCATGTTTTCAAAAATGCACTGGAGGATTTTGGAGAATTCAGGAAGGTTCGTAGCCAGAATACCTAGGGGGTTAGGGTTAAACTCTTGCTCTACCCTTCTAAAACAATGGACATGCATGTTGCATGTTGCTCTTTGAATATTCTTTTCTTATTATGAAACAGCCATCAATACCATTGTTATTTACGCATGAGTTCTTACAGAAAACTACATGTGTAACATGCCATTGAAGCAATGCTTTGTACTGCAACTTTTTTTTTCCAGCTGAATTTTCATTCAAATCACTGTCAATTGTGCATGCATGATTTAATTTCAACCATTTCATTACGAGCTGTATAGAACATGTCATTCTGTCATTTGCTTTTTGAATTTTAAAAATTCATGCAATATTTGTTGAGATATTCTAAAAAATATCAGGGGGAACTTAGAAGTTGTGATGGGTGTACATAACTTAACACCGTTTCCCACCAAAAAAAAAAAATCTCCATTCAAGGGTACAATAAATCAAAGACTTTAGAATGCGGACTTGGAGCAAATGCTTCTAAATGTACGTCCACCGATAATTGACGATATAATGCAGATGGCCATGGGCTAAATGCAAAGAACAAAGAGAGCAATTTCTGACCGGGAAAAATCTAATTATGAGGGTGGTTTCAATTCAAAATCCCAGTCATGTGAAACTGAATTTTCTGAGAAGGGGGGGCGGGGGGACGCATCATAAAAAATATAGTTATTAAGTATATTGGAAAGAAAAGGTAGTTGGAAGGGGGTGCGTATGTACTGACCCTAGTAGAGTAACAGAGCATTGCTGACCTTAAGGGGAAAAATGGCAGAGAGTACAAAACAAACGAACAAATCAAGACATTATCAACAGGTGGAGAAAAAATATCAAACAAACTTGACAGGAACATAATTGGATAAAATTAAGTTTATTTTCACGGGTGTGACAAAAGTAACAAATCCTCTAAAAAAATGTTTTGTAGCGGACCTGGGTCTCCCTTTGGTCTAGAGGACAAAGCCCCCTGAACCTCCTGGGTGTTTAATTTTTGGAGGATTCACAGACTCTCCACATCCCCACAAATAAGAAATTCCAGGTTTTGACAAAATACAGGCTACGTTCTTTCCTTAGTGGCTAACTTCTCTTCTTTCATGAAAATTTTGAGGCAAAGAGAGATTAATATTGTGAAATCAAAAAATGTTAATCTGTGTACATATATATTGCTGTTCTCCACACGGGGGTGGGGAATACTCCTAATAAAAATCACTGTCCGTATTTCCACCCTGAGAATTCAAGAATACCGAGTTCTTTGAGGAAAAACAACCTGGGCCACAAACTAAAAAAACAGAAAAACATGTTTAAAGGTATTTTGACTTAATCATAAGTCCACTTTTCCTAATTTTTATGAAATAAATTTTCATTTTAATGAATTTTTTTTTAAATATCATAATTTTTTGAAAGAAATTATTTTATTGCAATTTTTTTCTAAAGTCGACTTTATTTAACAAAATTTATTTAATATAAATTAGCAAAAGTGGACTTATGATCAAGTCAAAATACTTTTTAACATGTTGAAATCTGATCAATTTCAGATTCAAAACACATTTTTTATCTATCGACAGACATCCAATTCTGTGTGACTAATTCATCAGTCCATGGCAATCATCAATAGCCCCAATCAAGTCATTCCGTGACCTTACAAGGGAATCCTGCATACCTCAATAGACACAATATAAGATTCCATCTGACTGGCTCACTTTTGAAGATGTCTCAATTCCCCTCAAGAGAGAGAGAAAGGGGGAGAGGGGTTTGAGCTGTGATGCAAGAAACAGCAAACAATGAAAGGTGTAATTGATAGCATAACAAGGCCATCAGTATGTTTTTTTTTGTCACTACTGTCTGGGACAACAACAAAAAAAACTCCAGTCTAGACAGAATCCTAAGGAAGGCAACAATCAGACTGACTCCCAAAGATTCAGCAAAAGAGACAGGAAAGAACCATAGTATTATTCAGCAATACCTTTGGGTGTCTTTCGGATGCCCAGTTTGCTGAATGTTTTATTTGCAATACACATGCAAAAGTATTAGGTTAAAGTTTTGGACACCCCATTTTTCAAAGAATAACAAATGTGGAGGCCCTGGTCATAAACACCGATTTGTAGAAAAACAGAAAGAAAATTTGTCGACGAGGCAGATCGAGATGTAACTAAAATGGAATTGATCCAGCGACTTTATTGTTTATTTGATTACACAGAAGGTACATGGTACAATATTGGCAAGTACCCGATTTATCAAATAAAAACAAAAAAATTGTACAATCTTGGTAGTTATTAGTGTTGGGACAGTTAACCGGTTAACTGACTGAAACTGCACTAACCGTTTATAAATTTGCAGTGGCATGAAACTGAGCATTGGTTATTGATTAATATGTTTGTATATTATTGTTAAACAGTTAACTACTTTGTTTATTTGAAAACTAAATAATTTAACATGTACATACACATTACACAAAACAAATAAAGGTTGTTGAATACATCAACTTATGAAGAAGCAAAACAAAAATTTAATACTGTTTTCACCTTTCATAAAGTACATGTAAACAGGCAAAATGACAAACAAACAATGGGACGAAATAATAAAGTATTCTAAAATTGATTTATTTTCAACCTAATAAAGATCTTAGAGATTTGAATGGATTGTTGGTAGTTCAATGTATTACACAAAACACGTTCATATTCTTGAGTACATCAATAGGAACAAAACTGTATACCGCAGTTACTCACATCTATTGTGAAATGGCGTTTTACTTATACTATTAAAAAATAACTGCTATTTACCAAACCAAGAATGGAATCGAAAATATTCTAGCCATTTTGTTTGTTCTTTCCATTGGTATTCTGTGTACCTATAACACAATATTATATGTGTTTCTTGATCATGGTACAGATAACTGGCTATGTCAATAATGCTAAATTGGTGACAATAAACAAACTGCACTATAGTCATCATTTCAACAACGACATGCTTTCCAGGATTGAATTCAATCTTCCTGCAAATTACAACTATATTGTTTCATAAAATCCTAACTCATTAACAAAACAATGATTTGTTTACTATCTACACCTCATACGAAAGATCTTTACAAATATATTCAATTGATGACGTCATCATAGGTAACAGCGCCACCTGGTGACATCAAACATGAATTATCGAATCTTGAATCTTGAGTCATGTATCTTGAACCATGGAGAATAAAACAAACTGTAACATTTCAAAAAACTATGTCCCAACAACAACAAAAGATCAATTCACAATCTTTGTACGATTTTAGTAGATCGTGAAAATCCCAAGAATTGCGTACATTTATGACACCGATTAGATATTCACTTCCGGTTTAAACTTGAAGTGGAATATTTAACATTTCAAACATTCATATGTCAATTAAAAACCTGATATTATACATCGTGAAGGACTTCAGAAATATGAACAGTCATGAAAATGACTTGATCTTCATTTCCGATGCCAACCGCAAAATGAAAAATATCATTCCTGCCATTGCGGTAATTTGAAAATGGATGTATTGTATCGAAATACACATTTGACGAATCCTATAACGTCACATTTCTTCAATGATCTCAATTGATGAGGTCACCAATTACCGTCACTTTCGAACACCTAGTGTTTGTCAATACAAACACTTCTCTCTAGCTATTATTATTATTATTATCCCTGATGAAATTGAGCATTTGTTGGCGAAGGGCGACACCAATGATGATCATTGTGCCTCAATCTGTGCCAGGTACATCACAGCAATAATACACTGCAGGATTTCCCCAAACGACTGGCAATCCCATTCAGAAATGCCACGGCAGAAAAGAAAATCACATGAACTTTTAACTCAACGAACAAACTGAACTTCTTTAATGCAGCATCACATGGGGGCAGACAGACAAAATCCTGATCTAAAATGTGTTCTTCGGTTTGCAATGATGTCCCCGTCAAAACCTGCCAAGATCAGAAAGGTTATTTCTAGGCCTGTCAGAAAGCATGACCAAACACATTTTGTTTTGCTTCTCTTTCCTAAACACTGCAGTGTTATCAACCTGTATGATCTGAAGCAAAATTGCGGACATTCGTCCATCATACAATTAGGTAAGAGAAGCATAACATTTCCATCAGCAAAAGTGCCTCTGCGGAGCCTTCTTGATCACACCACACTCAGGTTCATCCAAGAACACAATAGAGACAATAACTAAAGTTGTCGAGGGGCTTGTGGAAGATGAACAATTCTCATGTGATTTTTATGTGCAAGGGGGGAGGGGGTTGATAGTGCATCAGGCCACAGCGAGTATAAACAAAAATTCTCCTCAGTTGATCAATCAGATTGCCAGTATGTTTTGCATTACACTTGTTCCACTACAATTAAGATTTAACGACCGTGTTTCGTGGCAGAACCCCGTCCCATCTTCAACTCGATTTAGTTGTCCCGAATTGAACCCCCCTGCTACATTTGGTATCCCTCAAAGATTCACAGAACGGCAATTATGTGAATGTATCACTAAAGAAATTGTAAAGACATTTTAAGTTGGCATAGTGACCAATGCGGTATTGGTCACTTTGCCAAATTACAAAAATAGCCAGTTAGAGCATTCGTCATTTGAATGCATGCTCTATCTCCAAAACTATAAGGAATACATGCATGTGGATTAGATACAATGGTAGGTCTCTTCTTGAATGTACTAATCGGCGGGAAAACTTAAAATTGAAAAAAAAGTCGGATTGGTCACTATTGCAAATTAGGGACGAATTGTCATGCATGCGTTATTAGGACAAATTCGTTCCCAGGTACTCACTCACCCCACAATTACATGTACACATTTACCTAAACCATATTATTTTAAGTCGTTTCCTTAAACATTCCGCTCTCCTGATATCCTGACAAATATTTCCTGTCAAACAGGTGATCTATCGTGAAAGTTTCATTTTCACTTACTGCCTGTAACCCCCATGAAAATAAACATTTTTAGGCGTAAAAGTAGGCCTACTTTATAATGGAAATATGTCTAAAATTGTTGAAATCCAAAATTGCACCCAAATATGCCAATTAAAAGAATTGCATCCCAACTGTTGCACTAAGGAACGAAAGTTCCAGATTGTCATACGATGGGTCCGATTTTCCCATCGGGTGGCAACACAGCAAATAAATCAACGAAAGAAATGACCATTTAAGAAGAACAAAACACCGAGGACCACCACTTACAATATAAAATAATTAATAATGATTTAATTAACAAATACAAATTACTACTGTTTCTGGTTTTATCCTAATTTAAAGAAACAAACTAATTATACCATCACCAGAAACAAAATTAATAAAAATGCCGGCCTATGTCAGTTCATTTGAAGGTTCCTGATGTAGGGTACCAGGTACTTGGCTGGTTGTAGTTTGGTGGCTCCCTAAGTGTAGTTAGGTAGCTCTCTAAGAATATGGTGCTTCTTTCGTACGGGACCCTCGATTCGTTAATGATAACCCAAACATATTCACGAATCTCTGAAACTCCACTAAGAAGGTGGTGTCCACACAGGACGACTCCTTCCACACATGATTATTGTAGATGTCTACAGAGCCACTCAGGCATCTGTACTACACTATATATACACGTAGGTTCGTTTGCCCCACCCGGGAAACTCTTTTTAAATAAAGAAAATAGTAAACATTTTTACTACATCATTCCCCGTATAACAAGGGAGTTTGTTTTCCCCAAACCCTATCGGTATTTCCTAAGGATTTAAATAATGTAAAATTTTCACAAAGAAATTTCCCAATCTTAAGTTCCAATCTTAACTTAAAAAAAAATACTACAACTTAAATCATTCTAAACATAAAATAAATTAAAACTTAGTTATATGAACTGGCTTGGTCCTACATGTAGTTTAATATGGTGGGCCACACCCAAGGCATGCACAAAAGACCCTACCAGCAGTCATCTAGTTTATAGGGCTTGAGTGTGACTTCCTCTCTGTTGGCTAGTCCATGTCCAATATAAAAAACAAAATTTACTGAGGCGTAAAATCCCTGTATTCAATTTTCCACTGAAAAAAGGGGCGTGTAAAAAAAATGTAATTAACTGTATGTGTAGAATCAGTCAACTCGTGACACAAATGTAGACATTTACTCGTCGATGTTTGCTAGCAAGTCAAATTATGAACAACAAATAAAAATGGTGGCCTTCATCTTACTATACAAAATAAGTAATATTTTTTTGAGGCTTCAAGACCCATTTTGGTGGACATTTTGAAATCCAAAGAACAGCCCTTTTGATTCTCTCTTTATTAATAAAATGTTATGTTCTAGTTAACTGATAAAAGAGACAACCAGGCATTTTCAAACCTGATGTAGAAATTGTCTAGACTTGAATTGCTTAAGCATTTCAATCCCTCTGCTTATATATCTTGAACTACGTTCTTGGTAGTACGATCCCCCACACCCAAGGCCTGTGCACCCCCTCTCTGATTTCCGGGCTTGTAAACAAACGTGTGCCTTTTATCCCCCTCCCCCAAACGCCCTGTAGTTTGGCAGCTGCATATTGAACAGTTGAATTTAGCTTGGCCAGGGTTAAGCTTAGCCTTTTACATGTCAATTGACTGAGCAATATAGCCTTGACCAAGGCGCATCAGAACGGTTTGGTTGTTGGCCCAGCAACTGTTTTGCTGTGTTGTGCGTACATTGTTTGCATTCTTGTGTATGTTTTTTCTTTGTTTTTTGTTTTTGTTTATTTATTTATTTATTTTTTTATTTATTTAAAGTTAGATTATTCCCTATTCGTTTAAAAGAAAGTATTTCCTAAATTTCACATTGCCCAGGAATGAATACAAACTAAATGAATTTTTTTCTCTCGTGAATGACAAAGTTTAATGCTGAAACGTTTTGCTCTGAATCAGTGTTCTCTGTAAATACAGTGCCTGTGTTTTCACTCTTATCATGACTCAGACTCAACATTAAGCTGGAACGTCCACTTGTTGATTGTTCAATGTACATGTATATAATTATTGAATCAAACAGAGTAAGCATACTCGTAGAAGCAGACTTGCCAATAATTACCAATGTTCAATACCAATACCTATTTGTTCTGATAAATTCTATAATAGTCTAGATTTTAGTAACCCCATGCCCTACATTTTACCATGCCTACTTCGAGGAATAATTGTGCTAAAGGTTTTTATCCGGTTAACAGCATTTTATGTCTTCCTGTTTTCATCATTAATATCTAATTTGACTTAGTTTTGTATTCATGGGCAATTGCTATTATAGAAAAAAAGGCCGATGCACTAAACCACTCAGTCACGTCACCCCATTGGGATGAGGTTGTTGTTTCTGCGTTTCAGGAGGCTAATTAATTTCGTTGGCTACACCCCCTTTCTTTTAGCCAATGAAATGTTGTGTGGCCTATGACGCTGCAATTGGTGACTCCTATGGTGTGACTTCATACAGAATAAAAAGGCCGCCCCAAGCCAAGAGGAGGCACTGTGCACAGGTGTTTGTATCAGTTGCATCGGCGAAACTCAAACACTTGCACGAGAGGCAGATTCTGAGTGAATCGCAAGGTAAGATCATCTCTTCTGAGTTTAAGATGATAAGGGCTATAGCTATACTATTAAGCAAGCAAGATTCGCCTGTCAACAGAAACTAGCAACACAAAAGGCAAAAATCGATAACGATGTGCACACTTATTTATGCCAGAATACAGTTTTGTAAAGATGTCTGTAAAGGCATCCATACTTTATACGAATCAAGATATTATGTATAATAATAATAACCAACCTGCATAGTTTCTGCCCATTTGATTGTATTAGTAACAAGAATACGTATGTGTATATTGTTCGTATTCATTTCAAGGTGTAATTTCTGTATTCGGATGATAACAATCCATTTTTGAAAGTATTTCACTACATTTGGACAGAAATATTTTGCATGGTGAGGAGGATAAGTAAGACTATATCCTAAGTCAACCACCCTCCTTCCCCTCGTGCTTGTGAACAACTGATTCGGTTCAGTGAGCACACTCTCCTTCCCCCAAGCCCTAGGATCCTAGTCTCAACAGTTCCCGCCTGCACGCCTCAACGAACTAATCCTCCAGCAGCCTACTTATGCCCCAGTCACATTTACGTCGATTGTAGGAAAGGCGCCCGCCCGGCGAGCTTTTTGCCTAAAATCGCACGGGAATCGGGGAAATCTTACGGTCACCGGCGGATCAATCGGAGCTATCGGCCGATTAAAACACGCCGCACGGGCCGCCGCCAACTTTTAACGCGGAGTTATAATTTTCTGATGGCCGGCAGACTTTTTTTCGACCCAACTCATCGCAAATGAACCGCAGGGGACCCGTAAGGGATCCGTCCGATAGCCTAACGGCCACCCCACGACACCCGGCGGCATCGTACGGTCATCAAAGGATTAATTAAGAGATTAGGAAAGGCTCGGGGGCCACCTGGACCGTACGGTGTCCGGGGGTCCTCCCGATGGCCTTATGGGCGCCGAAGGGTAATCGTACGGCGCCCGAGCGGTATCAAGAAACCGTGCGGGCGCCTACCGATTAGTCACCGGCGCCCGTCCGGCGCCCGCGCGGGTATCGTGCGACCGCCATCCTGTGTGCTTCTGCTTCTGCATCCTCCCGTTACAATATTTATACCCAAGATGTACAAACATTAAATCCCAAGCGGGCATCGTGCGGGATACGTCCGGCCTCCCCCCGTTCACCTGGCGGGCTCCGCCCGGGCGGAAAACATCGGCCGGGTGCCTCAAGGCCTCCGTACGGTGCCTGGACGATGTCCGTAGGGCCACCCTACGGTCCCCGTCCGTTGTCCGTTCGACTTAATCGGCGGAAATCTAATTTGTTGCCGTGCGGCGCCCGTATCTAATGTGACCGTGACCAAGTGCAATTTGAGACATCCGGGATTTGTCTCCGATGGCCGGGACATCGGGTGACCGCCCGATACCCCCTCTCCGCCCGGCGCCCGGCGGAAATGTGACTGGGGCATTAAGCAGCAGCATTTCCAAGAGTCCAGCATTCTCCTGAGGACGATCTTTTCAGAACTAATTACTACTCAATTGAGAATTTCAAATGGTGTCACCGCAATTAGTCTTACTTATGTATTACCCTTTGTTATATATTTTAAAAAAATTAGTAATTTTATTGGAAACAAAAAAACCTAGTATAAATTAAATGTATATGGTGTTTGTAAATATATGCCCTTGAAATGTTGATGTTCATGTACACAGCAAATTAGGGTGAAATGAGATTTGGCTGCATGGTTGACTGCAGTTTTGGTAACAAAAACACAATCAGGCATACGACACTTTTATAGAACAGATGTTGCATTTTGTTGTTGAATATCTTGTTCTCTCGCTCTCATTTATTCTTTCATTATTTGATACGTGGGCCTATTCAATTTCAAAATGTGATTCCACGCTCACTTGATCCCAACATATTTTCCAGAGTTCACATTTAGAAGTGTTTTGAGACAAGTTTTGTCTTTATATTATTGTTCGTGTTTTGGATTAAAAAGTTACGTATCAAGACCATTTGTATTATTTTTCTTTCCCATAATACATTTTATACAAAAGGAAATATACTTAAATTGAAAGTATTATTTCATGTCCATGTTACAATTGTGCACAGAGTGGATACTGCGGAAAGTAATATGATAGTATGGACCAGGTTGAATATATAATCTGGGTTTGGCAAACTAGGTTGATCTTGGTTTATGAAACGTAAATATTATCGTTTGTGGAACATTATTTGCATGGATTTTATGGTTTATAAATCATGAAATTGCCCGCCATCCATATACACATGAATGCAATCGTGTAGTTTTCATGATTTATAAACCAAAGAAACTGAGTTGTTAATTTAATGGTTTACAAATCATGGAATTGCACGCAATTAGTTTCATGGTTAATATATCATATAATGTTGACGCGAAAATGTTATTTTAGTGGTATGTAAACCATAAAACAGATATAAACATAGCGGTCTAGCTTACCGGACTCAAGTTCTGGTGTTAGCAGCAGAATGTGGGTTCGAATCCCGGCCGTGACACTTGTGTCCTTGAGCAAGACACTTAACCATAATTGCTTCTCTCCACACAGGGGTTAAATGGGTACCTGTGAGGGTAGAGTTGGTTGATTAGCCCTATATGCGCTGTAATGGCAGCAATTGAGCTGTATACTCCCCAGGGAGCTGAGATGGTTTCAGGAATGATTTATGAGCCTTATGAGGAGGGGTAATAATATAATGCGCCTTGAGCACCACTCAGTTGGTGGATACGTGCGCTATATAAGTCCACACATTATTATTATTATTATTATTAAACCATGGTATATCTGTGGTAATTTAAATTTTTCGAGTTACCATCAGTGGATCGGAACATCAATACAAAATTCAAAACTTTGTTTTAAAGAAATAACTTGTCGTCGCAACTCTTTTAATATTATTAGGCTCTGATCAAAACGAAGTTGTGCTTTATGCTGAGAGAAAATGTGCCTATCATGAGCACATCGGTGATGTCATAATGGGATCAGATGCAACATCATGGTTGGTTTGTGCATAAATGCTCAGTTAATTTCTGTTCTTTTAACAAGTCAGTACTCTTAACTTTTGGTATTTTCTTGTTATCTTAGTGTGTGGTTCCCATTCAGTAAACTTGTTGAATGTTTTGGGTTTTGTTATTAAGTCTTATAGTGCTGCTTAGACACCGAGTTCTTAATGTGATATCAGAGATAAGCAGGAACCTTTGTTATTTATATTTATATTTGTGTTACCCATAGAGAAAGGATCCTCTCTATGTTTTAACAGTACACTCAATCTTTTTTCTGAATTTCCAAAACAAGACCACCTGTTTTGTTTTAAGTGCCCAGAAGCATGGATATCTGCAAAACTATGACTATGTACGTACACAAATCATTTCAAATTGTGATATATTAATTCCTTTTAATTCAGTCGTGATTATTCCAATTCAATTTTAGAATCAACTGTGAAGTCAAAAACTGTTTTAAGGTCACATGTCCTCCCAGATGGCTGATTTTGACGCCAGGGCTGCCGAATGGATCAAGGAGCTGGAGAAAAAGACTGGTCAAAGCATCAGGTGGTACGATATGTACCTCAAGCAGAAACATCTTAAGGAAAGTCCCCAGTACCATAAGTGAGTATAGGCAAGGGTATAGACCATGTGACTATTGTTTGCATGGGCTGATCCAATGGGCAAGCGGGAACTTCTCCCTTGTTATCCCCATGCATGTTAATCTATTAAACTTTTTTTTATGTGCCCTCTTATTTTCTCCAGAATGAATCCACCCCTAGCCCTCGGTAATTTGGTCCAGGAGAAGACCCATCATGCATGGATGTTATTTCATTTTTCTTTTTTACTTTATTATTTCACCCCTCAATATGTCTACCAACCAATGTTAAAGATGGAGGCATGTGACCCGTATTCTCGTAATTTCACTCCTCAAAATGTCTACCAACCAATGTTAAAGATGGAGGCATGTGACCCGTATTCTCGTAATTTCACTCCTCAACATGTGTACCAACCAATGTTAAAGATGAAGGCCTATGACCCGTATTCTCGTAATTTACCGACAATTTCAGGATTTCTTTTTATTGTTTTTTGTTTTAATTTATAATTTCTTTTTGGTCATCGGAATATTGTTATTTTCTTTTATGAAAGGTAAACAAATGCTTTAAAATTACACTGTTCACCAAATAATTGCGATAGTTTTAAAACATAGTTTTAAGATAATTATGTTCTGAAATGAACTGGTGGCGGTTCCCCAATAAATTCATGTGGGCACTTAATAAAGCCCTAAATACCAATATGAACAATTCAACACTTTTCCGCCGCAGCCCGAAACAATAATTTTACCTTTAGTTTAAGTACACAAGTGACCAATGCCGGACGCTGATAATTTTTAGTGTAATAAAGAAACAATGAACACGGTATACCTGACCCTCAGTAACTATAATAAATGGGTAATAATGAGGGCTATTCGATTCAAGATATATCGCTCGTGTTTGGCTATAAGACAACCTACAAAAAAGATAACGAATTTTGAAAGATAATATCGTTGTTAAACGAAAAAAATACGCGCTGGATTCTGATTGACAGCCGCGATGGCCAATCGGCTTTTATATCACATGCGCTCGAACTCACGCATTAGCATTATGAAATTGTTTCAAGTTTCAAAACTAAAAAGGCTTTGCTCAGTGAGGGTCAGGATCGGTCATTGGATTGGAATCTCCATCAACCTCCACTCCCACCACCTTTGATTGCATTTTATACAGGCAAGAGCCTTCCTTTGTAGGAACGGGTAATTAATTGTTATATAATACTGTATTTTATTAGGTATAAGATCAACGTACGAGTTGAGAACGTGCGATACAACGCGGTGACCAGTGACGTGGAGAAACCGGGTTTTGTCTACAGAGAGTGGTTCCACAATGGACAATCCACGGACTTGAAACACACCTTCAAAAAAACTGTGAGTTGATTAGCAAATTCCTGTGTATTTGTTTCCGCTGACATTCGAATCACAATTGTGTACAATTGAGTACAATTATGCTAAGCCCAGCTGCGTATTAACTTGGGTTGATTTAGTTTATGGGGGACGTAGAAGGGGGCTCAGGATTTTCATTGGGGAACTTGAGACACTTTTTACAGGTCATTATTGTGTTTTTCTTTCTCCTGAAGACAATCAGAGTAAAATGATCGAAACGTCGAGTTGTAACCACCAGTTCTTTTCAGAACTAATTACTACTCAATTGAAAATTTCACGTGGTGTCACCGCAAACAGTCTTTACTTATGTTTTTATTAGGGATCCGAATTCTGGACAGGGGAGCATCTGGGGGCACAGTTCTCGGTTGGGGGCACCAATCGGATTAATGTATACATTTTGATTATGTCACACAGGCTCTATCCTGGTGGTAAGTGTGACTTAATTTGAACATAAATTACGCCCACTTCTTGCGTGCTGGCTCCAACGATCATCAAAAGCCCATTGGAAATGCCTTGATGAGCCATTTCTTTAACGATTTATACAATAAATTAGACAGCTTGGGACTTGCATTGAACGTATGTGTTGTAAAGACTCAAGTTAATTTCTGCCTCAAGAATCGCTTTTGAACGTGAAAATAAAGGAATTTAGCTTAAATTACACACAACAGTATGACAGTTTTCGAACCGGAATTAGCGAAAAGAATTCGCGTTACTAATGCGTGCGCGTATTGCGTATCGACTTACGAACAGGATATGTAACAAACGTTGTGAAAAATAAATGTTCATGAAGGTGCAGTTCACAGTTTGTTGCCGAGTGGTGAATAGAAATCAATTAATCATCATTCTCATTTGTTTATATCAGACCGAGTTTACAAATACCTACACCTGGTCAGTGACAAACATGATTGCCATTGAATACAGTATCTCGTTCAGTGTGGGTCTGCCAAAGAATTTCGGCGTTAGTGGAGGTTTCAGTACAACGTTCAGCTCGGAAAGTACAAAGAGTAACACCGAGACGAAAACAGAGACTTTCAGCTCCGAGGTTGCGATCACAGTATCACCACAAACAAGTGTGAAGGTATTGACCAGAACATTTCAAACAAAGTTATCCTAAAAGTGGTCCTAATTTGCTTCCAAGCGTAAGGCCTTTTTGCAAAATGGATGCTTTTCAGTGTGGGGATTTTCACTACTGTAGAGGATTTCCATTGGGATGAGAATATCACTCGACAGGCCTCTGGACTATCCACATCAATAAATATTTTGTTTTTTATGTAATTTTTGGGGGGATATTTCTAAGTGTTTGTTTAAATGATTAAAAAAACACATTTTGTATTAAACATTGCTTTCTATGTGAGTTTAATGGGGTGCACGTTATATCTATAATAGCACTGCACCATTAGAAAGATCTGGGCCCAATTTCATGGCGCTGCTTACCACAGAATTCTGTGCTTACGGCGCCATAAAAAGCGTGTGATTATATGCACCGTAAGCACAGAATTCCGCAGTAAGCAGTGCCATGAAATTGGGCCCTGAAGTCATTATTTCCAACCGTAAAAACGTGGCCATGAAGTACAAAAAAGGACAAATATAGCTTTTAGAAAAAAATCATGGTACACCCGATTGAGTGCTGAGTGTGCAGTGAGCTTGGTTGACTAAATTCTCGAATAGTAAGGTACAAGTGGTAAATGTGTATTGTCGACTCTAGAAATGAAAGATGTTTAGTCAATCAATTAACACCGGTGTTTCATTCTATTACACCGTGCAAGTTGTAGCCCTCTGTCAGTGAACATGCACCCATTCTCAGAGTCTAGGGCATTGTACAAAACCCCATTGTCTGCATTCAGTGAAAACTAACAACCGTTACAGGAGTCAAAAGGTTGTGTAAAACGTTGATACTTCTCCATTAGGCGGTATTCACTGTCAACGAGCGGGAGATGGTTGTGCCGTGGGAGGCAGACGTCATCATCAGCGGTTACATTGCCTTTTGGTTTGATGAGAAGTACAACGGTCATTGGTTATGGTTCTACCCGATCACTCGCCTGGCGAACGAAGTCTTCAAGCAGTACGGCGGAGAGCTACGGTAAGATGCAGATTCCCTGTGCAATTTACTTATTTCGCCGGCAATTAATATACACCTACCGTATATTTTCCTATTAAAAGGGAATAGAATTACCTTCAAATGAGATACTTCACTAAATAATTTACCAATGCATCGTAAAGCGCAAATGGGACAAAACAATGCGTTCCACTCATCTCATGAGGACACTGCTGTATCAATTTATGATTAACTTTTCAGGTACCGCAGTAAAGGTAAATTCAATGGCGTCCATGGCACCGACTCCGATGTTAGAGTTGAGGAGTACCCGCTGCAAAGAGGGATGGTCCAGGGCAGTACGGATGAGCCGGCTCGGTCGCAATTGCTCACCTGCGACCACATCGTGGGGAAGACGACTGCATCATCCGGTGACAAGCTGATCCAGATTTGTGGCGATGAGTAGACCCAGCCCGATCCCTGACTATGAAGTAGCCCTGAAAGTCATATCAGGAGCAAAGAAACGGTTTTTTTTGGGTTAAATAATGAGTAGGATTAGGAATAAATGAATGATTTATTTACTCAGAACTTGTGTATTAATACAAATTATGGAGCACAACTCCTAATTGAACAATACTGCGATAGGTGGACTTCACACATACAAATATATACAAATAAATTACAACGATAGATGGAAATATAAATACATATACAAAACTGTAAAAACAAATACGGTTGACTACAGTACAAATGATGGTAGGCACCATTTGGCAAACATGGCAAGGTTGGAAAAGGACCCCCCCCCCCACCCGAACAATCGAAAACAACGTGTACTGTAACCTGGTAAGCAAGGCGATGTACGTAACGATGATTGGTCATTACAAATGGTATAATTTCCCGACCACCATCCAGTGTTACACATTATCTGTTGTCATATTTAATAGTAACAGACTATATAAACGCACCTTATCAGACAACCAGTGTGTGCTCATTTCCATGAATTTAAGATTTAAATAATTTACAACTATCCAAGGCCCTTTTGTTAACAAATCCAATTTGTTTCACAGCCACCACGCGCAGTAATCGTGTAAATTCACGGATTGTACCATGATTATTTCCAACAAGCAGTTGTAATTGCTAAGCACTGGACTTAGGATGAAATAAAGTCTGTCAAGTTATTGCTATTGAACTTGAGCAAGGGACAACATTATAATTACACATTTTACAAAATAATCATTAAAAGAAAGCTTGTTTAAAAGTAAATACATATTATGTCCCAAAATAAATTCAGTAATGATGGGTACCGCCTTGAATTGATTTTGATGGCTGATATCTTGATTATTTTGATATCTTAATTGCTGTTAAACAAAGTTTCTGACAACTGTTTGGTGAAATATTTCATTTAAAAGTACTTGTTTTCCTTTCGAGAAAGAAATTCACAATGCTCAGACGAAAAACTAACTACCAGTAAAATTATCATAATGGCGATAGCTCTACACATTTAACAAAAGGTTTTTACACAGTATAAGATTAGCCAACGTAATTAGCCCAATATAGGGAAGCGGCAGTAATTGATATATACTAACATAATTGATATTTACGTAATTGATATGAATGTAATTGATATTAAAGTCCACATGGGGTTACCATAGGGTTGCAATAAGGTGTGGTTTGGGGTTCATACAATGGGTGTTCATAGTGTTTATAGCAACCCATTATTTTGAACAGGTCCAATTGAATTTCTCCTTTTTAGTGGTCAATTTTGCTAAAATGCATTCTGGGAATCTAATACGACCGCCATAACGTTAAAATGCAATATCAAATTTTCTTGCTATTTTCAAAAGTCATATTTTTGGTAAACACTTAATTTGGTTATAGCGGTGATCTAAGTGACGTCACATTATTGAAGGTAACATCTGTGCCAAAATTAAGGAAACTATTGGGAATGTTTTTTAAAAACAATGAGGAAAATTACCAACAATAGGTATAGCGCCCCCTAACGGTGACCTATGGAAGTTTGTGTGCGTTCATGAAAATCGATTTAAGATCCTAGAAAATACGGATGGGGAACAGAATGAAAAAAAAAAAAAAAACTAATCTTTCTGGGGTTAAGATCGTTTACCAAAATCAAAGTAGCGTGTCTGTTTTATTTTGCCAGTGTGCGATGCGTGACGCGCATTTGAACCAATCAGAGAGACAAAGATTGGTTTGTGACAGGCTGACTGACTGACTCACATAATTATTGGAAGTGTTTCGTCTGTCCACAAAACATGAATTTGCCCATTTCCACCAAAATTACTTAACTTTGAAAACGAAACCGATATTGGCGTTTATAGGAATACAAGTTTGACAGTTGGTCTTTAGCGCAGGATAATGACCGGTTTTGGGCTGGTCCACCGGCAATAAAGGACCAAGTCGACCAAACCGGTATTGGGCTTTATCACGGACGATTTTATTTCCTGTGGCCACGCCCAAATCGGTCATTATCCTGCGGTAAAGACTGTAGGAAAACAACTTGTATTCCCTTATTATTGCCAAATGAACTGACAAATGTTCCTGTGTAATATTTATCTACATCTGGGGCCGTGTCTTATTCCTTTCTATTTTCAAAACTACTTAGCCAGTTTAAAGGTACAGAATCAGAATAATTGATTATTACTTTTTGTAGATTCAAGTTTAATCAATATTAAATAACGTTGCATGAACAATTGATAATAATTATCTTACTTTGTGTTCAGTCATATTTCTTTCAAAATGTGTTCATTGTCATTGTCAGTAGTCATAATTTCTAAGGCCCACCTCCAACAATGTATTATCTCTTTCAATCACCATAACTTTACTTCGAGCATGCATACGGCTGACCGCCATGTTGGATTTACCTATACAAGCTTCAACTAGTTATTACTGATCAAAAGAGGGGGCTATTGCACTTTAACAGGCGTAGCACATAATTATGGTACAAAGTCTTCCTGTTTTTTGGTATTTTATAGGACCAAATTAATTATCAAAGTCGGCGTAGCATATTAGGCTACTATGGGTTATACGCCGACATTGACTCTTACCAGAAGGTGTAACGTACATGTACATTTCAACCGATGTTTGAACCGGTGATCAAAGAATTCTGCAGCTGTGATCACTGATCTCTATTAAGACTGGACAGAGGGTTGCCTATTGGTGCCTAACAAATAAAGGCATCCACGAAAGGGTCAAGTTGGTACTCCAGTATATCTATATTATTATGACTGGATAGAGGGTTGCCTATTGGTACATCCACCGCAGGGCCATGTTAGTACTCCACTAAACAAAGAAACACAAAAGAAATTCACAAAGGAACGCACGTACAAAGAAATGCGCCTGCAAAGGAATTCACATTGCTAAATGTGGTTTGTGTGAGGGCCAACATGGCTTCCAGTGGCTTTGAATGGAAGTCCATATTAAACTCTTGCTCTACCCTTCTAAAACAATGGACATGCATGTTACATGTTGCTCTTTGAGTATTCTTTTCTTATTATGAAACGGCCATCAATACCATACATGTGTAACATGCCCTTGAAGCAATGCTTTTTTTCAGCTGAATTTTCATTGAAATTACTGTCAACTGTGCATGCATGATTGAATTTCAACCATTTCATTACTAGCTGTGTGGAACATGTCATTCTGTCATTTGTTTTTTGAAGTTTCAAAATTCATGCAAATACTTGTTGAGATATTCTAAAAAAATATTAGGGGGAACTTAGAAGTTTTGATGGGTGTATAATCTTAAAGTAAAGTAAAATTCATATTACCCCCCAAAATGTATAAAGAACTTGCCGAATTGCAATGCATATGAACTGAAAATTGGATTGCGTCATCCGTTATAGTTGCTCAACAATTCAACTCTGACTGTCGATCATTTATATAGAGCAATGACTTCATAATCATATCTGCAGAATGTAAACAATTAGGTCATGTACGAAGAGCCGTATGTGACTAAATTTCCACGTATAAATGTATAAGACTAAATTAAAAATTAAAGAGCAAAATCGTATTTAATTCCAAAGCCATAAAGTTGTATTGAAAGCCATAACATATACATGATCAAATACAAATACTTAATGCCAACTTTGCCAATTTTTGAAACCACAGCCACATGAATGCCGCTCAATTTATTTGAATTATTTACACACAGCAGAAGTTGGACAAATTCAGTCAAATGAAGAGGGCCTTATATGTAAACACTATTCCAAGAAATCTTAAACAAATAAACTAACGTTCGTTAGTGTTCGTGTATTTTGGTGCATTTCACTATTTTCGATTTTTTTTTTCTGTACTGCTTGATTTCCCATAGTGTTGCACGTGAGGATTTCAAAATTCATATCTGTTTTGGCCTCAGACATTGTGGTATGCTGCAACAAGAACCCCGAAATTAAGTTGACTTCTTAATAATGGGGGAATTATTATTATTATAGGTATAGTGACCCTTGGAAGGTGATGGGTGATTTTAGGCAAAGCATCACTGCTGAAGAAAATACAAACCCTTTGAAAACCATAGGGATCATAACATGGGTAAAAATTTTGGTTCAAAGGTAAAAAATTGCAAAGTTTTACCAATACACACAGTGTAGCCTGTATAACGTAACGTCTGCAGACATTGGCTTGATTTATGAAAATCAGCATTGCTGAAAACAATTTGAGTGATTTAATGACTTAATAGTGACTCAATCATCGTTTTGCAGTAAATAAGTATAGTTTTTATATATTGCCTGTAATTTTCAGCAATATCGAGATTGATTATCACTTCCATGTGAATCAATATAAATGTGTTGTTCTATGACCAAGACTGGAGGAGAAGACCTTAGTGACTTTTCCATCTCAAAGTCTATAACGCGCCAGAAGAGTATGGTAGTTCGCCAAAGGTTATCTCAAATATCCATGGAGAAATTTCGTGAGAAACCACCTCAACTTTGGTGCTCTACACAGATGGTAAAGGACGTTGCAATGGGAGTAACTATTAAGGAAACACTGGTTGTGCTCATCACTGGTGCTCCTTGAGGAGGGTATATTACTTGGCGTTCCTACCATCAGAGACTCCAGGGGCATATCAAAAGCTGATGCATCTATTTAGCTGCTTATAGCAAGACCTGAACTCGATAATGTCATTGATATTCTACACCACATCTACTAACACTGGTGTTCACAAGGGTGCCGCCAAATTGCTAGAGAAGAAATTAGAAAGGCAAGTATCCTTCCTGGCCAGTCATCACCATGTGTTAGAACTCACAGTTGGTACTGTATGGAAGCAGCTGTTTAGCAATGTCAAGAGCCCTGAAACCCATTGTTCAAAGAGTTGAAAGAGGCCTGATCAGGGATTAACAACGAGAACCTCAACACACTGACAACTGGGACCATGCAGAGAAAATAGTTGGCTTTGGGAGAAGAGGGAGCAGACCATCACATTGCTCAATGACATCCTCTCCAAGCAAGATCGACCCTTAAAGATTGACTACAACGGAATAATGATAAGTGCTGTGTTGCTGTTTTCGTTCGAGAAATGTGTAATGATTACTAACATATTATTATTATTCAATAAAACTTGTTCCTTCATGCAAAAAAAAAATCAATTTGATTGGCGTTCTACGACCCAGAAAAGCCCAGTTTCACCAAAAGCCCTCAACTCATGAATAATTCATACTTCGTGTGTGACGTAGCACCCATGACGCTTTGTTACCCTCGGCCCCACGCACAACAGTCGATCGTGTGTACTGTATGTCTTGCGTTTTATGATTTGTTGGCAATATTAGCCAGTATTTATGAAGACATGATGGGAAAGTAATCACTGCTCAAAATTCAAATAAAATCATGATCTTTTACCATCATGCTTTAAGCATAATTGACATTTAGTCTTTCCCTTCAAATCAAAGGTTGTAGCCCCCTGCACAATAAAAATGTTTGATCTGCCCATGGAAAAATATATTCCTTCGTGATGTACCTGTCCTTGATCAGTTCATGGGGGATGTATTTCAAGATAAATTTTTAAGTAGTGCAACCCCAATGACAAAGTTACTAAAATTATATATTTTCCAAACTTGTTTTTTTTGTAATAGGTGTTCGTGTGGACATTGTGTTCTTCAGCCTTTGCTCGCAAACTGTATATGTTGCAAAGAAGTTGAGAAGACAGAGAACATGATGCGGCAGCTGGACATCAACGTGGATGATCCCAACCAGTGCCTTACCATCCATGATTGGTTTGATGCGATCTGCCTCCACCCAGGAGTGCTTGCAACAGCGTATCTTCAGTACAGAGCATACTATGGCAGAGATGCAGTTGAAGGAACGCTTGACCAGTAAGTGATTTGAGTGTTGACTGAATGTACAAAGCCAATGTACCATCAATTTCAATTAATATTTTAGAGCAATGTCAGTTTTGAATGATCTGCATATCAAGCAGATTACTTTTGATTGACCAGAATGAGCACCGGTGTTTACTTCAGAGTAACCGCACACAACTGAATATGACCTTGGTTGACCCACGTGCATCTATATCTTATTGTACATGCATTACATGTATGTAATTGTTTACTTTTGATCATGATTGCCTTTTGGTATAGTTATAGTTTTATAGCATTTCAGTTTCACATGGTGTTAACGTAAACAATATCGATACTCCACCATGCAAATCACAAATCTTATGTTTATAATTTTGTCTGATTTTTTGTTTTGTTTTACAGAAAATATCGCCATGTTGCATATCGGCAAGTGGTGAGGTGGTGTTGGGGTTATCTTGGCCGTTTCAACCGGGTGCCACTGCCATCATGTGTACCGGTAATGGACGTAATCCGCAGGACGTTCCCAAACCCTGATGGACAGTACAAAGGATTTTCGTATCCACCACTGGATTAGGCCGATTTGCTTTGTTTTATTTTTTAAATTGGTAACATTCTTCCCTAGTTATAACGATCTGGAGGGAGTTACAAATTATTTTGTGCGTTCATAAACCATTATCAATGGCAGAATCAATTACGTGTGTATTTCATTTTGTGTCTTTTCGGGGGGGGGGGAGAAGTTGATTAATTTAGCACTAATGTGAAATAAACTTGTTTTATGTTGCCAACAATACACTATGGTAAAAACATTACAAATTCGGTATGGCAGAAAGATGCCAAGAACTGAAAATTTTACAAGACCTTAGTACTTTCGAATAAATGACAAGACAAAATATGTATGTATTTGCAATCAACAATTGAGTTTATTTTTGAGGTTAAAATATCAAAATTAAAAAAGTTGCCTCTTGATGACGAAAACAACTTAATCAAAATCCTGTACATACTTGTTTGGAACTTGGCCATTGTTCTGTTAAACCGAACTGGAAATCCTTTGAAATTCGTTTCACACTTGCTGCTCTTTTCCCAGGAAAAACTTACAATCAGCATAACTCTACTGCTGAGCAGGTTAAGATTTTCTTGGATTAAAGCTAATTCAATTAGGTTTTGGCTTTGCATCACAAAGGGAGAAGTGTGACAAAGACTAATATTGTAAATCTCATGTTGGTAAATCTCATGTACTTCTGCCTATAAAACTTAAAACTTGTTCTGAGTGTACAGTGGCAATAAATTGTAAAATACAAGAATAGAATAACAATAAATGTGTACAGGCCATGTCATTCTGTCTTCAATCAAATATTAATAAAAATATAAAAGACATGTATATAGCACCAAATCCATTTGAATAAAATGCTCCCAGGCCCTTTAAATATAATAAAATAACCTAAAGTAACAATAGCAAAGATTATAAAAGATTAAATACATGGGAGCCAGATAAAGTGATAAAAACAGGCAAATATCAGCAGGGGCGGATCCAGGAATTTAGGCATGAAGGTGAAATCCTTTCGTGTATTATTCACGAACTTCACCCATTCCTTTGATATCGCAGGATCCCGCGGAAATTGAAAAAAATGAGTCTCTGTATTCTTAATACTATTTCTAGTGCATCCACCAACAACACATGAAGTCGGCATTATATAACTGTTACACAACAACGTCGAAAAAAAGCTTCATAAAAACTTCATGCCTCTGCTGACGCATGAAAACGCATGTATAATATACACGGAAATAACATGGCGTCTTCTGTTTACTCTCGGGTGCTCATGGGTTATACGTCATCCCTTTTCGCTGGTTTACAAGTCCGCTGGTACTATATCGTGGATTTCATAGTGGATTTTCAATGGGTCTTTGTCGGGAACCAGTGCAGGGCGGGAAATTTCAAAAATCGAAGAAGCGGGGTCTAATTTTTTCGGTCAAATTGCAAAAAAATTATGAAGAGAAAAACATGACCACAACAATAAATTGTTACCTGAACACAACATAAACAAGGTTCGATCGTCAATTTAATGTGAGAGTTCTCGTTGTAGTCCATCTTTAAACAGCAATTAACATCTACTCCATGAAAATGTTCTTGTTTAGAGATGAGATTGGGTATGATGCAGTGACACAAAACAACCTGCAGAGGACCAACAGTTTCTTGGCGCTCTTCCACTCATCATAATATTTGGTGACATCTACGGGTGCTGCTGATGCACCAAATAATTACCTGCAGCTGATACCAGACAATAATTATATAAGGAGGGCCGATGCAGCCCTAAACAAGTTGATAAAACATGGATGATACCTACGAAACTCATGTAACATTCGCATTGTTCATCACAGATCAAAGAATAACCAACACAATGAAAGGCTTAATGGCAACCAAGTTGCTCAACACAGAAACACCAGATGAACTCTGAAAGGAAAAACCTGTTTTCCAAACTATCTCAAAGGACATCACACTTGTTGATCTTATTGGGCCAGAGTCACATATTCAATGCTCTCAATATAAGTTCTAATTGGATATCCTTTAATGTGGACACGGTGGTGGTGAATTGTTAAGGTGATGAATGGCATAGCAGAGCGAAGAGTGAAGATGATGATTAACTTGACAACATATACTACTGACAGCGAGCTTGGCTTCTGCAAGCAGTGGAGTTCAACAGGATACGATTTGACATTTTCGCAGAAGCATCCCTAAACGTATAAGCACCCCGAACCATGATATAAAGTCAACATTTAATCACTCTTCAAAATGATAATTTTAGCACATTTTTGTCTTATATACCGATTTTGTTTGTTTGTTTGTTGGGGTGTTGGGGTGTTTGTTTTTTTGTTTTTATTTAAACCCTTGAATAAATATCGGGACAAGGGTTTGAAAACAAATCAGCAATATGGAGACATTTTCAAATATGGAGACAATTTCCCAGTCCTCGTTTTTTTAAATTTTTATATTAATTATTAATCCATTTCTGATCGTTTGGTGCAATAATTAAATCGGTTTTCGAAATGAGGTATGTACTTGTAAAGGTTTTTTGTTTGTTTTTAGTCCTTAAGGAGTTCAACCGGAAAGTTGTTTTGAAATTACCGTTAAAAACAGAATAGCGCCCTCTTGCATCCCATAGTGCCCAGAGCTAACGCTGAGTTCATTGTCTGACACCCTATGTGATATCAATATTACTGATCAGTATGTAGCCCATATACAGGGGACCAGACTAATTGGTGCAGCGCCTAGTGCATTCGTCTCCTCAGCTCCGGGGCCTAGTTATACATGTATAGAGTTATATATAAGAACAATTATAAGACCTAGAAGGCGCACATATCACGTGACCCGTGCCGACAAAGGCACTTCGTGCATGACGTCACTGTGTTGATCTGGTAGTGCGCTGCGCCCAGTTGAGAACCCATTTATAAACATAATAAACAATAATTAGGCACATGTGTGTTGTACTATATAATAGTACATCAAGTGACATTGTTTGCAGTATTTCACTCGTAATTGTAAACAGGTAGGTATATTACATCAGTTTGCAACAAAAAATGCCTGTTTATTGTTTGAATTTTATTAACCTCTCGGTAAGATTCTGCTGTAGAATTCGATGACCAATTATGGTGAATTATATTACAATTGTGCATGACTGGCCTGTTCATTTTGGAAGGCTAGGCACTTGGATACAATATAAAAACCTATATAACTTGTTAATATAAAAAAGGGGGAAAAACCTAATTTAACTGCAGTACACTGCAGTATCTCCGACATACAACAGCCATCGAAAAAGGGAGAAAACCTAATTTAACATTGCATTGCTATTAATATAAGTATTTTCTGTTGTGCATGAGATGCCTGGTCTGCTAATTTTGGAAGGCCAAGAACTTATCAATATCAGTCCAGCTGTGCACATACACCTAGACATACATTGTCTCAGCACTGTAGTTTCCCTACAGAGGAAATGAAATGAATTCAGTTGTTTAAAAAGGGGAAGACCCAACTTGACACACCTGTCGGAATACTCAATTTCACTATCGAAATTAATTAAAGTCCTTCTCGGCAGGCCTAAACAAAAACGGGTGAAACGTCTCTTTCTTCTCAAGCGTTTCTTGCTAGGTAGTAAGGACAGGGCACCAGGCAGGGGCTGCATAATCAAGTATGGGTCTGCTAATTGAGCAATATAAAGTGAAATAAGATTTTTAGGGTCCCTAGTTTTAACTACTTTACCAATAAATCCATTTAGCCTAGTGGCTTTGGAAGTAACAGAGTTAATATGGGTTTTCCAGCTTAAGTCCCTAGAAATAATAACACCAATTTATTTGGGTTTAAAGCCATACATTTTAAATTACACCGGGTGTTTATGTGCTGCAGGTCATTCTGGAGTGCCACTTCATCATCTTGAGTTTTAATGACTCTATACAAAACAGTGTCATCTGCATATTGACGAAGATTCGACTGAACACAAAATGGCAAATCAAAAGCAACTAGACGTAAGTTTTTGTCGTTACAAAAAATAGGTGTTTGGGTTAACTTCCGGTTCAATGAAATGAGCAATTGATGACGTCATAATTACATTTTTCAAAATGTTTGACGTCTTTTATCATGACAATATCAATTTCATTTTCAAAAGACCTACAAATTCTGTGTTAGAATGTCTTAAATTTTAACTTCCTGTTTGGAACGGAAGTAAAGGTCAAGTCAGGTAATTTGAAGGCCATAATGACAATTCTTCTTCTTCATGATCATGGCAAAATAACATTAGTTTGGTTTAATTTCTGAGATGGGGTGCTGTGATCTGTGATGATGTCATGAAACATTTTTTGGAAAAGTCACTAGTCACTTTATGAATGAAGATAAACCTTACTTTTACAAACACCACAATAATGCTTAAAATGTTTAGGACTTAATCTTTTTATATATTTATTTTTGCTGTATTTAGCACTAAAAATATAATGAAAAATATAATTTGGTTATTACATAAAAAAACTGCACTAACCATTTAGACATTTGCTAAACGGCTAACCAAAACCAATATTTAAAAATAAACACCCAACAATTTTGGAAAAATTTACCAACCATTTTGTTTTTCTAGACTCTTTTTTGCCACATTGGTTTTTTAAACAATCACTGTGGGAAGTTTATTGATGCTTTTCGTGTAATGATTATACACATTATTCCATTTGCAAAATTAAATTTAATTAAGTTAATAAAATAATAAAAAGACGAGAAATTAAATACATAAGTTAAAAAGAAGATCTGTATCCCTTGCCTCAAAATCAAAATTAATTGATTTTGTATTTAAATTAACTCCAGTGCCTTAAAACCTTTTGTCAAGGGCGCATTGGAAACCTGTTACCATGAAATTGATTACCCATAAACGAAAGCAAAAATAACAAATAAATTCTTTAAAAATTACTGCATCAATCACGAAAAGATGCGAAACATCATATTTCACGATGAGATAATTGAAGTCATGAATGCCAAAACACGATATGTTGGAATTCACTCTTAGATTTAGAACAAGCGTTAATAATTCCAAAACTGTACAAAAATGACAGCTCGAAATAAAGGACAACGACAGTGAAATTACCGTAAACTGTGTACACGAAGGTGCTGGTGACGACGAAACGTAATGTATTATATTATAATTAAAGAACTTAACATGAGGTGACTGAACCTAAGGCAGAGTACGTAACGTAGATGGCTGTTGTATGTCGGAGATACTGCAGTGTACAGTGAACTACATAAAAAAAGGGGAAAAACCCG
>CM055816.1:58192570-58222814 GCA_029582265.1 Zoroaster sp. YZ-2022 | reverse complement strand
CTATGCAATTTCAACAGTCACTAAATGAGTGATTAGAATCAAAATGGTTTGTCTTCTGTTTGAAAACTTGACAAGACCTCGGACTTGCGTTTCTTTTGCTGTTCAGTATATTTGACCTCATTCCGGAGCTTTTTGTACCTGTTCCATACATTATGATTGGCCTGCTTTGTAAGCTTTGTTTTTCTTATTAGACAAAATAATGATATCCGCAGAAATCCAAGGATGTTTCTTTCTACCTTTACATTTGGCAATAGGAACAATATCTTTCACAGCTGCAAACAATAGGTCTTTAAAAAAATCCTATACCACTCCAATGTTTTCTGAAGAAAAACAAGGCACCATGCGAAGAGTGTCACATAAATTATTGATATCAGCTTTGTTATATTGGTAAAAAGACCTAATAATACTGATTAAATTGCTTGTGTCGCTATCCAGAATACGTCTATCACTGAATGACTGTTCACAGCCCATCTAGCTGCACATGTATTAAAAACCAGACAACATTATTCAAGGTTACACTCACATTGAAAGCCAACTATGCTATTGAAAATCATCCAAGGCCAATGGCGTATCCCATTTACCTGATTTCAATACATTTCCTAACTAAACAAAAATGAATGCACGTGCACTGTTTTTCTTAACGCCTAAATAACGCCGGGCCCAAATAACGTGTAAACAACGGGTAAGCCGAGGTTGTGAAATCAGTTAAATGCGCTCAGATGGTTTGCAAAAGCATATATAGTTCGATTTCAAACTAAGCACATTGAATATGTCTGGTTTTTAATACAGATGTACACAATACATGGCTGTGAACACTCATCATTGCATTCCATGTCCTGTTGATTGTGACGATACTGCCCCTTTAAGCAATGCAAAAAAAAAGTTTCATTTAGTTTGATCTCATTTTGTACAATACATCACTGCTTCTCTATAACCAATATTATGTATATTATGTTTGGTGCGATCGCCACATCGTGCTGCGCAATCGAACGATAGCGCAGTGCAATATGACGATGTAACGTTTGCGCAAGAAACAATTGATCGCACAAAATCGGTAGATCGTGTGAGAGCGCAGCGCGATCGCACAGATCCAGGAATCGCGCCCAGCATTGGTTTTGTTGTGGTTTGTTGTTGTTGTTGTTGTTGTTGTTGTTTTTTTTGGGGGGGGGGACCAGGCCTGTTTTGACTGTGCTTAAATAAATGGTACTGCTACATTCTGTAAAGGTTAATTAATGCAAAAAAGTTTGTTCTGTGTATGAAGTTTCAATCGATGCACACATTGTAATTATCCTTTGTAATTGTGATTCTGCTCAAACTATAATCATCGACTTTAATTTGGTATATGTTTTATGTGTGTGGCATATTGCATTATGGAGATATGGCATTTGTAATAATCAATAATGTGCATAATTAACACAATTTATTGTTAGGAAAACAAGCATTCAAATGAAAACAAATTACATTATTTGAAACAAAGTACTCACAAAAATCATTGATTTTACTATTTTATTGATTGAAATTGACGTTTATGTAAAAAAGTAAGACAATTTAGATCCTAATGATGTCAAAAAATCATGATAACTAAAAATCAGATGTTAAAAAAAAAACACCCTCTCAATATTTCATCGCCCATTACATATAAACGCATGGTGCGACATGTGACTCATTTTTTCAGAGCAGGTCACATCATACGTAGTAACCGTTTGGAACATTTTGTGAACGCAAGATGTACTTTTTTGCTTGCACGTGATTTAGTAACTACAGGAGAGTCGGACCTTACATGATACATGTACCTCCATTTTCTGGCATTCCTCAAAATTAACAATAGTCTAAAGTGATTTTACGTAGGTATTCACCAGTGTTGTAGTTGAGTCCAAGCCGAGTCCTTTTCATGGTTGACTAATTCCAAGACCTACTTCTCTCGGGTGAAATCCAATCCAAAAATAACCATTGACTTAATATATGAGTGCCATGAGTGCTGACTGAAGACCAATATGAGAGGAAAAGCCGACCCGCCGGTCTCGAAGCCGGACTCGAGTCCGAAGTCCATCTTTCGTGCTCTATATTGATACAAAACCCTACTCTTAAGGTCTGTGCCTTCCACATGTACTCGCTATCGAATGTCAAAGGCTTTTATTGGGGATTGGATTTGACCTGAGAGAACTAGGTCTTTGAATTGGTCAACCATGAAAAGGACTCGGGTAGGACTCGACTACAACACTGGTATTCACTCGCGACTGGCTAATGATACATGAAAGAAACATTGTGAATGTTATACCTTGACTACTACGAAACCAAATGACAATCCAAAATATCAGTAAGTTTTGTTAACTCGAAACTACAATCAAAACTGAGCACTTTACAGTAACAGGTGAGATGATCATTTAATCTGATTTCATCGGTCGTGTATTACAATGATAATTTCCGAGCAAGAACAGTAAAAAAGAACATTGACTTAAAAACACAGGCACTTTCAAGAAGTCTTAAGTAGTGTAAATAAAATAAAATAAATTATTGTAACACAGTTCTCCAAACTGAACTTTGGTGTGTGTTGCAATACTTATGGCCAGTGAGTGTATCATGCTATAACACTTGTAAAATTAGGTGTACTGTTTATTAACACATGCAAAATTCATTAATGTTGATGTTCCAAAATGATGGCAGAAATAAAAGGTACTGTAATGTACGTATATTATCACATAGTTATTGTAATCCTATAATGTTTTATTACAGTTGCTGCCACTCTGTAGAAAACCAGGCAAGAATATGGCAGGGTGCCACCACTCGAGTACAAAGTGTATGGGAAGTCACAGAAAAAGTTGAAGTCAAAAGCACACACCACATGAAAGTGTTGTCAGTGCAAAATTATTTTTTTGCATCAAATTTACATTGATTGAGGGCAATATATGAAGCGAAAACTGGCGGCACCGTGCCAAATTCTTTCCAAAAACCAAAATGCAGTATCAGTGTACCAGCATCCACGCCCCCCAATCCCCCCCCCCAAAAAAAAACAAAACCCCCAAAACAAAACAAAACAAACAGACCATTTACTTGCATATACTTTTAAAAAAACACTGGAAATGTGCACATTGCCCAACAATAGACCCCATTAGTCAGGAATGTAGGTTTACGCTGATAAGTGATGACAAATATTTTGGGCTCATCATGGTTGTAATGGGGTCGTTGCTTACCTGGATGATTTTCTCATCAAAATTGAAAATACACGGGAGGCTTGTGAATTGCATTTTAATTACTTGTTTTACTTTAAGGTTAGTATTTAATATAAATTGGTCAAAGATGGATAGCCCTTCCCAAACAATGACTTGTCTTGGTATCTTAATTCATACCAATGCTCGAACTCTTATATAAAAATACCACAGAAAAACTGTGTTCGCAGCCATCTACTCTGCATATTCTATTAAAAAACAGACATATTCAAAGTTATTCATCCGTCCAGTTGCAGTTTGAAAGCTAGCTATGCTTTTTGCAAATCCGCCATGATCTGAGCGCAAGCCTCATTTGACTCATTTCAATACGTTTCATATGACTAAATATACAAGAAAGGATCTGCACTTTTTTCTTTCACGCCAACATGTTGTATTGCCTTTACAAAATATGCGTCTATAGTATACCCCATAAAAATGAGTGTTCACAGCCAAGTAAGAGCCAGTGATTTTGAAAACATAATTTGTATCTGTGCATGATGAGACCCACGTTGGCCCAATGTAATATGTACTTGGACAACTCATATGGGAACACAGTGTCAGATTGTTCTCTTTTTTATTGAAACTCATTCTATTTGATTAAAACAAGTGACAGATCTTTCGAAGTTTGTTCCTAGGTTTTCAATCTGAAAGTTTAAGAAAATATGGAATCAGGTTGTATGACATGAACACAAGAGATCACTGATGATCATGAGATGGACCAGAGCTGTTAGCTTGGAGTGAAGAAATAAGTTCTTATTCAGTGTACAAAAGTGTATTAGGAACTCAGTATTCGTGTACAAATATATTGGAATAAGGAACTGGAATTAATTCTTATCTCTTAATGAGTTGCCAGTTATATCCATGTACAGTACTTTGAAATCAGAATGGTGGTTTATAGCTGTACTCTACCACTTATTGACCACTGTGTACTAATTGTAAACAACTAACACAATAACAATGGCAGTCAGTGTACCTTCAGACATGGTGTCACTCTTGGTTGAACTTCAAAGAGATCTGTAAACAAAAGGCAGACTGGACCGTTCCTTAATCCCAACACAAAGCAAGATTATATTTCAGACATTTTCTAACCACAAGATTCTGACACTGGGCAGAATGTCTTAGTTAAACCTAAGCTGGTTAGCGTTTCAGACATTTAAATGTCTTAAATATGTTATCCCTGCTTAGGTTAAGACATTATAATGGCTGAAACGTAAGCTGTATTACGTTTCAGACATTTACATGTCTTAAACCTAAGCGCCGTTGTACTGTTTAAGACATTTCCCTGTTCATAGTGTGATATAACTAAAATACGATTGTCTAACTAAATATTTAACCTCATTTCGAAGCTTTTTGTACTTAATTATGATTAGCCTGTTTTGTAAGCTTTGTTTTTCTTTTTAGACAAAACAATGATATCTGCAGAAATCCAAGGATGCTTCTTTCTACCTTTACATTTGGCAATAGGAACAATATATTTCACAGCTGCAAACAATAGGTTTTTAAAATAATCCCATACCACATCAATGTTTTCTGAAGAAAAACAAGGCACCATGCGAAGAGTGTCACATAAAGTATTGATATCAGCTTTGTTATACTGGTAAACAGACCTAATAATACTGATTAAATTGCTTGTGTCGCTATCCAGAATACTTCTATCATGGAATGACTGTTCACAGCCATCTTAACCATGCGAAGACTGTCACATAAAGTATTGATATCAGCTGTGTTATATTGGTAACAAAAATCTAAAAATACTGATTAAATTGCTTGTGTCGCTATCCAGAATACTTCTATCATTGAATGACTGTTCACAGCCATCTAACTGCACACATGTATTAAAAACCAGACATAACATTATTCAAGGTTACACTCAGATTGAAAGCCAACTATGCTATTGAAAATCATCCAAGTGCAATGACGTATCCCATTTACCTGATTTCAATACATTTCATGACTAAACAAAAATGAATGCACGTGCACTGTTTTCTTAACGCCTAAATAACGCTGGGCCCAAATAACGTCTAAACAACCGTGAACTGGTAATCTCGTCGTACGTCGTATGACTGACGTAATTATGACGTGAGAATTACATCTTACATGAATTGAGTTTTTATCGTCAAATTCAAGTTTCTTGCTGACCATATTATGACGTGATTTTCACGTCAATGTTATTTTTACCAGATTTTCCCCATGTTTTCTTGACTGGAATATGACGTGATAATCACGTCGCTCACACAACAAAGTTACGACCATTGGCATCACGTGATATTCACGTAAAAATCACGACGGGCCTTTAATTAAGGTTGGCGAGGATGATGCCGAGGGAAAACGAATATTTCCTCACGTAATTGTAAGTGAATTTTAAATTTGAGAAATTCAGGCCGTGTAAAAATGATAAAATGAAGAATGGTTATAGTTTCAAAAGTTTTGCACGATATTAGTCTGTTTCCAAAAAAAATACGCCTCGTTTTCGACTGCGCACGCGCCAGTAGAATGGGTCCCAATCCTCCTGATTTTGGTGGCTGGATTGGTAATGGTATAATGGCAAGAACGACGCTGATTGGTTGATCGCACGTGATGGCACCAGGTTTTCGGACTTTATTTCCCTAAATAAAAAATCATCCAAAGCCATAAATTACCCAAAATGATATGAAGAAAAAAATGGTTCCTACAATAAAAAAAGAAAGAAATATTTTGAAAAATAAAGTGTACAAATTAGCGCAGAATTTAACTCGACCTTCTGCATCGATGGGAAGCGAAGTGCTCGGAACTGCCTGGTTTACATAAGGCGTTTTCGAAAGCACTGGCTTCGACTTCGTCTCCAGGTTGTCATCATTGAAAAACCGTACGAACGGAGCCAAGACGGAGACGAAGCCAGATGTTTCGAAAACGGCCATGTGTACAGCAGCAAGGACATTCTGCCGGTCTGGAACCTATTCTCTCAATTACTATTCAACTTAAGGATCAGGAACCAATCTATGTGTGCCACGTGTCCGTACCTTACCGCTCAATCTTGTATCCAGATCTTTGTTGCGCTAAGATCCACGTCTCCCGGGGGATTGCGGAGTAATATAACTGAGTATGAGATAGACTGCTTACCGCCGTCAGCCATTGTGTTCACGATCAGCATACGTGGTATGTTTTGGATTTTCAAATGCAAAAAGGCATAGAATGTTCTCATTATTTTGACCTTTTATTGAAACAGATATCAACCTTAGGAATGTGTGCATATATGGAACCAATCCTTTTTGAAATCCATTTCATATTCATCTCATTATTGCCAATATAAACAACAGACCGGAGGCACATCTGACGCTGGGTTAGGCCTATACAGTGTGTCTAAAAAAATGCAAACACAATTTAACGGAATGCCAGACGTATAATGTGAGTAACCAACATAGATAATATAGGTATGGTTTGAAAGATACACCTTTCCACTTTAAAATGAGACATCAAACGTCCAAATCTGATAATTTTGACAGAGTTATGAGTACTTTTCCAAGAGAGGTCAAATTGACGATGGGACCAAGTTTTTAAATGCAGTGATAATCGATTTTGTTTAGATGTGTTGCAATGTGGATGAACTGTTGATGATTACATCCCTTCCCCTCAACATGCCCTCCCTCTCGCTCGATACACAGGCGACATCGTCTCTCCATGTCTCCCATCGCTCTTGACTCCTAACAACATCTGGAGTCTGCCGCAGGGCGTCAATCTCAGCTGTTATTCTGTCACGGAAAGTCTGCAGGTCCGGAGGGTGAGTCGTGTACACCTTGGATTTCAAGTATCCCCAGAGGTTGAAATCACACGGGGTGAGGTCTGGAGATCTCGGTGGCCATTCATGCACATGATTCAACGCTATGATACGGTCTCCGAACGCTTCATGAAGGCGGTCTCGGACAGCCAGTAGACGATGAGCCGGAGCGCTGTCTTGAGCCCACCACATGCGCCTAAACACACCTCGCTCCTGAACCTCGAAATGTTCCTCAAGGATGGGGATGACGTCATCATTCAACATCTCAAGGTAACGACGGCCGTTGAGGTTGCCCTGAAAAAAATACCGGTTCGACGATGAGGCCACTGCCGCAGAGGCCAACCCAGACACTCACTTTCTCACGTTGGAAGTTGTGCTCGTAATTGAAGGGAGGTGGATGTTGTTTGGGGGTGTACTCTCGAACATTGCGTGATTTGACTTTTCCGTCGAGAGAAAATACAGTTTCATCGCCAATGACGAGATGATGGACGAATCGCACATCTGCCTGCAGCTGGTCGACGACCCACTGACAAAAATTCAACCGTCTTGGCAAATCCGGCGGTAGCAGCTTATGTCGCACGCGCATTTGGTAGGGGTGCATACCCAGGTCCATCCGAGTGATGCGATTGAACGTGGCATGTGGTAGGCCCAGTCCATTCCGTCTCGCACTGACATGCGGGTTGGCATCCAGCTGCGCCTCCACCAATTCGATGTTTTCCGCCGCACTCCCAGTCCGATGTCGCCCGGAACGCCCTCGATTGAGATTGAGGCTGGTACTCTCCCTCCGGTACTTTCGCAGGTTTCTCCAGATAGTGCTGGCTGCAGGTGGATCTCGATCTGAGAATCGCTGCATAAATGCATCGATAACACCATTTACTCTTCCAGTACGGATGTACTCCGTGACACAAAAATTTCTCTGCTCGTTAGTTAGCTGAACACCAACCATGATCAATGTTTGACGAAAAATGAATTGACAGTGCACAGTTGCACAAGTTAATTAAGCACATTACATAATACTCTAAAAAAATGTTTAGCAAGTAAACACTTTTCTTGGTATCAGTTTGTAAATATGTTTACTAGCTGAACGCACATGTCCAATTCCTAAACAGTCAATTTTCAATGGCTAAACACCATCCGTCCTCATGCTAAAAATTTTTAGCATGTAAACATGTTTACAAACTGATAGCAAGAAAGTGTTTAGAATTGCGTTTACTCACTAAACACATTTTTGTAGGCCATGCAACAGAGGCAATTAGGCTACTTTTGTCCCAATGCCTAAAATTTAAAACTTGGTCCCATCGTCAATTTGACCTCTCTTGGAAAAGTACTCATAACTCAGTAAAAGTTTTTCAGATTTGGACGTTTGATGTCTCATTTTAAAGTCGAAATGTGTATCTTTCAAACCATACCTATATTATCTATGCTGATTACTCATTCTATGTCTGGCATTCCGTTAAATTTTGTTTGCATTTTTTTGAGACACACTGTATAGGCCCCCAGTGCTCTTTTTATTCATTGTTTTAGTAACATAACAAATTATACTAATTACTATATTACTATATTACTAGTTGGGAAATTCTATTGGCAGCTGTGCTTAATCACCTTGGGCTTCAGGCATTATACGAAATTTGCGGCCGGGTTTAATTTTGGAATCATCGGCAAGGATTGTTCATCGAAGAATCTTAATATATAGGAAAAAGAGCTTTTCATAATCCTTGGCTGCCAGGCTTGTTTTGATTTTACCACTTAAAGATGGCTCAAGCTTAAATGTATATTTTAATGACCGTTGTTTTTGTTTGCATTACACATGTATAGTTGGATATAAAATATTGGTTTTTAAATAAACATGAATTACCAGAATATGCTGTCTTTATCATTTTAATTACATATTGTGGAAAATATATTGTGGAGACAAAACCGGAGTATCACCAGAAACTGGTCATCTTCACGTCAGGAAGACGTCATTAAGACGTTATCGTTAAGATGTTATCATGTGAAAAAGACGTAAATTGTGTACCTAGATAACATCACAACATTGGCCCAACGTAGGGCCAACGGAACGGTTTCATTGGGCCAACGTTAGGCCTTTGTATCAATGACTTTGCGCCAACATCAAGCCAACATTGAGCCAACATATTCCAACATTGGACCAACAGTGGGCCTTTGTATCATTAACTTTGATCCAATATCAAGCCAACATTGAGCCAACATATTCCAACATTGGACCAACATTGGACCAACATTGGACCTTTGTATCATTGACTTTGAACCAGCATCGAGCCAACATTGAGCCGAGTACACCCACTCACTCCTCGAGGTGGCAATATTGTCATGGAATCAGAGTTCAAGTTTTAGATTAACTCAGTGACTGAAAATAATACTTACGTGGTAAGGTCATTATTCGCGTTGCTGCTGCATAGATGGCTATTATGGATAGCGACACGATCTGCCATACACATTTAAATGAGGGTTACGCTTGGGATGATTTGCAAAAACATAGTTGGCTTTCAAACTGCAACTAATGTTTGGTTGTAACTTTGAATATGTCTGGTTTTAACAAACAACCTGCATAATGGTCGTTGACAACAATAAACCATAAAGTCTGATATGTTGTGTGAATTTCAGAGTTGCAGTTGAGTACATGTACTTTTCATGAGTACGAGTACCACAACTCTGACACGTATACATGTACATGTTTTTAATTCGCATTCTACAGAGGTTTTGTGACATGGCCTTTGACACCTTCCTGTTCGATTATTATAACAAAAACAGACCGTGTATGTATGATTGATAAATACGGCTTGGTGAACACAAATAACATTTAATTGCCTGCAAACTGCCTCCAAAATTACCCTTCCCTTCCTCCCTACCATTACAAATTAATCCTAAATACACAACGGCGCACCCAGGATTTTGTCTTTGGGGGTGCTCAAAGAAAACTCACTCACAAATCAACTAGGATGTACGTAAATAATGTATGTAATTTAGGGTTGTATGTGTGTATAATGTATGAATGGATCTTTTTTGTTTTTGTTTTTTTTGTTATGCAATTCGCCCCACACAAGGCCAATGGCCACTCCAAGGTGGGGGCTACTCAGTCATTGAGTTGTTACAACGACTCCACACTGAAGAAACCTTCCCATTAGGAACTCGGTAACCTCCCATATGAAGAGGCATAAATGGCAAGAAAATGGTAAGAGCCAATCTAACTCACACACCAACATTAGTGTATCGTCTATAATTACGAACTGCACAAATCAATCAATTGTGATTCAGTAACTAGACGACAATAGTTTATATAGGCATTGTGAAATCAGCGGTCAGCCTGGGATTCCGAACTCACAACCTTGTGATTGCAAGACGGGCAGTTTAACCACTTGATCAAGACGGACAGTCTAACCACTTGACCACGGTGCCGTTAGTATAAAAGAGAGCAATGTTTAACCCCTATAAAATTGTCCCAGTAGAGACATATATTTTTGGCAGATGTACACTTTACTTAACAAATCTATAGTGAGGCAATGGCAATATAATTATATAGTGAGGCAATATTAAATTAAAAAGTCCAATCTTGTCCACTTGACCACGTTGCCGTTAGTATAATAGAGAGCAATGTTTAACCCTATAAAATTGTCCCAGTAGAGACATGGATTTGTTTTTGACAGATGTACACTTTACTTAATAAATCTATAGTGAGGCAATGGCAATAATTGTATAGTGATTTTACACTTATTGCCACTCATCTGGGTTAGGCTGATGCCCGCATGGAGTTCCCAGAATGTTGTAGTATGTTGGTGTAATCTGTGTACAGTGCTGCAAAAACAGCCCACTGTACTTCCAATTTATTATACTTACCGATGAAGCCAATCTCTGGAGTCTTGATTGCGATTTTTTACTGCTCTCTCTTGATGAAAATGAACTTCAGTGTACATTGTCGGCAAAATTTTATGCTTTAAATAATAGCGGAGTGCGGACGTTGGTCAAGAGATCATTCCGGGGCGGTGCTACCTATACTTTCCATCAATGGACGGCAAATTCCGTGAACAAGTGGGCGGCAAACCCAGATCCTAAAACGGTGTCACATATTTTATATCATATTCCTGCTAAAAAATAAAACCCTAACCTGGGCATGTATGTATTTTGTAATTACTTTTTCCTTACACTTATCCGGCATTCCCCTTCAAAAGAGAAAACACTTAATTGAAAAATGCCGGAACCACGTAAAATATATTTTAGCCCGGACAAATTGGCACGTTGGTTTCAACTTGCAAATGATAAATGTTACCGTATTGTTGCAAGTTTAAACGATTATAGTGAGATTTCATGAGGCATCATAATAAAATTTTAATAATTTTGGCAGAAAGAACAAAATGCGAGTGGCATAAGATGAAAAGAAATCCACCTTGCCGCCGAGCCGGGGGGGAAAAACATATTTGCAACTTTTCTCTCCCCCCCCCCCCCTCTCTCTCTCTCTCCTTTTCCCCTTTTTCCCTGCCTTTTTTTTCGGGGACCCTCTTGGGGGCCCAAGCCCCGAGCCCCTGGGTGCGCCGTTGTAAATACACCACTGATGAAAGATGTTTTGGCTATAATTTCATATCATAATATTCACTAGAAGCATTTGTTTGAGTCAACAAGCCTGTGTACTGTTACAAAATATGTGAAAACTAAGGAATATGTGAAAGATAAAACTTCACATTTCGTAAATCACCCATTGTGTCTTTTCACATTTTTTGTCCGCGAGCGATGAAGTGAAATAATAATTTTAGGGTCCCTAGTTTTATCTACTCTACCAATAAATCCATTTAGCCTAGTAGCTTTGGAAGGAACAGTGTTTGGGTTTTCCAGCAGTCCCTAGAAATAATAACACCAACGTATTTGTAGTTATCAACAATCACCAATATTATACAGTTGTTTAGCAGGATTTCTAGAACGGGTCACAGTAATTTATTTGGGTTTAAAGCCATACAGTTTAAGTTACACCAGGTGTCTATGTGCTGCAGGTCATTTTGGAGTGCCATTTCATCATTATGAGTTTTAATGACTCTATACAAAACAGTGTCATCTGCATATTGACGAAGATTCTATTGAACACAAAATGGCAAATCAAAAGCAAAAATGTTGAAAAGTAGAACAGATACCTGTGGCACACTAGAATGAACTGCAGCCCAGTCAGATGATGATCCCACAAACTGAACCGGTGAGACCTTTGTAAGATAAGACTTGAACCAGTCCAACATTGAACCACAAACACCATAATGTAATTTGTTCAAAATAACTTGATGTCTCACACGATCACGGACCCTAGGCCCAGGTCAGCACTTTTTAACAAGCTTTTCTTAAAGCTACTTACATTGTATTGTTTTACGGACTCTTACAAACAATAAAAGAAAAAAGCGCTTAATTTATTTTTGGATTTTTTTTGTTGTTTTTGTTGTTGTTTTTGTTTTTCCACCTTTTTTTTCTTCCTCTGATGAAAAATGTCCCGAAAGTAAAATGTAAAAAAAAAGTAAATAAATAAACATAAAATTGCTCATTTTTTACAATATTTCTGAGCTTGTAATCACTCTTGCTGGTGTGGTAATTTTGGCTCTAAAAATGCATTGGCTTTTTTCAGAGTTTATGAACGCTTGTCCAGCTACAACGCAGACGCTACTTCACTACATGCTAAACAACACATGGAATCAGTGCATGTACATTCTGTGTACAATTAGTGTGAACGAGATCCCCCAGTCAAGCCAACGTGCTGTTATTGATTGGAAGCCCTTCTTTTATATTGTGAAAATATTATGACGAGTGCATTCACGTTTCGTCTGTGGGGTCGGGGTATTAGACTAAGAGCTTTGTACCTCGCCTTAAACATAATAGTCTGATACCCTAGCTCATGAAGGAGATGGAAAAGGTTTGGAGCCATAATTTTAGTTGATTCCCTCCGGTATCGGTTCTGTGGTATAATACAATGCTGTCTGTTCAAATCGTCATTCTAACGTTTACCATAAATACCATGGAGGGGAAACACCTCACATTAAACGTCACGTCATTACATTAAACGTCACGGTAATATTTATTTTATTCAAAAAACTGAAAAATGTGTTTGGAAAACACATAATATGGTATTTAAGTGAGGGTATTTCTGTTTCGTGTACGTGTAAATTTACACTCGTACTGGAAACATACATGTACTTCACAGTTCAATTACCATTCAAACTTGGCAATTTAAGTGAATAACTTCGTTAACAAAGGACTAGCCAACACAGCCAGAAGGCTGTCATAACCCCAGGAACTCTCTTTTGTCAATGGATTAGGGTGTTAACAATGGAAGTTTGTAGGGACCGCACCTCAGTCACTACTTTCCGGGCGAGTCTTACTATAATACTGGGAGAATGGCCCTGTAGTTTTTGCGGGCGAGATTGGCGAGGGTCCCTAAACAATGTTTAAAAATGTTGACTGAAAATTTACCTTCAAATGAAACCAAGTAATGAAGACCCCTTCCATTAATTGTGCAACGACTCTCAAACGATCAGTTAGACGAAAACAAACGACATCGTATCATAGTTAAAAATGGCGGTTGGAAATTTGACCTGCGTGAAGTATTTCTTTTCGTCCTATCAAATTGGCTGATTTTGCTGACATGACGTCACTGATAAGAACATTGGCCCGATGTAAGAAACTAACACAATGCCAATGTCGGTGTCTGACTGAAAACCAACGTTGGATAAACATCGATCGCCAACGTAATGCCAATGTTATATTGCCGACCTAGAGCCAACATTGGCCCAACGTCAGCAACCAACATGATGCCAATGCCGATGTTGCCGATTAATTGCCAACATTGGATCAAACATAAGTAGCCACCATAATGCCAATGCCGATGTTGGCGATGTAATGCCAACGTTGAGCCAACGTCAAAAGCTGACATAATGGTTTGCAAAAGCATTATAGTTCGCTTTCAAACTGGGCACATTGAATATGTCTGGTTTTTAATATAGATACACAATACATGGCTGTGAACACTCATCATTCCATGGTAGAGGTATTCTGGATAGCGACACAAACATATACAATTATTTATGTTCATAATTATTTATGCTCATAATTTTACATAGCACAGCCAGCATTCAAATTGCAGCACCATGAAAGGATATGTTTATGCACACATAGGAATAATGGAATCAGTGCTGTTAAAACGGATTGTTCACGTCATGTTTATAACTAAAGTGAAGTAGGCATGATATAGGCTTGAAAGAAGGAACCTCTGCTTCATGATGTGAGCCTCAGTGTAACGGAACGCCATACAGGCACTGGAATTTCTTTCGAGGGGGGAGGGGTTTCAAGAAAAACCGTAGCATACCGTACTCCTTACAGGTTTTAGGGTGCACCTACATAAATAGTTGGGTTCATTATTTTTATACGGGCCATCAAAATGGTTGGGGACAATTATTGGTGTACTGCCCCCCACTATGAAAAGTGGGGAATGCACGTCCCTCAATGCAAATCGACGCCAATGGACGGGTAAATAGGGTGGTCGATTATTGTTACAGTGTTCCGAACCATTAAGTCCGCTGGGACCATTATGTCTGCAGACCTATTACGTCTGCAGGTCATAATGTCCGAAGGTCCATTTATGTCTGCAGGCCCTGTCACCGCGACGTGATCATACCTTGTCTCCATGTATGTAAAACATAGTTGATTTTCTTTATTACATTTCCCTTTTCCTTTTACTACAAGTAGATTACTACAAGTAGATTATATCATCAGTCCTTCCTTTTACATTATCAACTTGGTCATTTGCCTTTCTTGTTTGTCTGTCCTTTTTGTTTGTCTGTCAGTTTAAGTAATGAAACTAAATTTTGTCGTATTTTTGTTATATTTTATAAGACATTTCAATACAAGCATTGGTTTATCAGGACTCTGTATATTAAATATAATGTACATTAAATTTGCCTGTAGTATAGGTCAGCGTTATCAACGTTACTGGCCTTAACATTACTACTGATACTATGTCGATCAGTGTCTTCGGGATACACAGTGAAATAACTTCTCTGCAATCAAGCACAAACCCTACTAGTAATATAATTGTTTTAATTCTCTTTACAAAACCCCAAAATTTCGATACACTTTAGAAAATCTAGTTGTTTTTTACATTTTCTTTAGCCTGGTGTGGTCTTAGGCCTATGTAAGGAATATTTGGGTTAATTGTTTCAAAATCACATTTTACTATAAACTAAAAAAAACGTAATTACCACCAATCAAGTATACTTTTGTTTTTACGTTTTGAATGCAAATACTAAGCTTTATGATACATCTACATAGTTAACACACTTTACTGGAAAATTATTAGACTATTTTCGGTGATGAGTAAAAGAAAAGGTTGCTATTTATAATGTTCTTTTGCCTAGTGTATGTTGTCATCTTTCGGCTGCTCCCGTTAGGGGTCGCCACAGTGGATCATGATCCGCATATTTGATTTGGCATAGGTTTTACGCCGGATGCCCTTCCTGACGCAACCCTCCCATTTATCCGGGCTTGGGACCGGCACTAAGCATGCACTGGCTTGTACATCCCCAGTGGCTGGGTTCAATTCGGTCCTCGCAGCAATTATGGTAAAGTGTCTTGCCAAAGGACACAAGCACCATGGTCGCGGCAAGGATTCGAACCCACACACTCTGACGACTCAAAACACAAATCCGATGCACCAAACCGCTCGACCATGGCACCCCACTCTTTTGCCTAGTGTATACGTCTAATAATTCGGGTAAAATGTTTCAAAATCACATTACACTATAAACATGAAGGTTTATTTATCACAAACTAAAAACCATTGATAATGCTGCTTCTTCTTACTTTCTTATACTTTCTATAAATTGAGATAAACAACGATAAACCAGCCCGTTGTGAAAATGCGTTCAGATCTTTCGCATCCATTTTTGTGTGAAAGTTTCATCTCATAAAGATGAAAATTCAGATGTGGATATGGACTTGGATATTGAAGATTGAAACTTGGATATTGAGGATTGAGACTGGTATATTGAGGATTCGGACTCGGATACTGAGGATCCGGACTCGGATACTGAGTATCCGGACGCGGATACTGAGGATCCGGACTCGGATACTGAGGATGTTTGCTATACCACAATCAATTTTACACCTAGTATGCATTTAGGTAAAAACTAAGAATTTCTTTTGACAATACCTACAGTAAATATGGTTTTTAAAACTTTTAAAATGTAATTACCAAGTACTTAAATAATTATAAAATCTACATGGTTAACTGTTTCAAAATTACATTCACTATAAATTAAAAACGTCTATTCACCACAAACAAAGTGCACTTTTTATGTTTACGTTACATATGCAAATACGTAGCTCTGGATCTACATTGTAAATGTGAGTTTTAAAACGTTTTAAATGTAATTACAAACTACTTAAATTATTATAAATCTAAATGGCGAACTGTTTCTAAATCACTACAAATTAAAAAAGTCTATTCACTACAAGCGAAGTATATATTTTGTTTTGTTTACGTTACATATGCAAATACATCTACATAGTAAAAGTGGTTTTTAAAACGTTTTATATTAATTACCAAGTACTTATTAATCTACGCGGTTAACTGCTTCAAAATCACATTTCACTACAAATTGAAAAAAAACATCACCACAAACTAAGCATACGTTTACTTAGTTCAAACACCACGCTGCAATCTACTGCACTTCATATCTAGGCCTATGATTTTATATACAAATTCTTTATGTTGATACAATTGAGAAGACGTCAAAATTTTGAATCAAGAATGTGAATCAAGATATGCTTCTAACAACCAACCTCTATTTATTTTAATGCGTATTTTCAACTCAGAAAATGGACAATTCTTTCAAGAAATTATTTTAAAAATTGGATTAAAACGATAGCACTCCAGCCAGTAATATGCTCGATACCATCATAACCTTTATACTAAGTATGAGTTTGTTTGTAAAAGTGAGATATTTTATTTATTTTGATATTATCAAAACAGTGGCCTCCCGTTAAACAAAATGTTGTTGGTTTTACATTTTCTTGTGCTCAGTGACGAACTTTTGGACAATTTTGGGGCTATTTGTTTTACTGAAAACATAAAATATGAAGTACCTTTCTTGTGAAATTTTATTGAAATGTGTATTAATCTACATGTTGGAAAAACTGCTTCTCTGAGTAATCTTCCTTTAAAAAAAAATCGAGATAAATTATAACATTAGATAAGTAACCCGTGCAATTTCAGTTTATTATGTATTAAAACAGTGAAAATGCATTCAGATCTTTCGTAGTCATAAAAGTATATTTATAAAAGTCATGTGGTGAATAGTTTTACTTAGATGACAGACTGGTCCCCTGCCTTTATCCTCAAGGATAAAGACAGGCTCCTGGCGTATCATTCAAGGGATTTCATTGGATACGTTGTACTGAAGATCTGACGTCACGCTTTGAGTCGAATCTCGGGGAAATCATGGCGGCCGCACGGCCAGTTATCTGGCGTAATTCACGAGCCTCAAGGCGTGACGCCAGATCTTCAGGATACTTAAATGACAGCATAGCATTTAAGCCAGAATAATTGTCCATGATGTTTGCTACAATGATCAGCTTTAAACCATCAGGTAAAACTGAGAACATTTAATTCGTTGTCAATTCCAATTGATATAAAACGTTTAAAATAATAATTAAGCACTAAAAGATATCTACATGGTTTGATTGTTTCAAAGTCACATTTAACTATATCTTAAAAACGTTTTTTCACCACAAACGAAGTATACATTTTTTAACGTTCCAAGTACAAATATGGCTCTAAAATCACTTCTCTGCAATCTACTGTCAAGTTGGCTAATGACGTGTTAAGGTCTTTTTCACTCCTATTCATAAATGCCCACCTTGATTTCGTTTTTAAAATGTTAATATCCAGTGCCATAAGAAAAGAGCCAGAAAGAATCTGCCAAATCCAAATTTTGAGAACGGATGATAATCCAACTTGGAGGTCTGATTTGTTCATTCCCACGTGGTGCATACTCGTATACTTGCTGGTCTTTTCCAGCCGTTAGCACAAACCCACGTGATCACGTTTCGTCCAATCAGATTGTCTTAACCTGCCTTGGGCATTTATGAATATGATTTTGTTTGAACAACACAAACACATTTTAAAACACTTTAAAATGAAGGTAAAGCATTGGTTTTATCATTGACTAATCAGATTCTAGGCTTATTTTCAATTGAATCGAGATATACAATGAACATTCTATGAACCTGTGGAAGTTTCAATGCGACTGAGAAACGCGTTTAAACTAAAAGGTGCCTTAAAAATGGCATAATTATTTGCTCGTGTTTACTCTGAAATAATAGTACTTCAGACTGATTGGTACCTTTACCAACTTTAAATTTACTTTTGTAACAATTTGGATGTAAATTGTAAAGTTGTTACGGTATGTGTATGATTATTATATTAAGTTTGGGGAAATTCAGATACAGGGCTTGAATTGAATTGAATTGAATTGCAGCTCAAAAGTTCAAATCCGACAACCAAGTGACATCACCATTTTTGGTGAATGAATTTGAAACCATCAAATATTTCCTTATTTATATGGCGGAATAACTGTATCCGCGTATATAGTTCGTTATAAACCAATACTACGTGTCGAGTGGTACTCTTGCTCTGTGCCAGTGATGTCACGGGGTTATTGCACTCCATACTGTTGTTCTATTCAGTATACAGCGGGTTGACGGCGTTCCAGTGATGTGTTCAGGATTGTGTCCAGAGAGCAGTTTTTACTAGTTGCCTCCATCGCATGTTGTACCTAGAGTACACAAGAGAAGAACAAGCTTTTAACAGAAGGTATACAACTTTGGAAATGCGGGCAAACTTGCTGTTAGTATGAATATGCTTTACAAATGCAGACCTGTCCCTTTTGAATCAAGATTGATTGATAATACATTTATTTCAATGGTGTCCTTGGAAAGGAAAAATACATTGTTTGTAATAAGTTGAAATACAGTATTACAGGTATATTAAATATATATCAAATTATTACACAAAGGACAACATTTAGGTTTGGGTGAAGCAAAACTGCTTTTGTGCCCTAACCTATAAGTGACAGGCAAGGAGACAAACAGGACAGCGGACTACAAAAACATACGAGTATGCATTAAATAATACGAAATAAATTAAAATTTGGAAGTTATGAATATGCATCACGAAAATGTTTTTCTTTTTAATGTTTTTGACAAATATAGGGTGAGAGGGTGACGTTTTAATAGATTCACTAAGACTGTTCCAGTAATTAACACCACGCTGACTGTTTTTATACAATGACGAATATTGTATGAATCTACGGAAGCGTAGTACCGCCACATGGATAAAAAAAATCTCGCTCTTATCGTGTATGCACACGATAACTTTGGACTTATCGTGTACGTACACGATAGTTATCGTATACGTACACGATAGTTATCGTGTACGTAAACGACAGTTATCGTGTACGTACACGATAAGAGCGAGATTTTCTTTTATTCATGTGGAGGTACTACGCTTCCGTATGAATGTGTGTTTGAGGTTGATATACAGATTAAACAACCAACCAACATATTATTACGTTGAGTCGTAAAATCGTGAGAATGCATTCATATTTTACATACAATAGAGACACACACTCGTGAATGTTGTCCTGTAGTACATTGTATGAGAAAAACTTCAGAGCTTTGGGTTTTCGTAGGTTAATCACCCTTCAATTCGCATCTTTACCTTTGGGGAAAGGCCGCTATACAAACGACAGTTTGGGTCTACACTCACTGGCCATAATTATTGCAACATCACCAAAGTTCAGTTTGGAGAACTGTGTTACAATAATTTATTTTATTTTATTTACACTACTTAAGACTTCTTGAAAGTGCCTGTGTTTTGAAGTCAATGTTCTTTTTTTTTACTGTTCTTGCTCGGAAATTATGTAATACACGATCGATGAAATCAGATTAAATGATCATCTCACCTGTTACTGTAAAGTGCTATTTTGAGCATGTTGCAATGCTTTTGGCCAGTGAGTGTATCTATCTACGCCACGGTTGGTTTGGGGCTTTGGGCCATATAGGGCCACAGTGGTGTAACCAGGATTTTGAGTGTGTGTGTGTGTGGGGGGGGGGGGGGGTTGCAAATATTTTTGGGGTAAATATACTGACACAACTCAAATGAACAGACAAATTATGTCAAAAAAGAGATTGAGTTCCCAACGTTCAGAATTTCAGAAATACCGGCAAGTTTGTGAATTTATCGGCAACTTTGCAAACAAGTGGGGCGGCTGCACCCCTGTCACTCTTTGGCCACGCCATCGCATAGGGTAAGCACGTTAAGTTTGAATCTCGCACGGTATACCGACACTACACCGCATGTAGTCATTTTCTATAATCCAATGAGTGTGGCGGTGGGGTGGGGTGGGGTAGGTGAGTTTGTGTAGGCATTCAAACAAAAAGGACAATACATCCCCGTTTGCCAGGACAAAGAAATGGGACATATGAAGTCCCAATTGCAGGCAAAAACAAACTTATGTGTATGTATGGTAACGTGTGTGTATGGGTGTGTGTTTGTATACGAGTGCGCATGCTCAGATAAAAATCATGTAGGAAAGTATTTAAAGTACAGTGATGCAGCCCGATCCCGAATCCTGATAACTCAAGTACACCTTAATAATGATCCCTCATGCCCACTCTGCGGATTGTGGAACTCTGTGATGTTCACTGAAATACGTTTTCGATGTATTGCCTCATCCATTGACTCAGTGGTCAATGTTTTTTATTTTATTGTTTTGAATCAAGCAAACAAGATCGGTAGTAAAGACTGTTTGCGGTGACGCCATGTGAAATTCTCAACTGAGTAGTAATCAGTGAACGATTTCCTCTGTATATCGTATCGCAAAATGGAACATAATTTGGACAATCTGCGATGGAATTTCAAACAATACTTTGCAGATTTTGTGATACAAATTGCGACAGATTTTTTTCAATATTGTGGTTTAATAATAAACATTTTTAAAATCATACTCACAAATCTTTTTGCATCTCAGTTTTGCTATGAAAAGTTTTTAAACGAAATCGTGGTCTGCCTTAGTAAGGTTAGAACTCTCGTGTTTTGTTTTGTCCATGTCGTCTCTTATTGTTTGTAACATTAAATGCTGTTCATTTGAATGTGTCTATTAAAATAAAACAAACTGTGACTTTATTAAATTTATATACACATTTGGGTCATAGTAATGTAATTGCTCTCCTCAGTCTTTCCCAACTCCATATTTCTCAATGTTAATGCTGATATTTTTCCTGTGTTAATGTATTATTTTAATGTTTTTGATTTATTGATTTTGAAGACTGGGAATAACAATAAAACATTTTTATAACACGGAATTAGGAAAGAGTACTTTTTTGTCAAGTCAAACTGGGCATTATTTAACTTTTCTTAAACGTGACAACACCTCAAACTAAGTTGATTCTGGCGAAGATTATAATTGATATACTATCAACAGCTTTTACACACACGTAAGATACACATTATAATTCGACCATTTTGTTATTTTTTTTCATTACCAATTTTGTACCTTACCTTTAATTAGATAATAGTGCAATCCCACTAAGCACTATTTTGGCGGGGCTTGGGAAGAACATTATTTCTTTTTGTTACATTCACTTTTTTATTCCATGCGTAATCATTTTGAAGCAAATATTCACGTTCTTTTTTTTTGGCTTCAGATTTGTCCTCCGTTTGAAGACATCGTACTTCAAGTCTGCAATCGTTTTGTAATAACTCATCTATCCGTTCACCTAGGTGCGATCCATCATAACAATACTGTTTGATTCTCTGAGACAACTTTCCTCCATTTCCAGCGTAAACCACACATGGTGTCCTTTCAGTTTTAGCTGCTTTCATCTCGTATATCCCACATGCTTTATGCGGAATATCAATATCTTTGAAATTGTTCAACCTTTTTCCTGGATGCTGACCCTTGCGGTCATTCCAACGACTAACAGACCCAGATTCGCCTGGCTTCATTACTGTAACCCATTTTGTCCACTCATCACCGGGAATACAGTAGTCCGAATTACGTCTTTCACGATACAGTCTGCCTTCAGACATTTTGGTATCACAAGTCACCGCAGCTCAGTAGATCGAGGACAAATAAGTAGGCCTAGACCTATTCTGTGTGTAGCATTGTACGTGATCTCGTTGTACCTCCTCATACGTACAACACCGCATAATCACCCATTGTGTGTGAGGCAAACTTGTTGCGACGCACTATCGCTGCCCTTTCGCCCACATTGATCTATCGGCGTGTGCCCTCAACGGTTCATGCACGGTGCAAATAGTTCAAACAGGATGACCGCGACAGTTATCTCTGTGGGCGGCTTTTTGTATCGACATACAGTTCATGATAATTGTGCTCTGTGCATGTTGATATCAATATTATTGTGTTGACGCCTACACTTGCAAGTGATGGTCATCAACTGCACGTCGACACGAAAAACCGTTTACAGCGCTATCGTCATGGTTAACTGCTGCAGCGGTGACTCAACACTGGGTGTTTGTTTTGCACATTATCCAGATCTCGATCACCAGATAGTCTGTACGGTTTAGACAGTTTACTGATCCGGATCCTGCATTTGCCGATCCTACTCACGCGGTGGATACGTGCTAGATCCAAGATGGCGCAAACGAAAAAAACTACTTTTTAAAGTCGAAAATAAATTCATGTAAATTTACAGCAAAATGCAGGCAACTGCAAAATTTCCAACAATTTGCTGTATTACAATTTTACATAATGAGTGTGTTAAACTGATTTACACAATTTACGTAAACGCTTAATCATGAAACTGCAGTACGTTTCCATATTTGTCTGTTTTATATATCACTTAAGACAACAAAAACGTCTGCGGTTTCTGGTCATTGGTCATTGGTCTGCTTCAAAATCGGTTCAGTGATGCGCTTGTGTTATTGTATATGGGGGGACCAAGTAATTATTTCCCCATGCATAAAGTATGGTGACTAAGAGAGGCCTCACAAGATGGGCAAACGTCCATACCCCTATGCGAAAAGTTGTTTAAAAAACACAACACGGCCTCTTGTGGTCGTTAAAGTGATGTGAAGATTGTCAAAGGTCGCACGGACTTATAAACAAAATATCGTACAACGAAACGATCGCTTTTAGCATAACTTATGTATTTTCCGTACACGAAAATGCCATAAGTTTCGGAAATAAAGATTTTGTTTCGTGTACGGAAAATACAACTTAAATACAGCTAATATTTCGACTGTCCAGTATACAAATTTTCCTTAAACTGATAGGACTTTCCTTAATTAAAGATGTTTCTGACAATAACCGGGAAACCAACTATTCCGACTCTCACACCTGTGGCCTTTTATTTCCAACTTCAAACCAATGCTCAAACAGAAGATCCAGAACGTGTGAGTCCGACGCCTTCTTACAGTATTTCATTTGACCAGGCCATCTGCATAATGTGGTTCTGAATTCGCCAAATAAAACTAACCAAGAATTTCACCAACCTATAATAAACTTCAGTATATCATTCAATCCGTCCGCAATTTTCTGTCAAATACTTATAACGTTTGGATTTGTGAAAAAAGGGATTTTTAAAAATTTGTTTGAGTACATATTGTGAGCCCAGGCCACGTTTCACCAAAAAAGAGACGTTTATGTCCGATATCCATTGTCAACTAGCTATTAGTGAATTACACGATGCCTACAGACCTGCAGCCGTCTGTGAACAAACGACTAGAGACTTTTCTTTTTAAGTTGTTTGTAACTATTGAGCAGCGGTTGGACAGCCGTCTAGGAGCAAAAAAGACAACTACTGTGATTGAACCCAAAATGTTAACCACTGTCCATCCTTTATTTGTATTAAAAGTATTTATGACTTTAAACTGATGTACAACAGCCACAAATCTATGGCATTCCAGGAAACGTTCGATGTATACATAGAGAAAGGTTAACACGACACTATTCCACATGACATCGGTTTTTACATCAGCAATATTAATTTTGTCGACTACTACGGACCGAAGGATCTTCTATATCCAAAGTCCACAACCCACCCCAGATAAGGGGGGGGGGGGCGGGTTATTATTTCACTTTTTTTGACTTTTTTTATATTCTGCCCCCCCTCAAAACATGTACAGGCCTATTAGAAACAAGAATAAATCATTAAAATAAAAATTTGATATTTCTAACCCCCATGTACATGCCCCTGAAAGTTTTGCTTGAAGGGCGCCCTCTGTTGTCATTTTAACGTAAAGGTTCCCTGACTCCATATGCACTGTAGAGACATACATAATGGTGGTTACCAGACTGTGTATGTGATTATGTACCACACATAATCTAGAATGGTTACTAATCAGTTGTTCGTTGTTTGTTGACATGGTTGATGGGTTTTAACTCAATTAAGACAATATTTAGGTTAGTAAATGTATATACATCATAATCATCTAAAAGGATTGTTTGCTGGCAAAGTTGGGCAGTGACAGAAGTTATTATCTGTGACCTTAGTTGGGTAAGTTTGTTTTTAATTGAATAATATTATTCACCATGCACCCACAAGTATTATATTACTGCAAGACATTTCCATAGGAGTTAACTTGGGGACATTGTATTTGACATGTCTGGGACTTGTTATCATCTTAAACATGAAATATTAACCCACTGGTTACTGTCATAGAAATAGTATAGTTTGTACAATCACGATGATATAATAGTAATATATATAATAGTGAAAGAGAATACAAAGTTGGTAGTTACCAAATAAATGTAAGGTTTACAACTGTGTAACCCCTGAACCTTTGAAGTTGAATCCTAGCTTAAAATAAAATAGTGGGATATGGGATTTATTATTTGAATGTTTTTAAGGGATGGTGTGTGGCTGATATTTAAGCACATTTAAAAATTTATTTTTACAATATTATCTTTCACTTTCTATAAATAAATTGTGTAATAATACATTTGACTTGTTATTTCACACATAATTAATTATAAATGTATTTTTTTTTTTTTAAGGTAATAGCTACAGCTACATCTAGTGATCAGGAATCCACCACCGAGCTACTTAAGCCCCTCCTGCACCGGCATTCCACATTCTCCTTGAAGATGATCAAAGCATACAGATTGAAATGTTGAGTTAACCAAAGGTTCTTCTCAGAACCCTTACTACTCAAAATAGATTATTTCAATATGTCATCAGTCATCACAAATCTTACTATATCTAAAGATATATCTAGCAGAACTTGTTCAAGAGCATTAGATCAACTGTATCATTTACAGAAATACACTTTGGCATTATACAATCCATAATCCCTGCTAAGCCATGAATATGTTCTTAATGTTAGTTAGATGTATAAATATATTTTTGTACTATTTTATAAATAGAGAATTGGCTGTTGCAAACTGCTTACCAACCTAAAGGACGCGTAGTATATAATGCAAAATAATAGTTACTGGCCTTACATCTCAAACCTAGCGGGTTCTTTCTCTGAGAAAGAACTTGCTAGGTTCAAAACATAACTGAGGCCAATAACTACTTTTTTACATTCATACTATTTTATTAATTAATTCTTTTCTAGAAGAATGTTAAAAGCAAATATAAATTTTATATTATTCCAGGATATAATAAGTTTGATACAATAATGAAATAAAATCTTCAGTTGTAATCCATATAAACCCACGGGAACACTGTGTTTTATTCATATAAATGTTACTTTTTAATCAGATGTTTTGTTTCATAAGGCAATTGAAAGGTTGTCATGGAATAGTATGCTAAAATTTCAACAGGTAAACATGAGAAAGTACTTTAAATTAATTGCTGAAGTGATGTTCTCTTCATTGCTTCGCTATCGCTGTGTTTCAAACAAAATAGACGGGTGCCCCAACGACGGTATACAGGTAATCTGCACAAGAATTCAGGATGCCATGCCGTTTCACAAAAACAAATCTTTAGGGGCAATGTACAGGGGGGTTAACGCTCTCAAATGATTTTTTGAGTATTTTTTCCTTGTTTCTTATAGGTTGGTACATATTTTGAGTGGGGCATCTAAAAAAAATTGGGTTAATACCCCCCCACCCAGATTGAGGGATCTCCTGCATCCGAAGTCAACCACCCTCCCTCCCCCTGTGCTTGTTAACAACTGATTCAGTTCAGTGAGGGCACACTCCTCTCCCCCACTCCTCGGATCCTAGTCCCACCAGTTCCCGCCTTCACGCTTCAATGCACCAATCCTCCAGCATCCAGTCATCGCGTGATCCTCCAGCAGCCTACTTCAGCAGCAGCATTTCCCAGAGTCCTGTTAACGTGCAATAGCCCCCTCTTTTGATCATTACTAACTAGTTGAAGCTTGTACAGGTAAATCCAACATGGCGGTCAGCCGTATGCATACTCGTAATCGTAGTAAAGTTATGGTGATTGAAAGAGTAATACATTGTTGGAGGTGGGATTTAGGAATTATGACTACTGACAATGACAATAAACACTTTTTGAATAAAATATTACTAAACACAAGGTAAGATAATTATTACCGATTGATAAAACAACGTTATTTAATAATTAAACTTAAAACTACAAGAAACAAGTAATAATCAATTATTCTGTACCAGGCTTACTGGCTTAGTAATTTTGAAAATAGGAAGGAATAATACACGGCCCCAGATGTACATAAATATTACGCAGGAACATTTGCCAGTTCACTTGGCAATAAAACGGGAATACAAGTCTTTACCGCAGGATAATGACCGGATTTGGGCGTAGTCACGGGCAATAAAATCGCCCATGGTAAAGCCGAAACCGTCTTGGTCCTCTATCGCCGGTACGTGGCTACGCCGGTAAAGACCAAGGGTCAAACTTGTGTTCCCATAAACTCCCATATCGATTTCGTTTTCAAATTTCAGTAATTTTCGTGAAGTAGAAATAGGCAAATTTACGTTTTGGGGACAGACGAAACAGTCAAATAATTATGCGAGTCAGACTGTCGAGAAACAATGTTCGTCTCTCTGATTGGTTCAAATCCGTGTTGCGCGAGTTTGGTAGGTCATGTCTTAACCTATCAAGTTGAGGCTTTTGTTCTCAGACCTGTGAGGGGTGCTCATTGCCCCCTCCGTAGTTTCGGTCAAAACGTTTGGCCCAGATATTGCCTTTAGTAAAATCAATAATATAACGGTTACTTAGAACACCGCTATAACCAAATTAACTGTTTACAACAACAAAAATTAAAAAAAATAAAAAATAAAAAACTTCTCATAAATGTCCCAAAAATGTGATACATTAATTTTGATTTCCAGAATGCATTTTAGCAGAAATCCGGTTTTGGCCGTTAAAAAGTGGAAAATTCAATTGGAATATTCAAATAAACGGTTTCTATAGCAACTATAAACACCAATTGTATGAACCCCGTGGCAACTGTTGTGGCAAACCTATGACAACTCCATGACAACCTTATGTGTATTTAACGCCAATTACGTTAATATCAATGACGTTAATAGAAATTGTATTATTTAAATGTCGATTACGTTAATAGCATTTTAGTTTAATATCAATTACGTTAATAGCAATTAGTTTAATATCAATTACGTTAATAGCAATTACATTAATATAATAGCAATTACTGCTGCTTCCCTATGTATGTATAAAAACCATTTGTTAAAGGTGTAAACCTGTATTCCATATTTTTCATTATTTTACTTGTAGTTCGTTTTTAATCGAATCATTGTGAATTTCCTTTTAAGAAAGGAAAACAAATACTTTTAAATGACACATTTCACCAAACAGTTGTCAGAAGCTTTGTTTAACATCAATTAAGAATTAAAAGTAACTTAAGGCGGTACCCATCAATAACTAACGTTGGGACATATTTACTTTTAAAAAACTTTCTTCTAACGACTATTTTGTAAAATGTGTAATTTTAATGAATATGTTTCCCTTGCTAAAGTTAAATAGCAATAACTTGACAGACTTGATCTCATCCTAAGTCCAGTGCTTAGCAATTACAAGCGCTTGTTGTTAATAATTATGGTACATGTCCATGAATTTACGATTACTGCACGTGTGGTGGCTGTGAAACAAATTGGATTTACTAGTAAAAGGGCCTTGGATAGCTGTAAAATCTTATATTCATGAAAATGTGCTTATACTGCTTGTCTAATAAGGTGCGTTTATATAGTCTGATACTATATAAGGATAATGTGTAGCACTGAGTGGTCGTTGGTGAACTATACCATTTGCAATGACCAATAATCCCTGCGTGCATCAGTTTGCCTACAAGGTTATAGTACATGTTGTTTTCAATTGTTTGGTGGTGGTGGGGACCTTTCCGACCATGCTATGTTTGCCAAAATGGTGTCTACAGTACAGTAGTTAACCGTATTTGTTATTACAGTTTTGTATATGTATTTATATTTTCATTTATCGTTGTAATTTATTAATTTGTATGTGTGAAGTCCACCTAACGCAGTATTGTTCTAAATAAGGAGGTGTGCTCCGGAAGTTGTATTAATACACCATTTCTGAGTAAAAAAATCATTCATTTATTCCTAATCCTACTCATTATTTGACAAAAAACCGTTTCTTTGCTCCTGATATGACTTTCAGGGCTACTTCATAGTCAGGGATCGGGCTAGGTCTACTCATCGCCAGGAATCTGGCTCAGCTTGTTAACTGATGATGCAGTCGTCTTCCCCACGATGTGGCTGCAGCTGAGCATTTTGGACGCAGCCGGCTCATCCGTACTGCCCTGGATCATCCCTGTCTGCAGTGGGTACTCCTCGATTCTAACATCGGATTCGATGCCATGGACGCCAATGAATTTACCTTTATTTTGGTACCTGAAAAAAATTAAAAAAAGCATAAATTGATACAGCAGGGTCCTCCAATGCCAGGATATTTTGTGTTTTGTAACTCAAACAGAGATGTCTGTCATCATGAGATCAGTGGGAGACAAATCACGAGTCATCAACATTTTGGTCCGTTTGCGCCGTCGCTAATAGAGAGCAACATAATTTCCTACTCCCCGGATACTCCATTTTGTATACAGGGTGTCCCTATTTTTCGTTATAAAGTGTTTTCACAATTGCTAGAATTAAGGTCAATTCGTATGGTTTTTTATCATAGACCAGTGTATATAATGTTGTTTTTAACGGCGCAGTTTGACCTTTGAGGCTCGTTTGTAAACATGTGATGTTACATCGTCTATAGGAATGGAATGTGTTTTTTTATCTCCCCGTTGTACAGAAATACTTCAAGCTATTATAAACCACTGTAAGCTATTTCAAATACAAACATAAATAAATGCTCACAGTTTTACAATAAACGTACTAAGTGTAAAGTTGACGATGGTATTAAACATACCTTGCTTGAAATATTTCTGTCTGAGATGCTATCATTTTAGTAACATTTGCGAAATAATATCGTTACCAAATTAAAATTTGATGGCAGTTGTAAAAAACCTAATAAATTGACCAGTTTTTGCACCCTTTTTTATCAGAAATGTGTAGACCATATTCAGCTGAAAATGTCATTGTTCAGTTTATATTATTTACTCTTTATAAGGTGTGAATTTCAACAGCTTCGTGCTTTGTATATTACGTGAGAAACCTTATAACGTAATTTTTGTACTGCGGTGCACTATGACAATCTACACACACCGTTCTTCCATCGTACTGAATTGTTAAGTAGGTGTGAATAGCGTGCAATACGTTTATTTTGTTGAACACAACCCCTTCTCAAATGGTCTAAACAGACGGATAAAGGCCCTCTAGACCCAAGAAAACAATTTGAAGCCTTGTGATAAGAGCGGCTACACTCAATGATCTTGTGTTGACAGATGGGCTATAGGCCTATATGCTATGGGAATTGTACATGGTTCTATGGGAATTTTACATGGTCTTATGGGAATTGTACATGCTCTGGTGTTTGGGGTTTGATTTCCGAGTCAATGGTTCAAAATAAGCTAACGGGGCACTCACCATGCTGTTTGGTTATGTTTCAATTGGGAACTTTTGGAAATTGGGATTTTTTGGAAAAAAATGGCGGAGTAATTAAAAATTATTTACAAACATACTGAACAATTCAGCGCCATTAATGCTGCAGTTAAAGACTGTGTTACTATGATTCGTTAAAATTATTCAGTGAAATATCTCATTTGAAGGTAATTCTATTCCCTTTTAATAGGCAAATAGAAGTGCACCGATTAAAAACAAAATTAATTTCCGGTGAAATAAGTAAATTACACAGGAAT
>CM055816.1:58118668-58192070 GCA_029582265.1 Zoroaster sp. YZ-2022 | reverse complement strand
TTCATGTTGGGACTGACTGACAGGCCCACCAGCAGGCAGGACTATGAGGCAAGGCCGGATTTAGACCTTGAGGGCCCCTGGGCACTTCAGGTTCAGGCCCCTCGACATAGAAATTAAATTACATGACAAATAAAAATTTACTAAAATGAATGATAAACCGCATTTCTACGAAAAAATATATAAACTAATTTTATAATTATTACATTTTTTTATAAAGGAAGTCCTTAGTCTGGGGGCCCTCTGGCAGGGGCCAGGGCAGTGCCCCTTTATAAATCCGGCCCTGTATACAGGTCCGCTTTTACATAAGGGCAAAAGGGTAGTTGCCCACGGCCCCAGGTAAAGAGGGGGGCCCTAAAAATCTGTACAGTCATTTTTTTATAACCCGCGATTAATCAAAATCCAATGGCTTAATATTCTGGATTCAATATTCTGGATACTGTACGAGTTCAGTTCGAGGAACGGTTTGCCGATCTTCATGAGATCATGAAAGAATACGCTTGCTTAATTCCAGAACACTTTGCAGATCCAGAAAATCAAGACAAACTGAAAAGACTTGCCAATTTCTACATAGGAGATGTCGATCGCGATGCTTTGGCCGACGAGTATGCCTCTTTCAGAGACTTTTATCTGAAATCTTCGCAAAAACACTAAAAACCACTGAGATCCTCCTTTTCTCATATCAAATGATATGCATAGAGCTTTTCCGAATGTATGTACTCTTTACAGACTATTCGTGACCATACCAGTAAGCTCTGCGCAAAGCAAAACGCACATTCAGTCGATTAAAGCTCATCAAAAATTATCTCAGGAGCACCATGTCTGAGGAGCGGTTGAATTGTTTGGCTATGATAATTATGATAATTACGTGATAATTATGAGAACAATTTCCAGTGAATTAGTTGTAATTTCCACCATCGATGCCCAGGTATCGAGTTCGAATACGAGTACGAGTACGGATTTTTAATATGCACCATGTCCATCGATCATATCCACCATTATTTCATTAGCTGTTATGTTTTGTTTTATAGGTATGAGAAAACATCACTGCCAGTATTTTTACTTGCATCAACACCATGTAGAGTTCAGCCTGATTCCATTTCCAATATTCACAGCTACAAAGCATTGCCAAGGTAGAGTAAATCTTGATTGATTCAGATTATTTGTTTTATCCCATTTATTATTATTTTTTTAATTTTTTTTTATATAGAAAACTTAGTTTATGTAAATATTTGTTTTTCTATAAAACAAAATCAGATTTACAGAAACAATTTCTCATTTAGAAAAAATTAAGTTGTGCATTCAAGTTTTTTCCCCCTTGTGCATGCTTAATGTTAAATTGTCCATATTAAAGGGACAACATCACGGTCAGAGCAGACTTTCAACAGGGCATGGAATCGGTGTCCTTGTTTAAGATGAACACAGTAACTGAAACTTACTGGATCATTTATTCAGCAGCATTGATAATTATGACCTTATCATGTGGGGTGTTATTTTCAGTCACCGAGGTAATCTAAAACTAGCACTCCGATTCCATGTCCTGTTGATCGTGACCGTTGTCCTCTCAAATGGAAAGTACAACAGCATAACAGCTGTTATCGGTAATATTTACTTACTTTGAATGAAGATCGTTTAATAATGAATATGTTAAAGTTTGAGCTCAATGGAGAGTCTAAGTCATGAGAAAAGTGTGAAAACCCTTCATAATTATTTAGGAAAATATTAGTAAATGTGTATATATTTTTTTTCAGTTTTCTTTAAAATAAGAACACAATAAGCAGAATAATTGTTTAACTGCGTCACATCCAGTTAGCTGTAGGTAATAAATAATTCAGTAATTGTGCAATCAAGTAATAACCAGTGATGTACCTTCCCTTTAACATCATATCCAAACATTCATGTGAACATGTTTTTTTTCTTCATTCCTACAGTGCCCTAGCATCTCTTGGTCAACTCCCATGAGCTCCATCAATCATCAACATCAAAGTCAGTTGCCCAAGATCAACAAGTGGAGTCAGAGCAACATTTTTGTGTGGCTGTATGCTGAACTCTTATGATGAATTTCTGTTAGCCATCACATTATATTTGATAGTTCCTATATAGCCAAGGCACAATGATTATTGCGATGATGTTTACAATACAGACATGGTAATTATGAGATAGTGATGATGTTTACAATACAGACGTGATAATTATGAGAACAATTTCCAGTGAATTAGTTGTAATTTCCACCATCGATGCCCAGGTATCGAGTACGAGTACGGATTTTTAATATGCACCATGTCCATCGATCATATCCACCATTATTTCATTAGCTGTTATGTTTTGTTTTATAGGTATATAAGAAAACATCACTGCCAGTATTTTTACTTGCATCAACACCATGTAGAGTTCAGCCTGATTCCATTTCCAATATTCACAGCTACAAAGCATTGCCAAGGTAGAGTAAATCTTGATTGATTCAGATTATTTGTTTTTATCCCATTTATTATTATTATTATTATTTTTGTTTTTATAGAAAACTTAGTTTATGTAAATATTTGTTTTTCTATAAAACAAAATCAGATTTACAGAAACAATTTCTCATTTAGAAAAAATTAAGTTGTGCATTCAAGTTTTTTCCCCCTTGTGCATGCTTAATGTTAAATTGTCCATATTAAAGGGACAACATCACGGTCAGAGCAGACTTTCAACAGGGCATGGAATCGGTGTCCTTGTTTAAGATGAACACAGTAACTGAAACTTACTGGATCATTTATTCAGCAGCATTGATAATTATGACCTTATCATGTGGGGTGTTATTTTCAGTCACCGGGGTAATCTAAAACTAGCACTCCGATTCCATGTCCTGTTGATCGTGACCGTTGTCCTCTCAAATGGAAAGTACAACAGCATAACAGCTGTTATCGGTAATATTTACTTACTTTGAATGAAGATCGTTTAATAATGAATATGTTAAAATTTGAGCTCAATGGGGAGTCTAAGTCATGAGAAAAGTGTGAATATTAGTAAATGTGTATATATTTTTTTTCAGTTTTCTTTAAAATAAGAACACAATAAGCAGAATAATTGTTTAACTGCGTCACATCCAGTTAGCTGTAGGTAATAAATAATTCAGTAATTGTGCAATCAAGTAATAACCAGTGATGTACCTTCCCTTTAACATCATATCCAAGGTTATGGGGACTTATAACAAAAGGGATGGCAAGAACGCTGTATCTGTGGGGACATTTTCATGTCCCCACAACTGTGTCTCAGAGCGAGTGTATGTCCCCACAACTACGGTGCGTGTGCGTGTGCGTGAGCGAGAGAGCGAGAGAGCGAGATAGAGATAGAGATAGAGATAGAGATAGAGATAGAGATATAGATGTACTGTAGCACTAACAATTAGTCAAAGTAGCTTTACATATGTTATTCATGGCTGGCTATTGTTATGTTTTTGTGGTCAGTCTCATTTCTCAACTGCTGGAGTACTAACAGTAATCTTTCTTTTGTAAGATTGTTTGTTCATGTTTGGTCCATAGATGAAATGGAGTGAGATGGAGACAGAGTCGAATGCTCAGTTCATCATGTCACCTACGTATGTGAATGGGTGTCAACAAACGGAAGCCTACCACACCCTAGTTACTAGCAGACATTCCACTGAATAAGAGTTTTCTCAAGAAGATTACCTACTATATCAACTTCAGGTTTGTTACTGGTGCCATCCAATCAAGATTTTCAAGGAAGTACAGAGGACATGTCCTCCTTTCAAGACCCTCTCTCTGCCAACAATTGCAGGTATAACATGAAAATGTTTCAAGACAAATGCAACTGATAGCCCTCAACCCCCCCCCCCCCACACACACACCCAAACAAATTACTATATTAGTATTTTGTAGTTTGTACTACCTTGAAAATGTCGAGATTTTGAAGCTTCAATTGTTTGAAGAACAGTAGTAGTAAGAGTAATTATCTTTCAAGAGTAGTAAATAGCATTGGTTCTGAGAACTGGCAGTGACATTACTTTACGTTTCAATCAGTATATTCTGATTGTCTTCAGGGGGATGAAGATGATCAGAGTATACCGATGGAAAAGTTATTTCACCACCGGTTCTTCTAAGAACCAACACTATTAAACTGTAGAGATAGTTACATGGTGCTACCACAAATCTTAACTCCTACTGTATACAAACATGTATTCTTAGATAAATATGCATAATGATATTGACACTAGCCCAAAACATGCTTTTCAAGAACCATGATGATAAATCAACATGTAAAAACACTATGAAAATAGTTTGCCAGGGTTGTAGGTAGCCAGATAAACTTATTCAGCGTTATTATGGGCATAAAGTCACAAAGTTGATTTCAGGTAGAAGGGGACTACATGTATAGGAACTGGATTAAACTTGGCTGCAAATTCAAAGGGCAGGAAGTGGGGGTTAAATTGATTGGCATGGGCCTAGGGTTACTGAAGACACTGAAGCATGGAGGAGCATATAAACATTTTCTCTTTGTTTTCCAATTTTACCAAGGAAAAGTTACCCTGTGAGAGAAGAGTCTTTACACTCCTGATATTTCCATTTCCAGGTTGTAAATAATTTTTCCGTACATGGAACATAATAGAAAGTTGGCTAATGTTCATGTATCAGGTACCACATAATCTACTCAAAGCACAGCCGTATAGAAATTGGGTGGAGAAGAAACAATGCAGCTTATGTCAAATAGCTAATGTCTGCAGTCTTCTCCATGGTTGATCCAAGGTCTATCAAGCCTAACATTTTAATAAGCATTTTCCTCACTTTTTTGGATGATCTTGGACGTCGACGTGCATCTGGTTGCAATAGAATCCAGGAATTCTGTGATCGTTCGTGTTACAACGGATACAAAATGTACAGTAACAGACTGGAACCTTGTTCCTCTTGTTACAATCACAACGGTGTGCAATGCAGAGGTACCAGTCTAAATACAATCTGCAATTGCCGTACAGGTTTCACGGTCGTGTAGACTACTGGAAATGCGTATACGTGACCTTTGACTTTATTGTTGTTCTTTTGGACATTTCTCAGTAATTACACGATACCCAAATTTTGTTTTTTGAAGAAAACCTTCCAAAAAGGATTATCTATCATTCTATCAATCCCATTTTTTGCACTTTTAGGGCGGTGTGTACCTTTAAGTGTTTTGGGACTGATGGAATAAGCCACGAACATGTATAAAACATATCACTGGCTGAAATATCGCGGGATGGTAATTTTAGTTGGCAGAAAGAAATCGCCCACCCCGCTTGCTGAGGACCTGGTTGGTGGGGACGAGTGAACCCAACAGGCCTGTGCAATATTTTTCTGTATTAAAGAATTTATATTATTTTATAAAAACAATTTTATTAAGGTCCCTTTTGTATTTAATTCACCAACAAATTCGAGTGGCATGGTGGTGTACTTGTTAGAAGGCTCACCTTCCATGTAGGGAGTATCGAGATCGAGACTAGGTTTAGGTTGTAAACATTTTTTGTTAACTACAACACTAATTCAAAAACAAGACCTTTCTCTATAATAATAATGTATGGGCTGTGGAGGACTTTTTTAAAGGAATATCAATCCCAAAATTCATGTTTAGTACCGTATGCATGCTAGCTGCCGACCAGTCTGGTTGCCGCTTTTGTATAATTGGTTTTGCTACTAAATATATGGCTTTACATTTATTTCAGTCTTATATATTAATTAGTCGAAATTTAGTCACATACGGCTCTTCATACGAGAAAAAACTGCAATGGTGAACACGTCTAGTGCGACTCGACACACTTCTAGTGCGACGCGACTACACTTCTAGTGCGACGCGACACACTTCTAGTGCGACGCAACAACACTTCTAGTGCGACGCGACAACACTTCTAGTGCGACGCGACACACTTCTAGTGCGACGCAACAACACTTCTAGTGCGACGCGACAACACTTCTAGAGCGACGCGACACACTTCTAGTGCGACGCGACTACACTTCTAGTTCGACGCGACAGCACTTCTAATGCGACGCAACAACACTTCTAGTGCGACGCGTCAATCCTAATGCGACGCGTCAATCCTAATGACGAATGCTCTAACTGGCTATTTTTGTAATTTGGCAAAGTGACCACTACCGCATTGGTTACTATGCCAACTTAAAATGTCTTTACAATTTCTTTAGTGCTGCATTCACATAATCGCCGTTCTGTGAATCTTTGAGGGATGCCAAATGTAGCAGGGGGGTTCAATTCGGGACGACTAAATCGAGTTGAAGATGGGACGCGGTTCTGCCACAAAACACGGTCGTTAAATCTTAATTGTAGTGGAACAAATGTAATGCAAAACATACTGGCAATCTGATTGATCAACTGAGGAGAATTTTTCTTTATAATCGCTGTGGCCTGATGCACTATCAAATCCCCCTTGCACATAAACATCACATTAGCGTAAGTAGAATGTGTGGAGCATCACATACCCGGTTTGTGGAGCAATGAGGAGGAGCAATGAGGAAGAGCAATGAGGAGGAGCAATGAGGAGGAGCAATGAGGAGGAGCATTGCACTTTGTGGTGGGAGGTGTGCAATTATATGGGCATCCCTCCTCAATCCCTCCTCATTGCTCCTCCTCATTGCTCCACAAACCGGGTATGAAATGCTCCACACATGATTGAATTTTTTTTATGACGTCATATCAGTATTTTTTTTTTTTTTATGACGTCATTTCGGCCAAGTAAAAAAAAATTGTGTTACCACTGCTCCACCACAAAGTGCACATTCCACCAGTAAGAATTTAATTTTAACATCAACAGCAATCTTTGACATCAATATATTTACAGATGGTTTTTATATTGGTTTTAAATTGGAAAACATTTGATCAACTGAAAACATTAATTATTATTATTATTATTATTATTATTATTGTTATTTTAAATTCTAACAAATTCGGGGCCTTTAGAACATTGAGTCTTTACTCATTGAGTCTTTACTCATTGAGTCTTTACTCATTGAGTCTTTACTCATTGAGTCTTTACTCATTGAGTCTTTACTCATTGAGTCTTTACTCATTCAGTCTTTACTCATTCAGTCTTTACTCATTCAGTCTCTTTACTCATTGAATCTTTACTCATTGAATCTTTACTCATTGAGTCGAGTCTTTACTCATTGAGTCTTTACTCATTCAGTCTTTACTCGTTGAGTCTTTACTCATTGAGTCTTTACTCATTGAGTCTTTACTCATTGAGTCTTTACTCATTGAATCTTTACTCACTGAGTCCTTACTCATTCAGTCTTTACTCATTGAGTCTCTTTACTCATTGAGTCTTTACTCATTGAATCTTTACTCATTGAATCTTTACTCATTCAGTCTTTACTCATTGAGTCTTTACTCATTGAATCTTTACTCATTGAGTCTTTACTCATTGAATCTTTACTCATTGAGTCTTTACTCATTCAGTCTTTACTCATTAAGTCTCTTTACTCATTGAATATTTACTCATTGAGTCTTTACTCATTGAATCTTTACTCATTGAGTCTTTACTCATTGAATCTTTACTCATTCAGTCTTTACTCATTCAGTCTTTACTCATTGAGTCTTTACTCATTCAGTCTCTTTACTCATTGAATCTTTACTCATTGAATCTTTACTCATTGAGTCTTTACTCATTGAATCTCTACTCATTCAGTCTTTACTCATTCCGAAATGAGTAGTTATAGGCCTATATATAAACTATTTCTTCCGTTTCTTGTCAATCGGAGATTAAGCATCAGAGATTCAACATGAATGTTATTTCTGCTGTCAAACCCCATGCTTGTCACCAGTGCGGCAAAAGCTTTGGACGGAGATATAACCTACGGAGGCATGCAGAATATGTACATAATGAAGAGAAATCTAAAATGGATGAAGTTGACGATGATTCTGAAATTAAAGCTATCAACAGCAATCTTTGACATCAATATATTTACAGATGGTTTTTATATTGGTTTTAAATTGGAAAACATTTGATCAACTGAAAACATTAATTATTATTATTATTATTATTATTATTGTTATTTTAAATTCTAACAAATTCGGGGCCTTTAGAACATTGAGGCCCGTATTCTAAGACGTTCCTGGACTCACACTCACTGAGGAACTCCTCATCCTCACTAAGGACCACCTCATACTCATTGAGGAGAAGGTGCTACTCACTGAGTGCGAGGTCGACTTCACCTATTTTCCATTTCAAAGACCTCCCTCTTCCTCAAGTAAGTGTTCCTCTGTGAGTAAAGCTTGAGGAAGGGCAATACCTGCCTTGAGTCTTCCTCAGTCAGTCTAAACATGGCGTTTCTGTGGTTACAAAGACATGAAGATGTAGAAATTTTACAAGGATTTGGGAGACGGCCTAGGAGGATTCCTAATTTTGACTACAATGTGTATGATGAGGAGGAGTTCCGACAAAGATACCGTTTGACCAAGGATGCGTTTTATGAGTTGTTGGATATCATAAGGCAGAATTTGCTACCACACAATAACCGTGGGAGACCTATTCCAGTAGACTTGCAGCTGATGTTGACATTGCGCTTTTATGCTACAGGGTCATTTCAGTTAGCGTGTGGTGATTTGTGTGGAATTTCACAATCATCAGCAAGCAGGATAATCAAGAAGGTTTCTACAACAATTGCGCGATTAAAAAACAGATACATTACATTTCCTGAGGGTGTCATGCTCCAGCAGGTGAAGGTGGATTTTTGGAGGATCGGCCGGATTCCGGGAGTTGTGGGTGCAATTGATTGTACCCATGTACAAATCCCTTGTCCTGGAGGGGCTAATGGTGAACTTTTCAGGAACAGAAAGGGTTACTTTTCTATTAATGTGCAGGGAGTGTGTGGCCCAAATTTGGAAATTCAAAACATTGTTGCTAGATGGCCAGGGAGTGTTCACGACTCTAGAATTTTTGACAACAGTAGACTGTGTGCGCAGTTTGAACATGGACAAATTAATGGATTACTACTAGGAGATTCTGGTTATGCTTGTCGTCCATATTTGCTTACCCCTCTGCTTGCTCCTCGTACTCATCCGGAACGGAGATACAACGTTGCACATATCCGTACGAGAAACACAGTTGAAAGGACATTTGGTGTATTAAAACGGATGTTCCCATGTTTGAAGATGTCTTTGCGCACAAAATTATCAACGACATTGACGATCATTGTAGCCACAGCTGTGCTGTATAACTTCGTGAGGGGACGCAAGGACCCAATTCCTGATGAGGAGGAATCTGAAACTGATGATGAGGATGACGATGAAGCATTGCACCACCCAGTCATGGGTCTGGGGAATGCAACCCGACATGCAATGATTCAACAACATTTCACTGATTAGAATGAAGGTATGTTTACATTTTTAATCATACACATGATTAGCCGTCCTTAACATAAATTGACACAATTACACAATACTCTTGAAAATTAAACTATCTGTGGTCGTTGCCACTACTGTGCTTTCGTCTGCAGCGTCTATGGAAGCAGATATTGTGTCATTTCGCCTTATCCCCAGATAAGGCGCGTTAACTAGGATAACGCTGGCCTTATCTGGGGTTTACAAACGTAAACCCCAGATAAGGCAGCGTTATCCTATATAACGCGCCTTATCTGGGGATAAACTAAATGACACAATTATGCTTCCATAAGCGTCCAATGGGTTAAGGTGTTTCATTAATCTTAGCAATCTTGGCTGACCAGTATTTGTGCTGCAGGTCATGAACCTCTAGTTTTCGTTTGTGTTCTTCATTCATGTTTTCGGATTTCTTCCTTAACATTTCCAATTCCAAAACATGTTGCTCTGCTTGCATTTTCAGAACTGTCGATTGTGCCTCCGACATCGTCGATGTACGTGCCATAACAGCAGCTTTCACTGTAGACTTTCCTCGGACAGACTTTTTCGGGATAACCACAGCATTTGACACATCAGTATCGGTGTCTGTATCATGACGAACTTTATCTGCAAAGCAAGAAAATGTTGCCATCTGTATTTAATTAGTTGATCAATTAGTGCAGCAATTAAAAAAATGATTAAGAAAATGTTCCTCGTTTTAAAATTGTTTGGGTAATGTCATGTTTCACAATACCATTGCATGCTTACTTTACTCTTCAGACTTCTATTAAAAAAAAGGAACCTACCTTTTTCGGTGTGATTATCGCCGTCATCATCAAATTCGTTTTCCAGGCTTTGGATTTGAGCTGGTATAATTGATGCAATAGCTTGGGCTTGTTCATCAGGCTCAGTGTCCTTCTTACCGCCACCAGTCAATTTGGTTTCTCTTGCGTCCTTTCCCAGAACCTTTTTAGCACGACTTTTGATGTTGTCCCAACACTTTTTCAAATTTTTGACATCCCGTTTCACAACCCCATGTTGAGAATTGAAATTGTCAGCCACTTTTATCCATGCTTCACTCTTGGCTTTTATACATTTGTAATCATTTTTTTTGCTTTCCAATGTTTCTTTATATTTATCAACCAGTTCGATAAGTGTTGACTTCTCAAGCTCCGAGAAGTACTGCCTGTTTGACATGGTTCCTACACTGGTAGTGGGTACACAGAGAACGACCAGGCCGACCTAGATCTTTTTGAATGTGCAATGTATAACAGGGCCGGTGCTACCAAGGCAATTGGTCTGACCTTTCATTGTTCATTCATGGTTATGTGATTTTGGATAATGAAAGGTTGGACCTGTGTGATGTAGATTCCACCTTATCATTTTTATAACTTGTTGTTCAATAGCCAGCACAAGTCATAACAGTGCAGGCTGACCTCAATCAATTGCAACTTGAGGAATGTCTTTGAATAACAAAATGTCATTATTCCCGTAAGGTTGAGGTATACCTCAATGAGGGCGAGGTAGACCTTCTCCTTTTCCTTGAGTTACACTTGAGTCCTCCTCACTGGAGTGTGAGTGGAGGATGACGTTGAGTGATGTCTTAGAATACGGGCATGAGTCTTTACTCATTGAGTCTTTACTCATTGAGTCTTTACTCATTGAGTCTTTACTCATTGAGTCTTTACTCATTGAGTCTTTACTCATTGAGTCTTTACTCATTCAGTCTTTACTCATTCAGTCTCTTTACTCATTGAATCTTTACTCATTGAATCTTTACTCATTGAGTCGAGTCTTTACTCATTGAGTCTTTACTCATTCAGTCTTTACTCGTTGAGTCTTTACTCATTGAGTCTTTACTCATTGAGTCTTTACTCATTGAATCTTTACTCACTGAGTCCTTACTCATTCAGTCTTTACTCATTGAGTCTCTTTACTCATTGAGTCTTTACTCATTGAATCTTTACTCATTGAATCTTTACTCATTCAGTCTTTACTCATTGAGTCTTTACTCATTGAATCTTTACTCATTGAGTCTTTACTCATTGAATCTTTACTCATTGAGTCTTTACTCATTCAGTCTTTACTCATTGAGTCTCTTTACTCATTGAATCTTTACTCATTGAGTCTTTACTCATTGAATCTTTACTCATTGAGTCTTTACTCATTGAATCTTTACTCATTCAGTCTTTACTCATTCAGTCTTTACTCATTGAGTCTTTACTCATTCAGTCTCTTTACTCATTGAATCTTTACTCATTGAATCTTTACTCATTGAGTCTTTACTCATTGAATCTTTACTCATTCAGTCTTTACTCATTCCGAAATGAGTAGTTATAGGCCTATATATAAACTATTTCTTCCGTTTCTTGTCAATCGGAGATTAAGCATCAGAGATTCAACATGAATGTTATTTCTGCTGTCAAACCCCATGCTTGTCACCAGTGCGGCAAAAGCTTTGGACGGAGATATAACCTACGGAGGCATGCAGAATATGTACATAATGAAGAGAAATCTAAAATGGATGAAGTTGACGATGATTCTGAAATTAAAGCTATCCAATCTGATAATTCTGACATCGATAATTCTGAACCCGATGTTAAAAAGCGTAGATTTGAAGATTCGGAAATAGAAACTTGTGAAACTGAATCTACGCAGGATGAAGACGAAGATTTCGAGGAAGATGATTCAGAATCCGATACGGAGGTGGAATATGACGAATCATCGGAAGAGGATGAGTCTAGTTCTGAACTGGAAGACAATGCCACTTTTCGAGACTGGTTGGAAGAGGCTAAAGTGGCTACTGAAGAGATGTGGTGTGAAAAATATGAAAAGTACGTCAACGGGGGTATGAGTGAAGATCAAGCCAAGGAAAAAGCCAATAGGAAAACCCAATAGGAAAACCCTTTGGGCAGTCAAGCGAATCTTTTTCAACAAATACAAGGATTTTTTGTCAAGTTAGCTACATCTGAAAGATAATGGGACTCATCAGGATATTGCGGAAGATCTCGAAGAAAAAGTAAATAAAGGCATGGAAGTAAACAAAGCTCTGAACAGAGTAATGCCTAAACACCATACCAAATTTGACGGACTACTACTTCAACTAAATGAGGATGAAGAGAACGAGGATGGTAAAGATTCAATGAGTAAAGATTCAATGAGTAAAGATTCAATGAGTAAAGATTCAATGAGTAAAGATTCAATGAGTAAAGATTCAATGAGTAAAGAGACTGAATGAGTAAAGACTGAATGAGTAAAGACTGAATGAGTAAAGATTCAATGAGTAAAGAGACTGAATGAGTAAAGACTGAATGAGTAAAGACTCAATGAGTAAAGACTCAATGAGTAAAGACTCAATGAGTAAAGACTCAATGAGTAAAGATTCAATAAGTAGACTCAATGAGTAAAGATTCAATGAGTAAAGATTCAATGAGTAAAGAGACTCAATGAGTAAAAACTGAATGAGTAAAGACTCAATGAGTAAAGATTCAATGAGTAAAGATTCAATGAGTAAAGAGACTCAATGAGTAAAGACTGAATGAGTAAAGACTCAATGAGTAAAGATTCAATGAGTAAAGACTCAATGAGTAAAGAGACTCAATGAGTAAAGACTCAATGAGTAAAGACTCAATGAGTAAAGATTCAATGAGTAAAGACTCAATGAGTAAAGACTCAATGAGTAAAGACTCAATGAGTAAAGATTCAATGAGTAAAGATTCAATGAGTAAAGAGACTCAATGAGTAAAGACTGAATGAGTAAAGACTCAATGAGTAAAGATTCAATGAGTAAAGACTCAATGAGTAAAGAGACTCAATGAGTAAAGATTCAATGAGTAAAGACTCAATGAGTAAAGACTCAATGAGTAAAGACTGAATGAGTAAAGATTCAATGAGTAAAGACTCAATGAGTAAAGACTCAATGAGTAAAGATTCAATGAGTAAAGACTCAATGAGTAAAGATTCAATGAGTAAAGATTCAATGAGTAAAGATTCAATGAGTAAAGAGACTGAATGAGTAAAGACTGAATGAGTAAAGACTCAATGAGTAAAGATTCAATGAGTAAAGACTCAATGAGTAAAGACTCAATGAGTAAAGACTGAATGAGTAAAGACTCAATGAGTAAAGACTCAATGTTCTAAAGGCCCCGAATTTGTTAGAATTTAAAATAACAATAATAATAATAATAATAATAATAATAATTAATGTTTTCAGTTTATCAAATGTTTTCCAATTTAAAACCAATATAAAAACCATCTGTAAATATATTGACGTCAAAGATTGCTGTTGATGTTAAAATTAAATTTAACAAGTCATACTTGAATAGCTTCATGTACAGTCGTTCTTTTGTCTGTCTTCGTACGTTGTTGTCCCTCCCCTTTCTACTTCCCTTAAGGAATATAAAATATAAAAAAATATAAAAAAATAAAATAAAATAAATTAAATAAATTTAAAAAATATATATATATAAAAAAACATTACAAAAGGTATGAGAACACGCCGGGGTGGATTTTATACTTCTGTGAAACGAATGATTGTAGCCAGAAAGTAATGCGGGGAGGACCTTTAAAGGTGAAAACTGACAAGCATAATTAATTAATAGCGCCCTCTGTTAATGAAATGTAATAAAGAACGTTTTAACAGTAGAATCGATACTGTGCGGACAAGCTAAGTCCAATAGATATTTGATTTACATTGTTTTTATATAGGGATTCTTGTTTAATGTGCATTTTTCTTGGGAATTATTAATACTTTGAGTTATAATAATTTTTGAGTTTTCTTTTATATAGTGATTGGTATCGGTAATCCATTCATTGTTACTGGTGGAATGTGCACTTTGTGGTGGAGCAGTGGTAACACAATTTTATTTTTTACTTGGCCGAAATGACGTCATAAAAAATTTAAAAAATACTGACATGACGTCATAAAAAAAATTCAATCATGTGTGGAGCATTTCATACCCGGTTTGTGGAGCAATGAGGAGGAGCAATGAGGAGGGATGCCCATATAATTGCACACCTCCCACCACAAAGTGCAATGCTCCTCCTCATTGCTCCTCCTCATTGCTCCTCCTCATTGCTCCACAAACCGGGTATGTGATGCTCCACACATACTACTAGCCTAGTTTAGCGTCTTAGCCAATGAAAAGCTTGGCTTCCGCGTCTAAGGGTAGAAACGTGTGCAAAATCATGACATACAACAGGTCCTTGTTCCATATAAGGAAAGGTATTTGACGAAAGTGAAGTGATCGACAACTTAGAAAGGAGGGCGTGTTCAAGGGGAAAATGCTTACCGGGCATGTTAAGCTACTAGTTTGCTTGGATGCTACGCTATTACTGCATGAGGGGAACAGCGGCTGTGCTTGGGTAGGGAGCACTACACACGCGGGCCACGGATAATGACTGAGCGGGTCAGTCACGGTGACTGTTTGGCCGTGGTTCACCCACGAACCGTGTTCGGAGTGAATGGGCTGACTCCGAGGAAAGTATTCGGAAAATAGACTAAGTCCAAAGGACGGCTCCAAGCCACGTGGCGGGAGGGTGTGGCACACACGCAAGGCTCTCGCTGGTGTTGCATTATGCATTGCGTTAGCGCTGGATATGCATGAGCAAAAGTAGCGTCCTTGTATAGATTGCATATTCATAGCGGACAATCGAGGGTCCGGGAAACAACCCTGGGACTTAGACTGCTTGAAATTGCATCATAAGCAAAATATTGGAAGTGGAAGAAGTGAAATAGGAGGTGCAAATATTTATCAAATTAAAGGGTAAGATTCGTAACAGTATTATTGCTGTGATGTACCTCGCATGGCACAGATGAGGCACAGATTGGTTTCACCCTTCGCCAATAAATGCGCAAATTCATCAGGAATAATAATAATAATAATAGCTAGAGAGAAGTGTTTGTATTGACAAACACTAGGTGTTCGAAAGTGACGGTAATTGGTGACCTCATCAATTGGGGTCAGTGACCTTATAGGATTCGTCAAATGTGTATTTCGATACAATACATCCATGTTCAAATGACCACAATGGCAGGAATGTTACTTTTTTCAATTTGCGGTTGGGATCGGAAATGAAAGCCAAGTCATTTTCATGACTGTTCATATTTCTGAAGTCCTTCACGATGTATAATATCAGGTTTTTAATTGAGATATAAATGTTTGAAATATTAAATATTCCACTTCAAGTTTAAACGGGAAGTGAATGTCTAATCAGTGTCATGAATGTACGCAATTCTTTGGATTTTCACGATCTACTAAAATCGTACAAAGATTTTAAATTGATCTTTTGTTGTTGTTGGGATATAATTGTTTGAATGTTATAGTTTGTTTTATTCTTCATGGTTCAATATTCATGACTCAAGATTCAAGATTCGACCATTCATGTTTGATGTCGCCAGGTGGCGCTGTTACCTATGATGACGTCATCAATTGAATATATTTGTTAAGATCTTTCGTATGAGGTGTAGATAGCTTACTATTTGCATCACTGCATTCTTCTCGGGCTCTGGCTTCTACAATTGTTGAGGACTGGGTAGAAACGAAGCTTCGCTCCGCCTCCCGCCGGACCCCACACTTGCCCCCCAGGGTAACCCTTCGACCCCTCCCGTATCTCAACCCACTTCTAAAGGCCTGGTGATCTGATGCTGACTATTACAATAATGAACCACTTTCATCTGCCAAGCTTAGTTTAATTTATTTCATACTTTTTATATATTTGCCTAATTGATTTACTTGTTTGACTATTTATTTTCTTTATCTACCATCTTTGTGCTCTAGACTTGAAAATTCAACTAATCCATAGGCCTGCTGATTCACAGGCGACATCTGGTGCTTGAAATGCCGCTTCCACTTTGAAGCCAGAATTTAACCGGCGATAGAATTCCCCGGCATGGTCCGAAGCCGAAGCCTGGCCACCTCCATCATCAGTGTATACTGCGTCCCGAAGCAACTGAACCGTACCGGAACGCCTTGTGACGCGTTCAACCTCCGTGTAGTGTTTGAAAGTTCGACGCGTAGCCCACCTACAATGGTCCATCACCTGCTGTTCCGACGCTCCTAAAACCCTCAGAGTGGTGGCAACTCCGGCCCTACCACCATGCGCCCTTAGGGCGCGGTCACTGGGATCCGAAGAAGCGGAGAAATACAGTTTTAGCCGATTGTTGGGATTGTTTCCAGTGAACGGCTTATTTGCCAAGAACCGTCGATCTGGTGTACATGGGCGAAAGAGATAACCTCCAGTCAAGTCAAATCCATGCACGCGTGTCATGGCGACCATACTATCAATTGCTCCAGCCGGATCCATCTCCCCCTCGTCTAACTTTGGTAGGATAATAAAAGAAGAGCCTCCCTCTCTCACTGTCTTGCCAATGGTGTGATTTAGCAGCAAATCCCTGCCATCAATCCTCGTCACCTCACATGTTTTTGCGCGGCCTAAGTCCGCCGCCCTATCCCAACCCACCAAAAGAGAAAAAACGCCAGATCCCTGTGAAGAATGTAGTGCTTGATGAAACTTGGCTCCTCACTTCCACCAAACCCGCAATACGCCCCCGAATCTCACCAACCAACCATCGCATCTTGTCAGAAAATATTGGGACAGCTTGTCTAGGTGTGACGTGCGCCTCCGCTTGCTCCAATCGGATGGCTTTTAAATATCTTTTGACCCGCTCTGATATGCATGGGATTCCCTCCTTGGTTCTTGGGGTCCACGGCTGTCTACTGCCAAGCGAATTAAAGTGTGCTCTAAATTGCCCGATGTATGAATCCACCGTCCCCGCTGCCAGATAGCTTTGACACCCACATCCGTGGGATCCTTGTCTACCTAGATTAGGACAACCCACAACGTGCACTTGAGTCTTCCCTTTCGCATCTCGCTCTACTAAAATTTGTATAATATCCTCTGGAGTTGCTGTTTCCAGGCTGTGGGTATAGTAACCCGAATGATGATTATCCTTTAGAAATATATCGAAAATGTTCACCAAACGGCTCTTTTGCTTGTTGTAGGGACGTTCATCCAGTTTGCGGTTCAGCTCCACCAGCCTGGTCTTCACTCTAGTCAGCTGCATTAAAATGAAAACGTGTCAAATGTAAGACCCCAACGGCAGATTAATCTCAAGTTAAGGTGATGAGACTAAAGGTTGCTCTACCTCCGGATGTACGGATACCCCCACGCGTCCACCACAAATGGAACTTAGGCACATCTGCAAACGACGATGAAGTTTCAAGCTGCCCCCTACTGTCAGATGCACCTGGTCTTTAAGGTCGTTCTGGTAAATGTGATCGTTCGACAGAAAATGCCAGCCGGAACCATCACAAAGTTCCTTGAGTGTTGAATTCAAAACGGCTATCTGGCGATTGACGACAAAGTTTCGTGTCTGGCAAATCCCTGACAGCACGAAATGAACCTCTGGATTTTGGACCCGTAACTGCCTGGACGCGGCCTTGAAGACTACCAGTAGCTCCTAAGCTCCAGCCGTGCTTTTTGCCTTACTGATGTCATTAACACCGCCATGCAAAACAGCAACATCCAGCTTCTGTACTCGACATGACGATGCTAAGATCCTGCATAGAGCTGCCATCTTTGCCCCACCATATACATTTACCTCGACCTTTAAGAAGGACGGCCAAGCAAACTTGGTAATACCCTTGAACATGGAGTCCGACACTAGTAAGATTGACTTCTTATCGGTCATGGCACGCACCTCATAATGTAAGTTGGGCCCTGGGGGAAAATAACAGCTGAACGTCCAGAGCTCAAACGGAAACCCCTCGGCGTTGGGCACATAACCCTGATGGGAGGGTACCTCGAGGACTCCCTTCTGACCCGCCTCACTTAGACGCAGCGACTTCCGAGCAGATGCCCTCACATGTGGCCACCAAGGCCTGGGATGATAGTGCCTTGGGACAATTAGCGTCACAGATACGTTTCCCCACTCACGCAACAGCCGAAGAAGTGAAGGGATAAGGACGAAGGGGGGGGATACATACAACACCTCCCCTCTAGGTCAAGGCTGAGCAAACACATTCACACCCGCAGTGCCTTGAACTGGATATCTGGAGAAAAATTTTAGAGGAAGTCCTGCTCTCCCTTTCGGTACATTTGACGGCAAGGCCATGAGGTCCCATGTGAACCCAGTATCGCCCCCAAACTCTTTTTGGAGGAAACGCCATAGGGAGGGAGGCAGTCGTGAGTCTGCCATGGACAGCATCCTGGAGGGGGCATCGGCTGAATTTTCGCTAGAGGGCACCCACTGGAGCCGCAGATCAAAATTAGCCTCCAGAGTGAACGCAAATATGAGTCTCAAGACCCTCGCAAGAGCAGTCGACCTCGCCTTCAGACCAGACCATGCATGATATAGGCTTTCAGCGTCCACCTGAACATCTACCCTTCTGTCCCATAAATGGTCCATCACTGAGATGAGGACAAAATAAAGGGCCAAGGCTTCCTTGTAGCATATATCCCTTGACGTCTGTACCTCTGGTGGCCAGTAATCTCCGAAGGAGACTTCTTCCTTTTCGAGCGAAAGCACACCGCCCCATCTGTAGCCTGACGCGTCTGAACTAAGCCGCAATGTTAGATGTCGCTCTTGCCTCCAAGGGATTGGCTCCGAAATAGAATCAATGAAGCGCCAGAAGAGAACCTCATCCCGTACTGGCTGCGGCACGGGTACCAGTGCGACATCATCTAGTTTGGCCGTAAAGGCGCAACACTTCCGCACAAACAGCCGGGAACACTAGTACAAAGCTCTGACACTTCCCAATGAAACGCTGTATGGTCTTCAAATGCACTCCCTCCCCAGACAGAATATCCTCTCTCACTCTAGCGAATACAGCTTTCTTTTTCTCCGGTAACCAAAATGACAAGGATTTTGAGCAGATGCCTAAACCCAAATGGACCATTCGCGAAACAGGCTGCAACTGACTTTTCTTTAGGTTAATGAAATAGCCCAATTTAGATTGCATGTAGCACACCACGTACAAAGCCCGTGACGCCCTCTTGTAGGCCTCCTCTTCACCGGCACCCAACGGTCTCTGCAATTAATAATCAAAACATTTTTTTTTTTTTTTTTTTTTTTGTGTGCTTCAATTCCTATAGGCTTCCCCAACAAAGCGATCGTCAATCCAGACTTCTGTATGAATTCCCCTGTTTTTTAGCCAGTTTGATAGACAAAACCCCATAGTAGAATAAATATAAGCGCTATTCTTAAAGCCAAACGGCAACGTTGAATCCACAAAGAAGAACCCCGCCCATTCAAAGCCGCAAACAGTTTTTGACCTTTCAGTGAGGAAGATTTGCTTGTAACCTTGGGTATCGTCAGTTGCAGAGAAGAAGCCTCCTTTATTTATGGATTTGGCAATATCTCCCAAGGGCACCGGTTTGAAGGGCGTGTCTTTACACCAAAGATTTGGACCTTTCATGGACAGTATTAGTCTGGGCTTGCTCGGTTCCACCGATAGGGCATTTACACACCTAGGGGGCGATACCTCGTTTACTGCCCCTAGAAGCTCCACTGAACCCTCTATCAAGCGCTTTATAATAGTGTCATTAATAAAATGAACATACTGCCTGCAGACGGGAGCGTTCGGAAAATACATGTGAGGCGGTGTGTCTGATTTAAAATTTCGGCCCCGGTATGTCCCCTGGAAGGGCTGGAAAAACTCGTACAAATCTACACCACCGTGTAACCAAGTCCCAACTTGTGCACTTATTCCCGGGCATTCGGCCAAAACGAGGTCCCAAACGTCCCGTTGTTCGTGCAAACTACCTGCCACGAATAAATCGGGGTCGCGAAAGCGAAGGGCATTAAAATCCGGCAAACAAATACCGGCTAAAACCTCCGCCGGCTTTGGGGCGGACCCACACGGAGCATCTGCCGCCCTTCCTGATATATCAACCCATGAATATCTCCCACGTTTCCGCTTTGAGGCCTGAGCTGCTACAGGATCAAAATAATACTCAGATGAATACTCCCATGTATGATATTTGAGAATGTCCAAGTATCGCTTGTATGCCTGCAAGGGTAAGACAGGGAGAGAATGGGAAAGAAACAACCCACTAAGAAACAGTTCATCACGGGTAAACACGAGTCAAATCTTGACATACCATATTACAACTTTTATTTACTGGCACACATTCTGTGACAATTTCTTCCTTCTCTCTTTCCTTTTTTTTTTTTTTTTTTTGTCAGGAATAGGACATGGGCCTTTCTAAATAGTTTTAATGGTACAATAGGGAGACAATTTATTTGTCAATTTGAAAGCTCTGAGCTCCTGCGGTGTTTATGCCCGTTCGAAAGATTAGCCTACCGCCTTAGAACATATAACAATTCTCTGTATTTATTTCTTATTCGTCGACCTGCTCTTCTCCTTCTTCTCTTATGTATTTATTTGTTGTTTTACTATTATAATCCTGATCATTGTTGTTTATATCATTAGTACTATAATTTGCTTATCATTTTATTTATTATTATTGTTATCATTATTGAAAGAACATCTGCTTTGCTCTAGAATATGTCATCCCTTATCAGAGCCGGCTCCCCACTCTATATGATTTCTTTGCAATCCCTGGCAAAATGCCCCCTTTTCTGACAACGGTAACATATGTCTCTCCCTCTGGGTGCTACGGGAGCACCTCGAGGCCCAAAAGGCTGCCGAAACTGCTGATAACCTGGCCTGTAACCCTGTCTGCCCCTCACTGAACTCGTCTGATTGGCCAAACGCCCTTTATTATCAATGGGTGGCGAAGCTAACCCCAGATGTTTCCTCGCGAACCGCAAACGTTTGTCTGAATCCTCTCCTGTTATAGACTTATAGATGTACATGGCAACGCCATGCATCTTGGCCTCTACGTGTTTTGTACACTCGGATAAGAGGTTTAAATAGAGGTGTCTCTCCTTCAGATCCTCTGTTGTCAAGGGCACGAAATCCTCCACGTACTTACGGAGCAGAGACATTACGTAAGCCACATTCCTATCGTAACCGGTCTCTGTACAGGCTCTCAACAGCTCCATTCGTAAGGGCTTGTGGACGTCCAGAGCTGATTTGGCCTGTATTCCAAAACAATCAACCCAATGGAAGTTTCACCTTTAATTCATATCCATTTTTTACCTATTTATTCACTTTACCAGGGCTTGACCGGGGTTTCCTTCTTGTGCAGGGCGCCAATAACTCAAACCGCCTTTACGATCTATTTACCCGTTTTGTCATTTTTTTCATTCATATTAATTTCTTTTATTGGGCATACAATTAAATGGATTCCACAAGATGTCAAAAGGAAGAGGTACATCGTTCTTTATTACAACTTTATTCAACATTATAAATCGGTGGTCTAGAACGGACCTTCTGGTTAACTCTAAACGAATAACTGGCCAGGGGCGTGTCCCCTTCTATTATCACTTGCACCCCCTACTGGGATAGGACCTGCGGCACAGCAGGCTCAAGGCCGACGTCATGCATAACGCTTAAAGCGCTAACCACTTTCCGTCGCCACATAGAGTAATTGAGCCGGGAATTTCCCCGCAAATTTGATAAATGTGAGGACAGTTCCCTTGAATATGCGGCTTTGCCTATAACAGGGCTCTTCCCCTCAATCTTAACCGGTAACCAGCGGGGCTTCTCCCTTTCACACACATAGCCTAAAACCAGGCTTTCCCTGAACTTAATTCCGTACCATGAAAACAAGGCTTTCCACATTTAATTCTGTAGCGGGGCTTGTCCCCTTTTTAACATAACCTAAAATGTATGTTTTGCCTCAAATTTATCTTTCACTAGCAGGGCTTTTCCCCTTTTTAACATAACCTAAAATGTAGGTTTTTCCTCAAATTTATCTTTCACTAGAGGGGCTTTTCCCCTTTTCACATAACCTAAAATGGCGGTTTACCCTCAGTTTTATCTTTCTCACACGGGGCTTTTCCCCCTTGCCACATTACCTGAAAAGGAGGTTTATCTCCACTTCCTCCTGTACCAGCAGGGCTTTTCCCTTTCTCCACATCACGACAGGGAAGATTTCCCTTTATTTCATTCCAAACCAAAGGGGCTTTACCCTTCACCCATAACCTGGCTCTGGTTTGTTAAAACAATGTATTTGTAGCCCGGGGGTTAAATTGCTATACTGTTTACGAGTTAAAACAAAGAGATGGGAATACAAGAATACTATAAAATGGTTACAGACTAAAAGAAACTCCAAAGACTCAACAAAAGATTACAATGCATTCTTTAAAAGGGAAAACTATTTCGGTTCAAGATACTGACCAAGTACCGGTAAGGCAATGGACTATTTTTATCTCCCTGTTTTGTACTTGATTGCGGAGAGGGAAGATTTTCCTTAATTTCATCCCATACCAAAGGGGCTTTACCCCTCACTTATAACCTGAAAACGAGGCTTTGATCATCCCGTGCCAACTGGGGCTTTTCCCCTTTACATCTTCACATGACAATGGGTCGCTTACCCAACCCCCATACATCTCCACCTTAGATGTATGATACAACATTGGTTTGAAATATGGCTTAGATTGTGATCACTGAATTCATAAACTACGTATCAAAGAACTCATGAGAATTTCATCAAAATTTTCGTTCCCGTTTGCGAGAAACTGCAAATAATGGTTACCGTTTGTGCTGTTTTGGTCACAGTGTATTCCAACTGATGTAAGGCAATTGGCTGTCGCATTTTCTGATACTATTTTCTCGAACATGCCGGCGCTGCCGACGGCAATATTCGTCCGTGTGATTTTAACAAGTATCATTTAGGTAAACGTTTATTGGAAATCACCACAAAATGCTATCACTACCAAAGCCATATCATACCAATGCGGCGTTTCCTTGAACCTCTTTTCAGCCCAAACCAGGGTCTGCTCTGTACAGATTTTTATTTTTTATTTTATTTTTTTACTTCAAAATACCTGAGCTGAAGTGGAGTCCTTGGTGGTTGCTAGTGTGGCTACTGCACCGCTGGGGCCCTCGCCTTGACCTCTGTCAGCTACCTGACCAGTTGCAGCATCTTGAGGGCGTGGGTCTGCCTCTTCGTGTCGGCGCTTTTTCTTCTGTACTTGCTCATGCAAAGGACCCGCCTCCACTCGCTGGATCATCTTCTCAAGATTTCTCCTCTGTCCCCCATTTGGGGCCAGAGCAAGGACCTGAACCTTCCAGGCATCCGTCAAGTCTCCCAACTGCTCCGCGTCGTCCCAACCATCCTCTATCAAGGCTTGAAAACACTTTTCAGAAATTGTGAATGTGCTACACAGACCTTTAAACGATGCACCAACAGCCTCGCCCAAGTCGCCATAGGCCCCAGCGTTCTCCTAGAACAGGGAACATATCAACCATAAATTAACGGAAGGCAGCAACTCATATACAATAACATCATTGTTATCATTGTGTATTTATTATGAGTGTTATTATTATTGTTATAATAATTATTATTGTTTTTTTGTTTTGTTTTTTGTTTTTTTTCCCGCTACACTTCAAAACGTCAGTACCTTTCATACCAGCGAAAGCCGGCCATCACTGCCTCTACGCCTTAACCCCAAGATAATCCTAAAAGTGATTAGGGTAAGATTAAGCGGTGTTTATTACTGCCTATGCCTACCCAACCGCTATACAATGTATATATTCCTTCCCTCTATCGTTATGCATACAAATGAATAAACTCCATGAACAGTATATATCATGCTTTGCAACCGGCTCCCCGGGTGCTCTGCCTTCTGTATTTACTATCTGTATCTACTATACAGTGCGTATCAAAAAAAAGGTAATCCGAATTCAGGGGGTTAATATGCCAAGGTTATTTAGTTTGACAATTTACATGTAGTGTACCAAAGAAGAGGAACTCCTCAGCTTTCCATTGATACCTTTATTGACCCATTGCTGTCACACATGACCGAGTACATTGTTATTGAAAATGACAAATTCAAATCGCATTTTTGCAAGTTTGGGTAATCAGTGCAAGGCAGGATAATTAGTGAAAGTCAGTATGATAAACCAGATTTTCTTTAGGAATGACTGGACATTATTCAAGAAGAATCTCTTCTAACATTGCCCTTTTATGCACCCACACCTTCAACATGTCCACCTCCCTTTCGACACAAAGCTGACAGCGACGGAGCATGTCCTGCACTGCTCGTCTCACCATAGCCGGATTATTGCGTAAAGCATCCACTTCATTTCGAATACGGCCCTGCAATTCATCAAGATCACGGGGAGGAGTTGCAAACACCTTGTTCTTCAAATGTCCCCAAAGGAAATAGTCACATGGTGTGAGGTCAGGTGATCTTGGTGGCCATTCCACCTCATGGTTGACGGCGATGACTCGTTCGCCAAAGAGTTCCCTCAGACGATCTCGGACAGCGATAAGGCGATGTGCTGGGGCGCCATCTTGGGCCCACCAGAGTTGTCTGAAGACCCCACGAACCTGTCGCTCAAAGTGTTCGTGCAGCTACGGTAAAACGTTATCATTGAGCATCTGCAGATACATGTTACCATTGACATTTCTTTGAAAGAAAAACGGTCCGATCAGCTGACCACTTCCACAAAGTCCTAACCAAACAGTCCACTTTTGTCGACTCATGTTAACCTCAAAATTGAATTCTGGGGGGTGTCTTGCTGGTGCATATTCAAGAACATTATGGGTATTGACCTTGCCGTTCATGGAGAAAGCAGCTTCGTCGCCGATTACGAGATTCCGCAGAAAATTGACTTCTCTCTCGTTACGGGCTATCAACCATCTGGCAAACGCCAGCCTTCTAGCAAAATCTCCTGGCGTAAGTTGATGTCGGATGTGAATCCGATATGGATGCTGGTGGAGGTCCAATCTCGTGATTCTGTTGAATGTCGCCGAAGGCAATCTCAGCCCATTTCGCCTTGCGCTGGTGTCCCTAGGATGCTCCAAAAGTTGCTGCCTTACTGCTGCAATGTTCCCTTCTGATCGCCCGGTGCGCCTCCTGCCAGAATTCCCCTTGTTGCGGTTGAGGCTAGTGCCATACTCTTGATATTTTCTAACATTCGCCCAGATGGTTTTGGCTGCTGGGGGCTCCCGTTCTGGGAAACGTTCCCTGAAAGCATCGCGAGTTTGCCGCAAACTGTGAGTTTGGTGAAATGTTGTAATCACGAAAACTCGCTGTTCAGTCGTTAGTTGTACCATCTTTCCAACTACCTGTCCCTAAACCCAGGCCCTTCTTAAATACCCAACTTGAAGAAAAGGATGTCGTAACAGACGATTACCGCACCAGCTTAAAAATCTTACATAATCATCTAGGCAGTCAAGTGATGCATCCATTTCAGACTGCCTTGAACTGATTACCCAAACTTGCAAAAATGCGATTTGAATTTGCCATTTTCAATAACAATGTACTCGGCCATGTGTGACAGCAATGGATCGATACAGGTATCAATGGAAAGCTGAGGAGTTCCTCTTCTTTGGTACACTACATGCAAATTGTCAAACTAAATAACCTTGGCATATTAACGCCCTGAATTCGGATTACCTTTTTTTTTGATACGCACTGTAGTGGAGTACATGGCCCTGCGGTGGATGCCTTTATTTGTTAGGCACCAATAGGCAACCCTCTATCCAGTCTTAATAGAGATCAATGATCACAGCTGCAGAATTCTTTGATAATCGGAGAATTTTGGGGTCAGTTCCATTAGGCACACTTTTACATTGGGGTCAAATATCGGTTGAAATGTACATGTGCGTTACACCTTCCGGTAAGAGTCAAAGTCGGCGTATAACCCAAAGTAGCCTAATATGCTACGCCGACTTTGAGAATTAATTTGGTCCAATAAAATACAAAAATCAGTAAGACTTTGTACAATAATTATGTGCTACGCCTGTTAAAGTGAAATAGCCCCCTCTTGTGATCAGTAATAACTAGTTGAAGCTTGTATAGGTAAATCCAACATGGCGGTCAGCCGTATTCATTCCGTAGTAAAGTTATGGTGATTGAAAGAGATAATACATTGTTGGAGGTGGGCCTTAGAAATTATGACTACTGACAATGACAATAAACACTTTTTGAAAGAAATATGACTGAACACAATGTAAGATAATTATTATCGATTGTTCATGCAACGTTATTTAATATTGTTTAAACTTGAATCTACAAAAAAGTAATAATCAATTATTCTGATTCTGTACCATTAAACTGGCTCAGTAATTTTGAAAATAGACGCAGATGTAGATAAATATTACACAGGAACATTTGCCAGTTCATTTGGCAATAATAAGGGAATACAAGTTGTTTTCCTGCAGTCTTTACCGCAGGATAATGGCAGGTTTGGGCGTGGCCACGGGAAATAAAATCGTCCGTGGTAAAGCCCAATACCGGCTTGGTCGGCTTGGTCCTTTATTGCCGGTGGGCCCGCCCAAAACTGGTCATTATCCTGCGCTAAAGACCAAGTATCAAACTTGTATTCCTATAAACGCCAATATCGATTTCGTTTTCAAAGTTGAGTAATTTTGGTGAAGAGAGCTTAGTGGAAATGGGCAAATTCATGTTTTGGGGACAGACGAAACACTGCGTCAGTCAGCCTGTCGGGAACCAATCTTCGTCTCTCTGATTGGTTCAAAAGCGGGTCACGCATCGCACATCGGCTAAATAAAACAGCTGGTGCGCAACGCACAAACACGCTACTTTGATTTTTGTAAGCTATGTCTTTACCCCAGCAAGACTAGGTTTTGTTGTTTTCATTCTTATTGTTCCCCATCCGTATTTTCTAGGATCTTCAATCGATTTTCATAAACGTACACAAACTTCCATAGGTCACCGTTAGGGGGCGCTATACCTATTGTTGGTAATTTTCCTCATTGTTTTTAAAAAACAGTATATTCCCAATAATTTTCTTAATTTTGGCACATATGTTACCTTCAATAATGTGACGTCACTTAGATCACCGCTATAACCAAATTAAGTGTTTACCAAAAATATATGACTTTTGAAAATGGCAAGAAAATTGTATATTGCATTTTAACGTTATGGCGGTCGTATTGGATTCCCAGAATGCATTTTAGCAAAATTCTAGCATTGACCACTAAAAAGTAGAAATTCAATTGGACCTGTTCAAAATAATCGGTTGCAATAAACACTATGAACACCCATTGTATGAACCCCAAACCGCCCCTTATTGCAACCCTATGGTAACCCAATGTGTACTTTAATATGAATTACATTCATATCAATTAGGTAAATATCAATTATGTTAGTATATAGCAATTACTGCCGCTTCCCTATATTGGGCTAATTATGTTGGCCAATCTACTGTGTAAACACATTTTGTTAAATGTTTAGACCTATCACTAATATGATATTTTTCGTAACGGTTATTTTACTGGTAATTAGTTTTTCGTCTGGTCATTTTGAATTTCCTTCTCGAAAGGAAAACAAGTACTTTGAAATGAAATATTTCACCAAACAGTTGTCAGAAACTTGGTTTAACAGCAATTAAGATATCTAAATAATCAAGATATCAGCCATCAAAATAAATTCAAGGCGGTACCCATCATTAATTAATTTATTATGGGACATATATGTATTTACTTTTAAACAAGCTTTCTTTTAATGATTATTTTGTAAAATGTGTAATTATAATGTCCCTTGCTCAAGTTCAGTAGCAACAACTATATAGACTTGATCTCATCCTAAGTCCAGTGCTTAGCAATTACCAATGCTTGTTGGAAATAATCATGGTACAATCCGTGAATTTACACGATTACTGCGCGTGGTGGCTGTGAAACAAATTGGATTTGTTAACAAAAGGGCCTTGAATAGTTGTAAATTATTTAAATCTGATATTCATGAAAGTGAGCGTACACTGGTTGTCCAACACTTCTTCTTCTTCTTCTTCTTCTTCTTCTTCTTCTTCTTCTTCTTCTTCTTCTTCTTCTTCTTCTTCTTCTTCTTCTTCTTCTTCTTCTTCTTCTTCTTCTTCTTCTTCTTCTTCTTCTTCTTCTTCTTCTTCTTCTTCTTCTTCTTCTTCTTCTTCTTCTTCTTCTTCTTCTTCTTCTTCTTCTTCTTCTTCTTCTTCTTCTTCTTCTTCTTCTTCTTCTTCTTCTTCTTCTTCTTCTTCTTCTTCTTCTTCTTCTTCTTCTTCTTCTTCTTCTTCTTCTTCTTCTTCTTCTTCTTCTTCTTCTTCTTCTTCTTCTTCTTCTTCTTCTTCTTCTTCTTCTTCTTCTTCTTCTTCTTCTTCTTCTTCTTCTTCTTCTTCTTCTTCTTCTTCTTCTTCTCTTCTTCTTCTTCTTCTTCTTCTTCTTCTTCTTCTTCTTCTTCTTCTTCTTCTTCTTCTTCTTCTTCTTCTTCTTCTTCTTCTTCTTCTTCTTCTTCTTCTTCCTTCTTCTTCTTCTTCTTCTTCTTCTTCTTCTTCTTCTTCTTCTTCTTCTTCTTCTTCTTCTTCTTCTTCTTCTTCTTCTTCTTCTTCTTCTTCTTCTTCTTCTTCTTCTTCTTCTTCTTCTTCTTCTTCTTCTTCTTCTTCTTCTTCTTCTTCTTCTTCTTCTTCTTCTTCTTCTTCTTCTTCTTCTTCTTCTTCTTCTTCGGTCACGTTTTGATCGAGCTCCGGAGTAAGTAAGATTTTTGTAGCTTTTAGACCTTGTATGGTCACAGTTTTTATATTATCTTATTTAGTATTTATCATAGAACCTGCAAGACCATCCTCAAACTGTCGGGTTCTATAATTTTAGTGTATTTTACTGTAATTTCTCGTTTTAATTTGGTTATTTTCGGCCTCTGGCTGGTCACCATGACCAGTCAAGCATCACCAATTGAAAGGGGTCAGCCAAGCGTGAGCACGGCTGGCCTGCGAAACCCATTGTTCAGGACATGAGTGAGCCTTTATCGCGTCACCAGGAACAATGGCGTCTCTTTCAATGCTGCTGACAAGGTATCTGTACAAACATACGTAGACGCATTTACTGCACATATACCCCAAAGAAGTGATTTCGGCCTCCCGAATATCAAATGGCCGAATCGCAATCTACCTAAACTCGAGGGAGGCAGTAATCAACGCCGTTCAGAAAGGTTTAGTATACGGTGACTCCTTTCTTGAGCTCACTCCCCTCGTTCGCCCCACAACTCGTCTCATACTATCTAATGTTTATCCTGAAATACCAAACTCGGTCCTTGTCAGCAACATTTCCTCTTTTTGTAAAGTAGTGTCACAAGTTCGACCCATTCCCCTGGGATTCAAAAATAAAGAATTAACCCACATTATGAGCTTCAGAAGACAGGTACAGGTTCTTTTAAATCCAAATATCATCCCTCCCGACCACATTAATTTCTCATTTTGCAATGTCAATTATCGTGTCTTTCTATCTATGGAGTCAGTGCGGTGTTTTAATTGCGGGGAGTTTGGACACATCAGCCGCTCCTGCAAAAAACACAAAAATTCCGATAAACATGACGAAAATGATGACACAACCTCCAACCCCCTAAACCCACCACCGATCTTCGTGCACAATAAGAAATCAGACCCTAAACATCCTCCCAAACGGTCGAAACCCAACCCGCCCGATCCTGCTGCGGCTAAGACTGCGCGTCCCGCGTCTGGACGGCCGGACGCGGGCTCAAGCGAGCCCGCGTCCGATGCGCCTGGCTCGGCCGCCGCCCGATCTTCCATCGGGGGTGAGGTGCTGACCCGGGCGCCGTCTTCCTCCTCCGCTGGAAACTCCAAGGAGTCCTCGGCGGGGGCGGATGCGGGCGCGCCGAGTGGCAGCACAGATCGGGCCACCCCATCTCTCACGCCTGGTGCTTCCCCTTCCCAACCATCCACTCCAAATCCCACCAATAAACAATTCTCTGTATGGGGCTCGCCACCTGCACCCACGAGAAGTTTTTCTGATGTTGTTTCAAAAGGAAAACAGACACCCACAGCAACTTCTTCGACCCCCTCCAAAGTTCGCCTAATCACACTAAAATCACCATCCCCACCCAGAAAACTTGCAAGGGTGTCGAGCCCCATGACGAGCAATTCCCCCTCCCTCTCCCAAGCTCTAGATTCCCAGACTCCTCTTTCCCCTACTCCATCCTCCACCGTCATGGAACAAAACACCGACACTGACTCCATGTGGGGGGATGATACTCAGACAGACGATGATCTCCTGGCTGAGCATATTCCCATCTCCAAAGGCCCCCTCTCTGAAACTGAAATTATTAATTTCCTGTCTTCTGTAAAAGCTCGTAAATTACCTAAAATAGTTGCCAGAAAATTCACTAGCAATATCCCCGGTCTAGTAAAACAATTAAAACCCTTACGTAACAATCCCCTGCTCAATAAAAACATGCAGCAGAGGATCCAGAAACTTGTAAAAACTCTAAATAAATAAAAGTTGTCTCATTTTCTGTCCTTCTATTCATTAGTGTATTTCTTTGTTTTTCATTATGTGTGCCCATAACTCTGCTTTGTTTGCCCTTATGATGGCGCTGTCACTGCTCACCTTAAACACCGGAGGCTGTTCCGCTCCCACTCTGAACGCCTCCTTTCAAGCTTATGTGGAAAAAATTATTTCTAACCCAGATATTGTTCTTTTACAAGAAACGTACACGTTAAACGAAAAAAATACTTGCTGGAACTTGTGGTCCCACACCCCTTTTTGCTCCCCGGGCCCTACTCGAGGCTCGGGAGTCACTACTTTAATCAAAAATAATAATATTAATATTATTTCTTCTTGTGCCGTTTTTGATGGCTATATTTTGTACTCAAAAATTAACTTTGAAAACATTACTTATCATATTTATAATACTTTAATTCCGCAGAATGACCAAAATGCCATTAATGCTATTATTTCCCTTCGGGACCACTGTTCCAGCTGCGGTGACGGTGTCATCATAATTGGAGGTGACTTTAATTGTACCGATAACCCGGCCATTGATCGTCTGTGTATGCCCATCGAACGCCGATATAAAGTGTCCATGGCTCTAAAAGACGCTGTCAATGGATTGTCTCTTTATGATGCCTGGCGCAGACTGAACCCATTAGAACAAAAATTCACCTGGCTTAGAAACAATCCCTCCAGCGTGTGTGGCGTTTCGAAATCCAGGCTGGATCGTTTTTACGTTCATTCTAGTATTATGTCATCCATTCAAACATGTCGTATTGTTCCCTGTTCTTTGTCCGACCACTCTGCGGTCACCCTTGTTATTAAACTCCCCTCCCAAAATCGGAAGGGCAGCGCCTATTGGCATTTTAATAACTCTCTACTTGATGATAAATATTATTGTAATATTATAACGCAATTTTGGACAGATTGGAAAGCGAAAAAGTGCGACTTCCCTAGTCTCGCTTCTTGGTGGGACTTCGGGAAGTCGCACATTAAATCTTTAAGCCAAATGTACGGCTCCAAAATCGCCAACGAAAAACGAATATCTTTTCTAGAATTAAACCAAAAAATTGATGAACTTCAGTCTGCGCCAGACTTAACGCCTCAAACTAGAGATACTCTTGCCGAACAAAGAAACAATTTAAATTATCTTCTCAAAACTGAAGCACAGGGCGCTCTCGTCAGATCTCGTTTTAAACATACAAATGAGACTGACTCGTGCTCCACGTATTTCTTCAATCTTGAGAAATCAAATTCTCTCTCTAAAAATATTTCTCATATCCGTCTCCCTTCTGGTCTTGTCTCCGAAGACCCAGGTGATATAAAAGCGCATATCCGCGAATTTTATAAAACACTTTACAGCCGAGTTCCAACTGACGAGAGTGCCCTCGATTACTTATTAACTGATGTAACTAAACTAGACTCCGGTGATGCAGAGGACCTTGATAGTCCTCTGTCTCTCGAAGAACTTAACCTCGCTGTCAAGCAACTTGGCAAAGACAAAACCCCCGGGCTTGACGGACTCACATCCGAATTTTTCTCATTTTTCTGGCCTTTATTAAAAGATGACTTTCTTTCAGTTCTGCAATCTTCTATATGTTCTGGGTCTTTACCTCATTCTTTTCGTAGAGCTGTCATCACTCTGCTTCCTAAGAAGGGAGACTTGGCCGACATCGCAAATTGGCGACCTGTCTCCCTTCTAAACACCGATTATAAAATCTTTGCCAAGTTGCTTGCCAACAGGCTGAAACAATCCATTGGCAGCGTCATCAAAGAAGACCAAAGTTATTGCGTCCCAGGACGTTCGATTTATGATAACATTAATCTCATTCGAGACATAATTTTCTACTCCAACTCAAATGACGTTCCTCTAGCCGTGATCAACCTTGATCAGAAGAAAGCCTTCGATAATGTTGATCACGGCTATCTGTTTAATACAATGAGAGCCATGGGCTTCGGTGCTCGTTTTATTTCTTATCTACAAATCTTGTACGGGGGTGCCGAGAGCCTTGTAAAAGTTTGTGGCTCCCTGACTGTCCCCTTTTCATTTGAAAAGGGGATATGTCAGGGATGCCCACTCTCGGGCCTACTTTATGCAATCGCTATCGAGCCTTTACTCAACGTCTTAAGAACAAAATTAATTAATGTTAGTTTTCATCTCCCGAGCACTGAATTTTCGTGCGCCGTGTCGGCATACGCAGACGACGTGTCCATTTTCGTCACCTCCGATTCGGGCTTCAAAGAGGTGGAAGAGGCGTATAGCCTCTTCAGTCGGGCCTCTGCTGCACGTTTAAACACACAAAAGTCCCAGGGTCTGTGGGCCGGCTCCTGGACCAGACGAAACGACAAACCACTAAATTTCTCCTGGAATAGTGAGGGGCTTCCCTTTCTAGGGATTCACTTAGGAAACACAAACAATTACTTTAAACAAAACTGGGAGAAATGTAAAGACAAATTAAATAAAACTCTCTCTTCTTGGTCTAGACTTTCCGCTTCACTTTCATTCAAGGGTAAAATTATCATAGCTAATCAGCTCGCCGCTTCTAAAATTGTTCACTGTTTGGCTGTTCTCTCCCCTCCGGAAAATGTCCTAAGTGAACTCCAGAACATTCTTGTCGATTTCGTCTGGTCTAATAAACGACACTACTTAAAAAAACAAGTTCTCTTTCAAAAACCCGACAGGGGAGGGATGGGTCTTGCATGCCTCCAAGCACGCATTCTCACTTTTAGATTCACCACCATCCACCGTTTTCTTAACCTATGCTCCCATCCCGCCTTTTTTCTCGTCAGTCATTTTCTCAAACAATATAAAAAACTTGGGTTTGATTACCAGCTCTTCCTTTCGAAAACTGATCCTAAATTTTATACCAGTCTCCCCGTTTATTACAGTGAGATTTTGCGTGCTTGGACGGCGTCCGGAGCTCGCATCGAAACGCAACCAGTCTCTATCAACCATGTCCTAAATTTACCCTTAAATAGCCAATTTGCTAGTTTTACAGCTGATGGTGATGCGTCTCCTCCTGTGCGGCTTACGGCGTGCGGGATCAAACTCGTTCGTCATCTCCTGGATTTCAACACCGGCCGTTGGATCGACCCCCGAACTTTCCACGCTTCTTTTCAAGGACTTCGTCCTCCTCTCTTCGTCTTCTACAATCCGACCTTCGGCGTCAACATCTGACATTAATCCAAAACTTTCCTCTGCTTCTCCACGAAGAGGGATGTCGTCTGCCTTTTTCTCAACTTCAAAACATCTCCTTTCGTCCCGACTCTCCAGTCATCTTCAATTTACCTGTGACTGAAAATGGACTCTCGCACCATCCAAAAATCTCTACGTTATTTTCAACAAAGGAATCAACTCTGAATCTTCATCTTCGTCTACACACTGGAAAATATTGGCTTTCTCGACTCTTCAACTAAACTTCAATGGGAACAAGTCTATCAACTACCAACTTCTAAAAAGGAGGGTGACGTACAGTTTAAAATGTTTCATAATTTTCTACCCTCCCTTGCCGTCCTCCATCATCTAAATCCGGACATCTCTTCTTCCTGCGGATGGTGCGGAGAGAAGGGTCGATCCATCATCTATTTATTTTGTGCCCAGCAATACAGCCCGCCCTCAGTCTTCTACATTCACTCCTCAACCGTCTTCTGCCGTCTCTTCAACTCAACTTTGACATCTACTGGGCACTGATTCCGCACGCTAAAGGTCGCAGCAGGGAGGCAGTTCGCCTTGCCAATTTCCTCATCATCAGTTGTAAAAACATAATTTACTATTTATATAGGACATCCCTGTTTTCGGACCCTCTTATCATCTGGCAGCATCGGCTGAAAAATAAAATCCTCCTTGAATTTACCTATTATAATTTATGCAACGACCTTAATACTTTTCTTAAAAAATGGTCCTGCAATAATGCCCTTTTACTTTTTGATAATGATATTTTGACATGGTTGATCTAATCTGACCCCTCTCGGTCCACCTTTCCCCCGTTTCGACCCACCTTGTGAACAGCTACTCCAATCTCTCTCTGATTGGAGGCAAGGTCTCTGCCACTGTTCACGAGTGGGGTCCTCTCTTTCCTTTCCTTTTCCTTTCCTTTCTTTCTCTTTGGGAGCCGCTGGAGTGGGTTTAAGACCCACACCAGTAATGCCAGTGGCTCCCAACACCGGGGATCCTCGGGGGAGTCTGCTTGCACCATGGTGTTTGTAGTCTCCCTTATAGAGGAGCCCTTTCCCTTTCTTCCTTTCTTCCTTTCTTCATCAACCTTTGTTTATTGTCGATGATTTATAAATGTATTTTTGTTTTTGCATTTACAAATGTTTTATTGTTATTACTTGTGTTAACAATGTAAACCGAATCTAGTTTTTATTACAGTAATATTGTATACTACTAATTTTGGTTAAACATTGTTTACTATTCTTTTATTTGTACATTTTGTATTGTTGTCTGTTTTTGTAAATAAAGTTTTCTTTTGAAAATTAAAAAAAAAGTCTTCTTCTTCTTCTTCTTCTTCTTCTTCTTGTGAGTGACCCCAATTTGACCTTACTTCCTGTCCAAACCGGAAGTCAAAGTTTAACATTTAAAAAAATCATATCTCAACAACCACAAGAGGTAAATTCACAATGTTTGTAACATTGTACAGATCGTTAATTGTCAAAAAATATTTACAAAAAGGTGACCCCATTTTGACCTTACTAACTGTCCAAACCGGAAGTCAAAGTTTAATATTTTAAAACAATCATATATCAACAACCTCAAGAGGTAAATTCCCAATTCCTCCACCATTGTACAGATCGTTAATTGTCAAAAAATATTTACAAAAAGGTGACCCCAATTTGACCTTACTTCCTGTCCAAACCGGAAGTCAAAGTTTAATATTTTAAAACAATCATATATCAACAACCTCAAGAGGTAAATTCCCAATTCCTCCACCATTGTACAGATCGTTAATTGTCAAAAAATATTTACAAAAAGGTGACCCCAATTTGACCTTACTTCCTGTCCAAACCGGAAGTCAAAGTTTAATATTTTAAAACAATCATATATCAACAACCTCAAGAGGTAAATTCCCAATTCCTCCACCATTGTACAGATCGTTAATTGTCAAAAAATATTTACAAAAAGGTGACCCCAATTTGACCTTTATGTCCTGTCCAAACCGGAAGTCAAAGTTTAATATTTAAAAAAATCATATCTCAGCCACCACAAGAGGTAAATTAAAAAAAATTGCACCATTGTACAGATCGTTAATTGTCACAAAATATTTAAACAAAGTTGACCCCACTTTGACCTTACACCCTCCCGAACACCTAGAGTTTGTGTCGAGACAAACTCTGAATCTCTAGTTTATTCCTAATCCTAGTCATTATTTGACAAAACAACGGGTCTTTGCTCCTGATATGACTTTCAGGGCTAATTCATAGTCGGGAATCGAGCTAGGTCTACTCATCGCCACAAATCTTGATCAGCTTGTCACTGGATGATGCAGTCGCCTTCCCCACGATGTTGTGAGATGAGGTGGTGGGCAATTGCGACACAGACGGCTTATCCGTACTGTCCTGGATCATCCCTGTCTGCAGCGGGTAATCCTCAACTCTAACACAGGAGTCGGTGCCATGGACGCCATTGAATTTACCTTTACTGCGGTACCTGAAAAATTAATAATCATAAATTGATACAGCAGTGTCCTCATGAGATGAGTGGAACGCATTGTTTTGTCCCATTTGCGCTTTACGATGCATCGGTTAATTATTTAGTGAATTATCTCATTTGAAGGTAATTCTATTCTTTTTTAATAGGAAAATGTACGGTAGGTGGACAGAGTAAAAGCAAAATTAATTACCGGCGAAATAAGGAAATTGCACAGGGAATCTGCATCTTACCGTAGCTCTCCGCCGTTGTTACACTTCGTGAAGACTTGGTTCGCCAGCTGATCGATCCTGTAGAACCATACAAACTTGCCGCTGTGCTTCTTATGGAACCAAACGGCAATATAACCGCTGATGATGACGTCTGCATCCCACGGCACAACCGTCTTTAGCTCGTTGACAGTGAATAGAACCTAATGGAGAAGTATCAACGTTTTACACAACCTTTTGACTCCTTTAACAGTCGTTAGTTTTCTCTGAATGCGGACAATGGGGTTTTGTACACTCACTGGCCAAAAGTATTGGAACATGCTCAAAACTGAGCACCTTACAGTAACAGGTGAGATGATCATTTAATCTGATTTCATCGATCATGCATTACATAATTTCCGAGCAAGAACAGTAAAAAAGAACATTGACTTCAAAACAAAGGCAATTTCAAAAAGTCTTAAGTAGTGTTAATAAAATAAAATAAATTATTGTAACAGAGTTCTCCAAACTGAACTTTGGTGTGTGTTGCAATACTGATGGCCAGTGAGTGTACAATGCCCTAGACTCTGAGAATGGGTGCATGTTCACTGACAGAGAGCTACAACGTGCACGGTGTAATAGAATGAAACACCGGTGTTAATTGATTGACTAAACATCTTTCATTACCAAGGTGCGACTATAGTCGACAACACACATTTACCACTTATACCTTACTATTCGAGAATTTAGACAACCAAGCTCACTGCACACTCAGCACTCAATCGGGCGTACCATGACTTTTTTCTAAAAGCTACATTTGTCCTCTTTGTAGTCCATGGCCAAGTTTTTACGGTTGGAAATAACGACTTCAGATCTTTGTAATGGTGCAGTGCTATTATAGATATAACGTGCACCCATTAAACTCACATAGAAACCAATGCATAATACAACATGTTTAAAAAAAATTCATTTAAACAAACACTTAGAAATCTCCCAAAAAAAATTAATAAAAAACAATATTTATTGATGTGGATAGTCCAGAGTCATGTCGAGTGATATTCTCATCCCAATGAAAATCCTCTACAGTAATGAAAATGTCCACACTGAAAATCATCCATTTTGCAAAAAGGCCTTACGCTTGGAAGCAAATTAGGACCACTTTTAGGATAACTTTGTCTGAAATGTTCTGGTCAATACCTTCACACTTCTTTGTGGTGCTACTGTGATCGCAACCTTGGAGCTGAAAGTCTCTGTTTTCGTCTCAGTCTTACTCTCTGTACTTTCTGAGCTGAACTTTGCACTGAAATCTCCACTAATGCCGAAAATCTCTGGCAGACCCACATTGAACGAGATATTACATTCCATGGCAATCATGTTTGTCATCGACCAGGTATAGATATCTGCAAACTCGATCTGGTTTTAATAAATCAGAAAGATGATTAAATGATTTCTATTCACCACTCAGCAACAAACTGAACTACACCTTGATGCCAAAACTGTCATACTGTTGTGTGTAATTTAAGCTAAATTCCTTTATTTTCATGTTCAAAAGCGATTCTTGAGGCAGAAATTAACTTGAGTCTTTATAACACATACGTTCAATGCAAGTCCCAAGCTGTCTAATTTATTGTATAAATCGTTAAAGAAATGGCTCATCAAGGCATTTCCAATGGGCTTTTGATGATCATTGGAGCCAGCACGCGCGAGGTGGGCGTAGTTTATGTTCAAATTAAGTCACACTTACCACCAGGATAGAGCCTGTGTGACATAATCAAAATGTATACATTAATCCGATTGGTGCCCCCAACCGAGAACTGTGCCCCCGGATGCTCCCCTGCCCAGAATTCGGATCCCTAATAAAAACATAAGTAAAGACTGTTTGCGGTGACATTTTACTCTGATTGTCTTCAGGAGAAAGAAAAACACAATAATGACCTGTAAAAAGTGTCTCAATTTCCCCAATGAAAATTCTGAGCCCCCTTCCATGTACCCCCATAAACTAAATCAACCCAAGTTACGCAGCTGGGCTTAGCATAATAATTAGCATAATTGTACTCAATTGTACACAATTGTGATTCGAATGTCAGCGGAAACAAATACACAGGAATTTGCTAATCAACTCACAGTTTTTTTGAAGATGTGTTTCATGTCCGTGGCTTGTGCATTGTGGGACCACTCTCTGTAGACAAATCCCTGTTTCTTCTCGTCACTGATCACTGTGTCGTATCGCACGTTCTCAACTCGTACATTGATCTTATACCTAATAAAATACCGTATTATAATTATAACGATTAATTACCCGGAATGCTGCAGTCATCGGATACAAAGGAAGGTTCTTGCCTGTATAAAATGCAATCAAAGATAGTGGGAGTGGAAGTAGCATATGAGGCGCTTTTCAGACCCCGTTTGTGGACTAAAAAAAAAATGAGTGTTTGTGTGTGGTGCAAAAATGTGCAAACTTGTGTTGAGTAGTGTTAGCGCGCTAGCGCGAGAGGGTGGGCTTTAAGTATGACGTCACGGACGTCATCCTTAATGATGTGATGGTCAGACGTGTAAAAGTCTGGCCGTTATTTTGCCACGAAGTGGTGAAATGATGTTTCACGATAGTGTACTGACACTTGACAATTATAATGTCTGCTCTTGCTACAACCTGACAATATTGATGTATGTCCTTACTACAACTTGACAATTATAATGTCTACAATTTCCGCTGTATTTTAGTGTTATTTATATCACGGGTCGTACCGCTGGACAATCCTTGTAGAGGATTAAACAAGTCAGTACATATCAATACGTAAGTTCTTCCTCAAAAGGATTATCGAAACTGTTATAAAGTGACCGGGACCGGCACCGTGACACATGTATACCAAATACATGTGAATACATGTATCTATACACAATGTATGCTATTTTCCTATGAAAATTGTCACCAACCAGGAGATTCTCATGGGAGCAGACCAAGAAGGATTGTGACATTATATTTTTGGTGTCTAATTAACTTAATAATTTATGTATAATATGCTGTGCCGACTTTATCTACAAGTATATTCCCAACGTGTTTTTAATCATTTATTTATTTTTGTATTTATTATATGAGTCCCTTCATCATTTCAGGTATTTCAGTATGTAAAGTACAAAATGAGTGTTCTGCATAAAATGAATGTTCAGCTTTATTAACTGTAACTTGTTCATTTCGAACTGGTATGATATATTAATATACATATCAGTCCATAATTAATCCTAACCAGAGAAACAAGCTCAGGACTTACCGTACCGTAAAAATAATTCTGAGTTTGAGTTATATTTGTATTGTGTTAATAATTCATCATACCGTCATTCCTTGTTCCGCCCATTTTAGATGCTCACACAAGCTGTTTATTGAAACATGGAAATAATTGGTCAAGATTCCAGTCAGAGAATTTGCCCACGCTGTCACCTTGATGTTGAATCAGAAATCAGAAAATTCATTTTTTTTTATTGTCTAATATCCTACAAGGACTTTAGGAAAATGTATGTTTGCTGATATTATCAAATCAAATGTTCACTTTGAATTTTAACTGACAAAGAAAGACAGAATTTCAGTTGAAGCTACCATTAATTGCGCTGCCAAATATATATTTTCTTTGAAAATCAAAATTAAAGAGTATGCTCTTTGTAAACACTCCTTCAAGTGCGATTATTGTTATTATTGAACGGGTAAAGGGGTTTGTTCTAGATTCGGGATAAAATATAATACAATACAATTAATAATATTATTTGAAACTATATCTTACAATTTAGGTCGCTCCGGTGTAACTATGCAGGGAAAATGGCTTACGAGACAGGAAAACATTTACCATAAAATTAAAACTTACAAGACCTATTATACTCGAGCGCTCGATAAAAAGAATTTTACATGAAGACCATTTTAATACTAGAAAAGACACTGTATGGAAAATATTAAATGTATCAGCATAAGACATGTACGAAGGTATACACCCACAAAAATTTACTTTATTGAATGTCCGTCAAATTGATGGAAAAACTCAATGAGGTTAACAATTATACCCACATCCGTTTGTGGGCACTGAATGTCTGAACAATAAAGCAGTAATAAGTGTCAGGGTGAATTGACAATCGTTGGGTCCGACTTGATTTGTGATTATTAATATTGTATTTCATCAGGCCTAGCCTATCTTATGAAAATGAAATGGTTTGCTTTTGTTACAACTGTTTTTGTTACAAGGTTAATCTGTTATAGGGAGCAAAACACGGTGATCCAATCGATGGGTATTAGAGATGGATTAAAGAGGATACAATGGTGGCATGCACAAAATGTGTATCGTCAATGGCAATACATGGTTTGAGGGGATTAACCCGGGTGAAAATAAATGATGCATGATGTATAGTATAATTTAAGAACGAAGTTTAATCATAGATTCTGAAATGAGAATGTAAATATCAATGAGAATGTAAATAAATGTACAGACTTCCCAGAAAAAGAAATGTTCTCCCTTTATGGAACAATTTACTCATTGGTAGAGTTATGGAGGGATTACACAAAAAGGGGAGGGAGGAGTTAGCGGTCATCGAACTTACGTGTACTATATACTGTTATGAAATGATCATCATGAATAAAAGCCTTCATTCCTTACGCCATGTTTATTATCCTTGGACCCACTATGCTAATATACAGGAAGAGTAAAGCACGAAAGACGCGTGCAAGACCCATTGAATGTTTTTTCTCACTCGTCTGTGCTCTTCTTTACTAATGTTACTCTTAAATCCGCTCCATTCTTTCTGCACAATCACATTTTAGTAAATAGTACAGTTCAATGGTACCAAAGGGGAGCGTAACGATAGCAAATGAATTGGTGTATGCGATTATTGGATAGGCCCAAAATAAAAAAATATATATCACATAGGTTGTACTTACAATACTATTGAAAGCATTTATATAACGCTCTTACACAAACGGTATCACAGCACTTTAGAGTGAGATGCAAGTACAATTTAAAAATACACAGTGCCTAAAAATAAATGAGTCTTGAGAGATGTTTTAAATTGACTCAATCAAGAAGCATGACGGATACCAGATGGTAGTTCATTCCAAATGCTGGGTGCAGCAGTGTAGAAACCCTTGTTAGCCGCAGTTAAATGTGTAGTTGGCTTTTTGAAGATCCGGGAATCAGAATTTGAACGGAGTCCACTGTGGTTAGGTTGGTATGGTATAATAAGCTCACAGAGATATGATGGCGCAGAGTCAGTAACACGTTTATAGGCAATAGTCAATGTTTTGAAATCAATCCAGTCTCGAACGGGAAGCCAGTGAAGCTGTCGTAGGAGAGGGGAGACATGGTCATACATTTTAGCCATGAGAATTAATTTTGCAGCACGATTTTGAAGCCGTTGAAGACGTTTGATCTCTTTGCTAGAGGATGCTTGGAGAAGTGAATTTGCATAGTCCAAACGTGATGTGACCAGGGCACGGACTGCATGATGACAAGTGATTTCATCAATAAAGATACGAACTTGCGACAGATTTCTTAAATGAAAGTTAATGGTTTTGCATATTGAAGATACATGGTTAGACATACTCATAGTACTATCAAAAATAACATCAAGGTTTTTTACACATGAGGAGGGTTTGATAACTGTATTACCAATTGTAATGGTGATGTCAGATAATGTTTTCAAAAGTCTATCGTTGGCAGCCTCAACAAAATTCAGTCTTTTCATCACTGAGGAGGAGCATATTTTGTGACATCCATGCCTTGATGTTAGAAACACAAGCAGATAAAGTTGAAAGTGCACGATCTGTTTCACCAGGTTTCCTGGGATCAACACACATTATATAATTGGGTGTCATCAGCATAAAATGGAATTTGACACCAGAATGATGCTTAATAATATCTGAGAGTGGGTGTGTGTAGTAAGAAAACATCTGAGGTCCGACACAGGAACCTTGTGGTAAACCATAATCAACAGTTTGCGGATCAGAATAGTTATTGGCAATCGTAACTCTACAAGTCCTACCATGGAGTAAGATAAGACTGAAACCAGTTGGAAACATTATTATGAAAACCAAAAACACTAGACAATCTATTTAACAATATACAATGGTCAATGGTGTCAAAAGCAGCAGACAAATCTAGCAACACCACAAAAACGGCTTGTCGATTGTCAATCGCACGTATTATATCACTTTTGACTCTCAATTACGCCGTCTCCGTGCTGTGGCCAGACTTGTAAGCTGATTGAAATTTACAGTGTAAGTTATTATTATCAATATGATCAGAAACACGTGTCAAAGCAGTCTTCTCAAGAACTCAAATCAACAGGTTACATCTAAAAACGGTAAAAAGGAGGGAGAAAAAAGAAATACTTGTTTATTGTTTAATGGTAGGCATGGTAATATTCTCTCTTTTTTTTTAATAGTTGAAAGCTCTGAAAAGAGCTGGTAGTATCTGAAAAGAGCTAGTAGCAAAACAAACAACAATCCTCTGCTGCCAGCGGAGTTTGACGATGTGTAGCCAGTCTTTGAAGTATCGCATTTTCAGCTTATTTCAATATCTCATAACTTTCTTAACACTAAACAAATAACTTGGGACATCAGTGCCCAATATTATCAATACATCCGAAACCCATGTCAGCGTTTTCATCAAAAGCTTAACCTCAAGTTTTTAATCTGAAACTCCATGAACTGAAGCCAGCATGATAATAAATATTTAGGGTACCGTGCCAGAATTATCTTAAATCTTTAGAAAGGCATGTATTAAGCATGACAACATTTTAGTATATTTTCATCAGAAAAAAAGTATAGATGTTATAAGTCCTTTTTGCTCTGACCCGACGAATATATCTTGAACTAGTTATTCAAACTTATAGCTAACATTGCGTTTACTATAAATGAATATGCACTTAGGCTTCATTTACATGTATGTTGTGATTTTATGCCTAAAAGTAAACATAAAGTTTAATTAAATTAAACAAGTTGCTTTCCCACAGTGATTGCATTTCATGGAGATCATGTTATTTATATGATAAACTTACTATCTCATGTACAAAGTGACATAACACTGTTAAACTATACTCTGTCCTTGACTGCTTGTAATGCAGCTATGTTTGCACAAAGCCAGTTTTGAGGCACACTTTTGTTTACAAGCCCCAAGGGATCTGACTCTGAGAGAGGGATGCACATGTCTCGGGTGTGGGGAACATACTGAAAATACATTTTTGTGCATCGCAACATACCCTACAAAAAGAAACAAAATTAGAGGGCAGTGTTTGTTATATTACAAACACATAGGTGTTCGAGTTTTGTCAGGGCAGTGATGATGACGTCAGAATGTTTTTTAAAGAAACTTTGCATTATTTTTTTTAATATTAAACTTTGACTTCCGGTTTAGGCAGGAAGTAAAGGTCAAATTGGGGTCATGTTTTTGACAATTAACAATCTGTACAATCTGTACAAATTAACAATCTGTACAAAAACTGTGAATTTACCTCTTGTGGTTGTTGAGATCTGATTTTTTAAATATTAAATTTTGACTTCCCGTTTGGACAGGAAGTAAGGTCAAATTGGGCTCACCTTTGTGTAAATATTTTTCGACAATTAACAATCTATACAATGGTGCAAAAATGTCAATTTACCTCTTGTGGTTGTTGAGATATGATATTTTTAAATATTAAACTTTGACTTCCGGTTTGGACAGGAAGAAAGGTCAGATTGGGGTCACGTCTGTGTACGAAAAATCACATAATTCAAGATAAATAACATGGTGCAAAGATTGTGAAAATATCTTTTGTGGTTCATGAGATATAATTTTTTTTTTTAAATAAACTTTGAGTGTAATTCGATATCTGATGAACTCACTATGACGTCACATGTTAAGGTATAACTACATTTTAAGGTCTAACTATGTGTGAAGTTTTAAGGTTCTGTGAACTCTGCATATTTGTTTTGTCTGAGAAGGAGAAGAAAGAGTAAAATAAATAAAAATAACAAGAGGTGTTTGTGCTGTCGCTCGAACACCTAATAATTGTGACGAGCACAGCACCACTGTCAAATCCATTCCTTTGGATTTCAAAATGGCCACAGTTTTGGACATATTATTTTTCCCAAATTTGTTACTCTCTGACCATCTAATACATTGTTGTTTTCCATTTAATGTTTAATGAGTCTTGAAATCTAAACAAATATTACTTATTTTATAAAGTAGGGCCAAGGCCACCATCTTGAATTTTAAAGGGGCAGTCATATTGGTTTGTTTTTCTTAATTTGACTTGCTAGCCAGCTGATATGCATGTAGCAACATCGAAGAGTGAATGCCTACATCTGGAACATGGTTTTATTCCTTAGGGCAATATAGTTAGGGTACCATTCTTTTCATTGGCATCTTTGGCTGCTATTCTGGATTTCAACGTGGCAGCAATTTTGGAAATATTTCCATTATTGTTAAAGTACGCCTACTTTTACCCATAAATTTTGTATTGCCAAAATGATTACTATGTTAAGTAAATGATTCTTGCGTCGGGTGATAAACAATTGATTTAATTTTGCACTACACAAGTCATGTGTACTTAATATGCCCATTGCATTTAGTAAGGTCGGCTCCAATTCTGTTTGTTTTAAACTTGTTTTACTTGCTTTGGGGTTAAGGGTGGTAACTGATAAAACGCATGTGTGACACACATTTTAGCAGTTTATCATTTATAAATAACATGATCTCCAGGAAATTTTTGTCAGGATGTTTCAAAGAAGCGACTTTAAATAAATATGGTTTAGGTGGTTGTATAAATATAACTGCTATGGGGGAGGATGACAGGAAACAAATTGTCCTGATAAAACACATGACAATTCAGAAAGTTCTTTGGTGAAATTTGGGGAAACGTTTAATGACATCCCTGGAAAAACAACAGCTCCATAGGCTGCAAGTGGACTGGCCTGTACAATGCTTTGCAAATCATAAACGGATGTGGGTATAATTGTTTAATAAGCTCATTGAGTTTTTCCATCAATTTGACGGACATTCAATAAAGTATATTTTTGTGGGTGTATACCTTCGTACGTGTCTTATGCTGATACATTTAATATTTTCCATACAGTGTCTTTTCTAGTATTAAAATGGTCTTCATGTAAAATTCTTTTTATCGAGCGCTCGAGTATAATAGGTCTTGTAAGTTTGAATTTTATGGTAAATGTTTTCCTGTCTCGTAAGCCATTTTCCCTGCATAATTCAGTTACACAAGAGTGACCCAAGTTCTTAGTTAAAGCTGTAACAGGTACTTTCAAATAATATGATTAATCTGAAACAAACCCCTTTACCTGTTCAATAATAATAATAATAATAATAATAATAATCGCACTTGAAGGAGTGTTTACAAAGAGCATACTCTTTCATTTTGATTTACAAAGAAAATATATATTTGGCAGCGCAATTAATGGTAGCTTCATCTGAAGAGTTTCTTTGCCAATTAAAACTCAAATTGATCATTTGTTTTGATAATATCAACAAACATACATTTTCATAAAGTCCTTGTGTAGTGGACAATAATTTTTTTCTGATTCTGATTCAACATCAAGGTGACAGCGTGGGCAAATTCTCTGACTCGAATCTTGACCAATTATTTCCCTGTTTCAATCAACAGCTTGTGTGAATTAAGAGCATCTAAAATGGCCGGAACATGGAATGACGGTATGATGAATTATTATCACAATACAAATATAACTCAAACTCAAATTTATTTTCACGGTACGGTAAGTGTTAGAAATGAACAAGTTTCGTTATTGCATAACAAACATATCTAGTACCAGTACAGTTAATAAAGATAAACATTAATTTTATGCAGAACACTTATTTTGTACTTTACATACTGAAATACCTGAAATGATGAAGGGACTCATATAATAAATACAAACATAAATAAATGATTAAAAACACGTTGGGAATATACATGTAGATAAAGTCGGCACAGCATTTTATACATAAATTATTAAGTTAATTAGACACCAAAAATATAATGTCACAATCCTTCTTGGTCTGCTCCCATGAGAATCTCCTGGTTGGTGGCAATTTTCATAGGGAAATATCATACATTGTGTATAGATACATGTATTCACATGTATTTGGTATACATGTGTCACGGTGCCGGTCGTGGTCACTTTACAACGGTTTCGATAATCCTTTTGAGGAAGAACTTACGTATTGATATGTACTGACTTGTTTAATCCTCTACAATGATTGTCCAGCGGTACAACCCGTGATATAAATAACACTAAAATACAGCGGAAATTGTATACATTATAATTGTCAAGTTGTAGTAAGAGTAAACATTATAATTGTCAGGTAACAAGACCAGACATTATAATTGTCAAGTTGTAGTAAGGACATACATCAATATTGTCAGGTTGTAGCAAGAGCAGACATTATAATTGTCAAGTGTCAGTACACTATCGTGAAACATCATTTCACCACTTCGTGGCAAAATAACGGCCAGACTTTTACAAGTCTGACCATGACATTATTAAGTATGACGTCCGTGACGTCATACTTAAAGCCCACCCTCTGGCGCTAGCGCGCTAACACTACTCAACACAAGTTTGCACATTTTTGCACCACACACACACACTCATTTTTGCACATTTTTAGTCACGAAATGCTAAATGATCTTCGTAACGATAGCGGGGTCTGTTTGCACCAATGGCTCGGAAGAGTGAGAGCCAGCGGATTTCTAAGATCCCGCTATCGTTACGAAGAGCTGTAATTTTTACCGAATTTGTATTCGTAGATTTGACAGAAGATGAAAACATAGACGAGTTGAAGCACTACGTTGTTTAGTGCTTCAACTCGTTTTCATCTTTTCTTTTCCTTTCTATCACCCCTCTCTCTTATCTTTTCCTGTAAATAATAAATTGGTTCCTTAATTTTATTTCTTCTGAAGTTTGATTTTTTTAAAATCATTTCGTGAATGTACCATTCATTTTATTAATTTTCTGTTCTTCCCGCTACCTTGTAATTGTAGAAATTGTTTTCTAATCCATTTTTTATTTGATTTTTTTATTTGATTTTTCTTAATTTTACTCGTTTGTTAATGAACAAATTGTAACAGTGTACAAAATTGTTTTCTTTACTTTTTCCCCCCCAATTTTTTGTTCCTGTGTAAAATGAACATTGTTTTATTTATTTGCAGTTGTAATTTTTGTTTTCTTACTTTGTTTTTATAATTTTAAGTATTTTTTTGTCTGCAAACTATAACTTGTTTTATGATTTTTTTTACGCACAAAACAAGTGTTTGTAACCCCCAAAAAATAATGTGTTCTTAATTTAAACAAACGAAAACTTATACTTGTAAATATATTTGTTTACTTTTAAATAAAATGAATGAAGGGAAATATTTGCGTCAAGTCTCATCCTTTGGGTTGTATTTTAAAATTATTTATGTATTAAAATTTATATAAAAGTGGCGGGGATAAATGAATTAGCTTCATATTTGATTAACAACTCGACGAACAAACAGCGTCATGGTGAAACGCAGCGGGTGGCTTGACTACTTAAAAACGTTATACTATGACATTGAAAATGAAACGGGCTGGGTGGTGTTGAAAAACTGTTATCAAAGAGTCAAAGCCGAAGGAATGTACAAGTTGTCTCGTAAACAAGTGTCACGGGTATTTCCTTTAAAAGGGACTCCCGATATTATTATTAATTACCGGTTCAATGGTAAGACAAAATTAAACAAAATAAATAACAAAAAGAGGTCGATTTGACAGTCGGAATTTCACTATGTATTCTGTCAAATATTCAAGCAAAAAAATGACAAAACAATCTTCGAACATATGAAAATGAGAATTAAACCAATACTGATCCAAATTGAATATTACAAAGTTTACAAAGAGAATGAAATTTAATATAATGTAACAATGGAAAATAATAAAAGGAACTTAGCGGGTTGATGACTGTGGCTAGCCGATGGTGATCTGAGCAATCCTCCGAACGATCTTGATTCAACGCGACCGACGGACGCGAGCAGGTACAAAGTTCAATGGAGGATCACACGAACGAAAGCAAAGAAAGTTCTTGATCCAGGGAAATCAGGAGAAAGAAGTGAAGATGGGGCTAGTAGAATAAATGAAGGGGCTAGATGAAAATAGAAACACCACAACAACACGCCAAAACATCAAGGCCATCCACGGCACATCAGGGGCTGGAGGCAATTGCTGAGCAACCTATGTTCAAAAATATAAGATAGGTGATGTTGTGTCTTGCAGACGATTGTAGCGATTATGACTTTTTGATGCTTACTGGACGAAAGCTGTAGTCACAATTTAATTATTAATTAATCAACTAAGCCTGCATTAATAATAATAATCAACTTTAAATAAACAAAATATAAAATCACTTAGAAAATCTGACCCTACTTCAACTGATTAAATATTCACCAAAACAAAATCTTCAATGATCCAGTGAAAGTCTATTTACACCAGGGAATTGAATAGCAAACAACTCCAGCGGTGGTCAGCCAGGAAAACAATAAAACTGTCAACACACACACAGTCCCTATTAAGTGCCACAGCTCACTGTATAGTCAACCATGAGTAAAGTGCTTGACCACATGTTCTGTAAACAACTTATCCTGCCTGGCCTAATTATAATATAAACAATGTAGCAATGGATACTGTGTACATTACTGCACAACCAAATTAAAGGAAGTTTCTCTAACTAAAAATAAACCATGCCAACAATGGGCTGAAATAATAACAACAATTTGTGACAGAAAGAATTCCTTCTACAAAATACAGAACTCATGTATATTGATTGAGTAACTAATTTCCTAGTGTTCCCGCGAAATGTTATGTACAGCTAAGCTAAAAGAATTTCTGAAGCTAAACTTCATCAAGGTCAAACAATAAATGAAAGTGTCTTTGCTATAAACTAACTGATGAACAAACAAAAAATGAACTGAATACAGCTAGTGTGAAACCTTGTAAATAAAATACGGAAACAGTTGCAACTTCCAATTATTATGCACAGCTTATGTGAATTGCAATCAGAGTGAATTTGGCAAGTGATAAATGATAAAAACTGAAAATCATAGAATTTAAAACAACAATAAATTTGGATCAAAACTAAGGAACTGGGATAACCAATCCTATGCTAAAATAATACCATGTCTTACATACGGTGTCATAGAAAGTGATATCTTAATTGGATTGTGCTATACGATAATTCCTGACGTGAACCAAGAAACTTTGTCCTTAACTTTTAACACGTGAATTCTAAAATCTAGGACTCAACGATCAATCAGCTATTAAAATATTACTTCAGTAACTATTCAAATCATATCAGAAATGGCTATCATAAAAAATGAAGGAAATCATGCGATCCATATATTTTAGCCGTGAGGGCTACAAAGTATAAATCTACAATCATTTAATACAAAGTCACGTACCAAGAGGGTAATGAGCAAATAATTCAGCAGAATATCATATGATTAAATATCCTATTAATTACTAAATTGATGTTCATAAAAGAGAAAAGGAATTTACAAACTCACCTATGTTCAAAAATATAAGATAGGTGATGTTGTGTCTTGCAGACGATTATGACTTTTTGATGCTTACTGGATGAAAGCTGCAGTCACAATGGCCCAAATCGCCCACAAGAACACCACATGGCCAAATTCCTCCTTCTTGCATCATAAATCACCCAAATCAAATCAGACAGAGAGGAGACTATAGCCTGGGTCCATGGTAATAAAACCCTTGGTCCTAAAAGGTTGCTTACATGTGTGGGAATTAGAGTTGTACAAGTCACAACCAAAAGTTGAACATTTTTTGGGGGTGTGACACAAGTAAAAGAGTTTTTACAAACCCAAGACTCGTATACTCTACACAAACAAATTAAACGGAGTTTTCCAAGAAATTGTGTTCTTGCCATAGCTATTGACGAACTATGGCAAATTGATTTATGCGATGTTCAAAAACTTTCGCGTTATAATAAGGGATACAAATTTTTATTAACTTGTATCGATGTATTTTCAAAGTTTGCGTGGGCGAGACCTCTGAAAAATAAAAAAGTAAAAACTATACTCGACGCATTTAAATCTATTTTGAATAATGGGGAAAAGAGGGCGCCCTTGAGAGTCCACTCGGATAAGGGCACGGAATTTTTGAATCGAGATTTTCAACGTTTTCTTAAAGAAAATCAAATTGAATTTTTCACCTCGAATAATGAAACAAAAGCCAGCGTTATCGAACGTTTAAATAGAACAATTAAAACTAAAATGTGGAAATATTTTTCGTACCGCAATACCTTCAAGTATATTGATGTGTTGCAAAACTTAATGACCTCGTACAATAATTCTACTCATAGGTCCATAGGCATGAAACCCAGTGACGTGACGGAGGAAAATGATGGACAAGTGTGGAAAGCACTATACAGTGACGTCAGACGTGCGCGCCAACCAAAGTTTAAATTTGAGGTGGGAGATAAAGTTAGGATCAGTATAGCGGCTAGATTATTCCGAAAAGGCTATTTACCTAAATGGTCTGAGGAAATATTTATCGTCAGTAAGCGCTTAAGAAATATAAGACCGTTGTATGTACTGCGAGATTACATGGGTGATAAAATAAAGGGAATGTTTTACGAAGAGGAAATGCAAAAAGTGATTAAAGATGATGATGATACCTACAAATTAGAAAAGGTAATCCGCCAGAGAACGAAAAATGGCCAAAAGGAATATTTTGTAAAGTGGTTCAGCTATCCGTCTAAATTTAATAGCTGGGTGACAAAACTCTATTAATAAGGAAGACGGGACGCCCCCGTAGACAGTAGCTCTTTGAACGTGCATCATGGCGGTAGAACAGTTTTATCTGACGCTTCCTAGCAACGCGTCTCTATCCGTGTATCCAAATAATACATTATCGGATTATACGACGAGACTGTTTAATCCCATTCATCTATCAGGTAAATGGGAAGTCGGTTTGAGCGAAATACAATACCCTCACAGTTACTTTAACATAACGGATATAAATAATTCCGTGACTTACTCCGAAGACGGTAGAATAACACGGTACTTAAAATTACCTCACGCTTTTTATAGTAACGTACAGGAAGTTCTGGATACCATCAGCGACAATTTCGTCGAAGCGGCGAGGTCTAGTATAGGTTTAACGATGGATGAACAATCTAGAACAGTTAAAGTTAGGTTGAGGTTGGGGGCGTTCATAGTTTTTAACGATAATTTGTATCATTTATTGGGGTTACTTCAAAAGTCAATTTTTGAAAGCACTTTGGGGACTCAACCGTCTGATATTTACTCTGGGGCAGTGGCGGACCGTCAGGGGGAGCTGGGGGCAGCCGTCCCCCGGCCCGGAGGGGGGGGGGACCCGGATCCCCCTCCCCAAAGTTGTTGTTTTTTTTGTTGTTTTTTACATTCGGGTGGAGGGGGGGGGGGGGGGGGGGGGGGGGGGGGGGGCACCGGGCCCGAGCTGGAACTTACACAAATCAACCGGGCCCTTTCTTTATTTTGAGCTCCCCTGAAAACATGAAGTGTAATCATGACGGGTCTCTCGGAAATCACGTGTGGTTAGGGAATGATGCCTACCGTGCGCTCTGCCCCCCGGCCCGGCGGTAACTTGTTCCGCTACTGCTCTGGGGTGTATGGTCTGTATGTATACAGCGATATAATAGAGCCTCAATTTGTAGGCGATGTCAATGTTCCCCTCATAAAAATAGTACCGCTCAAGACCAGTATTAAAACTCTGGGGGAAATGATTTCTACATCGTATAGTATACCTCATTACATTCCGGTTAAAACGAAACATTTTGAAACAATAAACATTAATATAAGGGATGATTCGGATCGAAACTTCGCATTTGAACGAGGGAAAGTGGTCGTGAAGTTACATTTTCGTCAGGTCCGCCCGTCGTTGTTCCAGTAACCATGACAGCGTACGAACAGTATTATAAATCTCAAGCTGGAGGTGGAAATTATTTCAAAGGAGCGCCGGTGCAGAGGGGATATGGCTTAGGTGGAATTATATCCGGACTATTTCGATCGGCTCTTCCAGTCATAACGAAAGGGGCTAAAACCATTGGAAAGCAAGCCCTCCAGACAGGTCTGCAAATGGCAAACAACGCCCTCAATAAGCATACTGCTGTCACTACTCTCCACCCACCGAGGAAAAATCCACCACGTAAACCACGAGTACGTAAGCCTATAAAGAGGAAAGGTCGCGGCCGACCGGCCATTCCATCCGTGAGGAAGCGTTCAAGGAGGTCATCCGACATATTTGATTCTTAATCTGTCACCATGGCGTTCATTCACAAACATTCGTCCGAATGTGCAAAGACCGAACTCGATCTGTTTTCGGTACCAACCACGCAGACGAGCATCACCAAGGGACAATGGGTACAATATCAACCGTTGACAAATATTGTCGACTCTGGTCCCATTGAATTTCTCATCAATGGTTCGAGCGAGACTTACTTGGATTTAGCGCAAACAATGTTACACGTGCAGGCTAAAATTGTTGACGTTAATGGAGCTGCTTTAGCCGCAGACGCACCAGTGGCCCCCGTTAATTTAATGCTACAGTCTCTATTCTCCGAAGTGGACGTATCCTTAAATGACCGCGTCATTACCCCCTCTACCAATACATATCCGTATAGGGCCATGTTGGAAGCGCTCTTGAGTTATGGACCCGCGGCCAAAATCTCTCATCTTACATCAGGACTGTTTTACAAGGATACCGCTGGAAAGATGGATGTGTCTGACCCTACCATCGACGATGTCGCTAACCGAAATGAAGGATTAAAACGGAGGTTTTCCCACGTGAAAGGAAGCAAGATGATCGATTTAATTGGACCTATACACGCGGACATATTTTTTCAAGACAGACTTTTGTTAAATGGTGTTAATATGAAAATAGAATTACACCGTAGTAAAGATGCTTTTTGTTTAATGTCTTCTACACCAGGGGCTGATTACAAAGTGCGCGTACAGAACGCTACTCTGTACATACGACGAGTTAACGTGAACCCCCATGATAGCTATAGCTCACGCAAAAACATTGGAAGAGGCAACGGCTAAATATCCCTTGCGCAGAGTGGAAGTCAAAACATTCTCCATTCCGCAGGGTAACCAATCTTTTACCAGAGAGAGAATGTTTCTCGGTCAGACTCCAACGCGCATCGTTATAGGGTGTGTAAATAATATGGCTTTCAATGGGGATTACATAAAGAACCCTTATAATGTTAAACATTTTAATTTAAACTTTTTAGCTCTGTACATAGACGGGGAACAATTACCATGGAAACCCCTCAAGCCAAAATTTGTAGGACCCGATAGTAATTACCTCATGGCTTATCAGACTTTATTTTCGGGTATAAATAGCCTTCACCACAATTCGGGGAATGACATTTCCAGATCAGACTACGCTAACGGATACACACTGTTTGCCTTTGACCTGACCCCAGACCTTTGTTCGGGAGGTCATTTTAATCATAGAGATGTCCTTTCTCTATGTTTTAATCTATTACGAAGCGGTAACGTACGTTTGGAGATAGCCTTCAGAGATCCCCTGGCTAATACCATCAATGTGATTGTGTATGCGGAATACGATTCGCTTCTGGAAATTGATAAATCCCGCAATATATTGATTGATTTTTCATCATGAATACTGTACAATTACTGAGTGTTTTAAAGGCTGACAACATAACGCACCAATATAATGGTGGTGTTTTTCCAATAGATAAATTGCCACAAAAAGTCGACACCTTTCCGCGGGTATACATAGTGAATGCGGACAAAAGTACTCAACCCGGAAGTCATTGGATCGCCATTTATTTTGACGGATATAACAGAGCGGAAATGTTTGATTCATACGGAAATTCCCCGCACGTGTACGATAAACATTTAACACGTTTTATCGAAAGGAACTCTGTTGGGTTTATGTATAATGACACGCGTCTTCAATCTCTGGACACTACGGTGTGCGGTCAATATTGTTTGTTTTATGCGATACATCGTTGTACCCAGGAGAAAATTCCAGTTAAATCCCATTAAGTCCCATTGAAATTTCTAATGGGACCCAACTGGAGTTATGGGATCCCATTATTTCAATGGGATTCTTATGGGCTGTATTAACTGGACCCAACTGGACCTAATGGGATGCATTGGGTTTCTGTTCTCATTTCTTCCAAAGGGAATATATATGTGCGGTCCAATGATTGTAACGGGACCTAATGGGTTTCTACAGGTTCCCATTAGTTCAATGGGATTCTTATGGGATGTATTAACTGAACCCAACTGGACCTAATGGGATGCATTGGGTTCCGGATCTCATTTCTTCCAAAGGGAATATATATGTGTGGTCCAATAAGGATTGTAACTGGACCTAATGGGTTTCTACAGGTTCCCATTAATTTCAGTGGGGTGAAGTGTGGTTCCATAAGAATTGTAACTTGACCTAAAGGGTTATTGCAGGTTCCCATTTATTTAAACGGGACAGTGTGGTCCCACAAGAATAAATACTGCACCTGACCTGATGGGATTTGTTTAGGTTCACATTGAATAAAGCATTGTGCATGAAGTTGGACCTAATGGGTTATTGTATGTACCCATTCATTTCAACAGGCCAGTGTATAATTCCATAAGAATTGTAACTGGACCTAATTGTAACTGGAAAATAATTTTCATAGGCAACAAAATATTGTATATTTTATTCTTTTCACTATGCATGGCTATTTTTTAAAACTCTTTTTGGGTACTTAGAATTTTTCTTGAAATGTTTGGACTTTTTAAAAGATATTGTTTGTACTTGCCCTCCATTGACTTTGTACACATCATCTACGCAAGGGAACTTGTTGTTTTTTATGCATGGCCATGTGACGCAGAGTACCAATGATTTGCACCAAGCCTGTACAGCAGTACAGTATAAGGCTTGTATGATGCATGTTACCAGCTAAATAACTGTTATTTTCAGTGCACATGTTTGAAATGGCTTGTATTTGCAACAATTCTGTCAATTTAAGTATTGATATATAACCCACTAGTGATTATAGTTACTGTAGATTAATAGAATAGAATCAGATGGAGTTATGCTGCGATGAATTTGCTCTGTAGTCGGACCATGGTCGGACATATAACTGCACTAATTAAGTGACTAGTTACGTTACTTGATGATGGTACTGTTGGTATTGTATTATCATGGAGGTAAAAATAGATGTACATGTAGTGTACAATACACACAGTTTACATTCATGATGGAAGGCCGCATAACGTTAGAACCATGATGGACAAGACACACGAAGAAAGGTAAGAATTCCATATATACTCAAGCCTGAGAACCTGTGCACATTTTGTCGCAGTTTTCACGAACTGATGCGACCGCTCAAAAATTAAATTGATTTAAAATTAATTTTACTTTTTTAGTTATCAAAGTTTAGAAGGTACTTACTGATACCTTTTTTCTGCCAAATTTCAAGTCTTGAAACGCCTACGTTGGTTCTGTGTCTCCTTTAAACATTGTTGGATATGTTTGATATGAGAATATGGCAATAGTAAAAGTAACAAAATATATATCTTTGTTTACTTTAGAGTGCTTCATGGATCGTCTAATCCAGATGAGAGCTAATGAGGAAGTGAACGCTGTTGAGGCTGTGAAGTTTAAGAAGTACATGTATATTTCAGAAAAAATACAGGACATTAATAGACTAATATTATTAGGAAACAGATAAACTAGATATAAGTTTTTGTCACAACAAAAACTAGGTGTTCGGTTGAAGTTAAAATGATGACGTCATCAATTCGAAGTGTTGGAGAAAGTCAAATGTTAACGTCTGTTGAAATTATCGCGGGAAGTTTATTTGAATACAATACAATACTGAATTTAGAAATTATTTTAATATTAAACTTTGACTTCCGGTTTGGACAGCAAGTAAAGGTCAAATTGGGGTCATGTTTTTGTAAATACTTTTGACAATTAACAATCTGTACAATGGTGCAAAAACTGTGAATTTACCTCTTGTGGTTGTTGAGATATGATTTTTTAAAATATTAAACTTTGACTTCCGGTTTGGACAGGAAGTAAGGTCAAATTGGGGTCACCTTTGTGTAAATATGTTTCGACAATTAACAATCTATACAATGGTGCAAAAAATGTCAATTTACCTCTTGTGGTTGTTGAGATAGGATTTTTGTAAATATTAAAATTTAACTTCCAGTTTGGACAGGAAGTAAGGTCAAATTGGGGTCATCTTTTGTAAATACTATTTTACAATTAACGATCTGTGCAATGGTACACAAATTGTGAATTTACCTCTTGTGGTTGTTGAGATATGATTTTTTTAAATATTAAACGTTGACTTCCGGTTTGGACAGGAAGTAAGGTAAAATTGGGGTCATCTTTTTGTAAATATTTATTGACAATTAACGATCTGTACAATGATACAAAAATTGTCAATTTACCTCTTGTGGTTGTTGAGATATGATTTTTTAAATATTAAACTTTGACTTCCGGTGTGGACAGGAAGTAAGGTCAAATTGGGGTCACCTTTTTGTAAATATTCTTTGACAATTAACGATCTGTACAATGGTGCAAAAATTGTGAATTTCCCTCTTGTGGTTGTTGAGATATGATTTTTTAAAATATTAAATTTTCATTTCCGGTTTGGACAGGAAGTAAGGTCAAATTGGGGTTACCTTTTTGTAAATATTTTTTGACAATTAACGATCTGTACAATGGTACAAAAATGTTGAATTTACTTCTTGTGGTTGTTGAGATATGATTTTTTTTTAATATTAAAATTTGATTTATCGTAATTCGATATCTGATGACCACATCATGACGTCACAAATTTTGTTTCATCTACGTGTTAAGTTCTAAGTATATGCCAAGTATCAAGTTCATGTGAAATTTGCAAGTATGTGTTTTTTGTAGACAATCGATGGGGAAAAGAAGAAGAAGAAGAAGAAGGAGAAGAAAAAAATACCGAACAAAAACAATAGGTGTTTCGGGTACATACCCGAACACCTAATTAGTAAATTGAGTTTGTCATTGGTGATTCGGATGGAACTTTCTCTAAAAATACCTCTGTGCATCTCATGAACATTTTTGATTGGTCTATTAATAATGTCCTCTATTTTCTCTCTACAGACCAAAAACATATTTCTTGTATTGTCTATCATACTACAATAGAGGTAATTTTGAAGGGATAAAAATGTTAATTATAAACATGTGGAAAACACCTACATGTAAATGTGCTACTGTGCCAGCGACATCGCTGATTATATTTGGCAGAAATTTTATCTAGATCCATTTAGGTGCTTGCCTTTTTCCACATGTTTATAATTAATAACATTACACTGTTAATTAAGAAGATTCAAGGAGCTTGGTGTGTTTGTGATTTACAAAATTTCAATCCCTTCAAAAGCTATTGTGTGATAGAAAATACAAAAAATAGGTTCTTTGGTGACTTTAATTAGTGCTTGCCAGTGCCCAGTGACTTCGCTGATTATATTTGGCAGAAATGTTATCTATCCATTTAGGTGCTTGCCTTTTCAACATTTATGATTAAAAACTTTACATTGTTGCTAAGATGATTCAAATGTCTGAAAGACAATTTTTGCTTCCTTTATAGAAACCTGGTGCTTTTGTGATTAACCAAATTTCAATCAAATAGGTGCTTTGGTGACTTTAATTAGTGCTTACCTATTCTACAATTTATGATTAATGACTTTACATTTTTACTTAAGACGGTTAAGGTGTCTGAAAGACAATTTTTGCTTCCTTTAAAGAAGCTTGGTGAGTTTGTGATTAACAACATTTCAATCCCTTTAAAACCTATTGTCTGATAGAAAATACAATAAATATGTTCTTTGGTGACTTTAATTATTTTATGCAAAGGTCATATCATTAATTAACTTGAATTTAATTTATTAAGTTGAAAAGAAATGTTCCAACAAAACCGCAACATAAACTGCAATATTCACAGTATTATGGAATTTAGATCCATCCAGTTATTGCCATTGCTCAACTTCCTAATGAGATGGTTTTCACCAACAAAGCTTTTAATTTACATGCATATGGATTGAAGTCCGGTTGTTGAATGATGCCAAATGTTGTAAAACATTTTTAAATGGTTAAAACTCTTCAGTGACTATTAAAAGATGCTACATCTTTGGTAAGTGTTTGTTTAAGGCATCCATAATTTATAAGAGTGGAGATGTGTGTATAATAACAAATAACTTGTGAGAATTTCAGCTAGTTTTGTTGGGCTGTTTACGAGAAAAAAATAGTGTAAATTGCATTCAGCCTTTTTGTGTACACATTGTAATGGTTAAAAAATTATCACACGCGTGATAATTTTTGAAATCACAGTTCTTTGCCTATTTTCTTTAAAAAAAGACTACTTCAGACGGTATCTTCACAGGATATTTTGTTAATATATTTTTTTCTTACATTTATTACATGTGTTGTATTCTCTATATGGAATTCCTACCAGATTTAATAATTGTAAAGAGCTATTAAGTAATATTGTATGCCGCCCAGTAGTATGGCAGATAGCGGTTCTAGTCCACCTACTAAAAAACATATTTTTAAACAAATTCGCTGGGTGGTAGTAGGGGATTTTGACTAGGTCTAAAAATCATTTTTAAAAAAGATATTTTTAAACAAACTTAGTTACTAAAAAAACATATTTTTAAACAAATTCGCTGGGTGGTAGTATGGGATTTTGACTAGGTTATTTAAAAAATTTGGTTTCATTTTATAAAAACAATTAAAACCTCACTGATTTTAAAAACATGTCAGATGTTCCTACTTAAAATAGGTGTGGGAGGATGGGGTTCTGGTTGTTTATCTCAGACAACATGTTAACACACCTAGGTGTGTTTTTGATGTTAGATGGGTCACATACTTAAAATGGGTGTGGGAGGATGATGTTATCATAAAGAGACGATGTTATTGAGAAAGGTCAAGAGCTTGCTGTGGGTAGGGACGAATAAAAAATGTGTCACTTATAAAAGTGACAAATTGATTTAATATTATGTAGAATAATTACAAAGATGACGACAAAGATAAATTTTTGGACAAATACAGCGGCTCAACTGAAAGAGCACGTTGAACTAAATAATATAACGGTAGTACGAGCATCCGGCAAGAATGGTAAAGTGAATAAAAAAGATTATTTATTTAGTATTAGAAAACATTTAAACTCTTTACCGGTTGAAAAGATTATTCCATGTGAATGGCTTTTAGTTGGCAAAACAGACAAATGTTTAAAGGATAGTGTGTGCGGTGGAAATTTTTGTGGGTTGCATAAAAGTAAACTTAAATGCGGAAAATCTATTCCTCTCGCGTGTATGAAATGTGGTATGGGCACAAAAGCAAAAGCGCAAATATGTAGTAGATGTAAAGGCTAAATGTATAACTTATAAAAATGACAAAATGATTTAACTTTTTAACACTTATAAAAGTGACAAATTGATTTAATATTATCTTGAATTATAATAAATGGAGAGAAGAAAATATTTATCGAAATGGACATTACCAGAATTGAAAGTGTTTACGCGAGAACATAGACCAATAATTCTTGTGCAAAACAGCAAGGGTAAAGTAGATAAACGTTCATATTACAACGCGGTAAAAAAATATATAAAACAACAAAAACAAAAGCCATTATATAAATTAAATTTAGTTAAATTGAGAGATCGTATAGAGTCTGAAAATATTGAGTTACCGGAACGCGGCTCGGGAGCGAGTGGGAGGTTGATTAAAAAAGATTACGTAGCCGCCATTAAAAGGTTTCACGGAATAGAAGAAGAGTTGAGATTTAATTCACCGATTGACGGTGGAAGATATTTACGCGAACGAAGAATGGCAGTTCCGCTGAATCACAGCAAAGAAAAAGATTTAAACATTTTTTACGAAGCGGTAAAAAACAAGATAATAAACAAGTTAACTATAGATTTACGAGAATTTACCGCGTTCAAGTTTATGATATTTATACGCGTTAAATTACGTAAAGAAAAACTAAACGGTGTGATTGATTTTGTTGAACCAAATTTTCATAATAATAAGCAAATTGTTTTATTGAATTTAGACGGCATTGAAAATATACTCATTACTGTTTTTTCACAAATTCAAGAGGCTTTAGAAAAATATACTCAAAAAGGTAGTAGATGGGAGATAGACCGTATCGTAGATATGAATATTACCGTTGCGAGATATCAACCTTTGAAAGGTGGTAGTTATATTGAGCTATGTAACTATATAAAAAATAAAAAAGCGTGCATCAACGTAAAAAACAAAGACGACGATTGTTTGAGGTGGATGATTCGTTGTTATAATAAACATAAGGAAAAATCGATAGAATTAAATATTCCAATTGAAAAAGTAAATATAAAACATTCAGACAGACCCACCACATATTCAAAAGAAGACGGCTTAAATGTTAGTAATATCGACGCTCCTACACCGATTAACCAAATTAAGCGAGTAGAGAAACAAAACAATATAGCGATAAATATTTTTGGTTGTGAGTCAAAAACGATACTGGTTTATAAACTCAGCGATCAACCCGCGAAACTAGATTGTATAAATGTATTATTAATTCACAAAGAAGCTAGATCTCACTACGTCTATATCAAAAATGTGAATAAATTACTTTATGATCAAACGAAATACGAGCATCATAAACATTTTTGTTTGAGATGTTTGACAAGTTTTTCAACAGAATCGTATCTTGAAAATCACATAAAAATGTGTAAGGGAATTAACGATAGACCAACGACGGTTGTGATGCCCGAAAAGGGTAAAAACGATAAGGTAAAATTTATAAATTTTCATAGAAAGATGAAAGTTCCTTTTGTTATATACGCCGACTTTGAGAGTATTATTAAAAAGGTTAACGATGTAAACTCTACGAATACTAAAAAACTACAAGAACACGTCGTTTGTGGTTATTCATACGTAGTCGTTCGTTGTGATGGTGAAACTAGCGATCCCATTACATATAGGGGAGAAGATGCGGCCGAACACTTTTTAACTAAATTACAAAAAGAAGAAGAAAACATCAACGAGACGATTAAAAACATTAAAGAAATGTTAATGACTGAAGAAGATGTAAAAGATTACAGCTCTGCTAGCGAGTGTTGGATATGTGAAAAGACATTTTTTAAAGACGGTGACGCAAAGTTTAATAAAGTTAGAGATCATTGTCACATTACCGGAAAATATAGTGGAGCCGCACATGATAAATGTAATTTAAAACTGAGTCTAAAACCAAACAAAACTTTTATTCCGGTCGTATTTCATAATTTGCGAGGATACGACTCTCATCTCATTATGCAAGCCGCCGATCGTAGCAAAGGAAATCTAACATGTGCGCTAAATTTTTATTAGCTTCGCTAGATAAACTCGTTAAATCAAACGATTCTTTTCCAATCACAACCAAACTCGAACCGGATTTAGAAAAATTTAATCTTATTAAAAGCAAGGGTATTTATCCTTACGAGTACATGGATAGTTTTACAAGATTTGAAGAAACGCAGCTTCCTCCGATAGAATCTTTTTACAGTAGTTTAAACAATTGTTACATTACTAAAGAACAATATGAGCACGCAAAGAACGTTTATAGGAAGTTTAATTGTAAAACTCTAGGTGATTATCACGATTTGTACGTGCGTACCGATACTTGCTTATTGGCAGACGTGTTTGAAAATTTTCGTAATACTTGCATGAAACAATACGGTTTAGATCCGGCTAATTATTATACGAGTCCCGGATTAAGTTGGGACGCTTTGTTAAAACATTCGAAACAAACTTTAGAATTGCTTACGGATATCGACATGCATTTATTTATAGAAAAAGGTACGAGAGGAGGAACGTGCATGGCGAGTAAACGATACGCTAAAGCAAACAATAAATACTTAGACGACTACGATAAATCAAATTTATCGAGTTACATTACGTACTTGGACGCGAATAATTTATATGGATACGCGATGAGTCAACCTTTACCGACTGGTAATTTTAAGTGGATGACTAGTAAACGAATCGAACGACTCGAGAAACAAGGATTTAAAAACAATAAAGGATACATTTTAGAAGTCGATTTAGAATATCCAACTAGTTTACACGATTCTCACGACGCATTTCCGCTCGCGCCAGAGTCGTTGATAGTAAAAAAAGAATGGATGAGCGAGTATCAGCTTGAGTTATTAAAAGACAAACCAACCCCAAACGTTGTAAAATTAGTACCAAATTTATATAACAAACGCAATTACGTGCTTCATTATCGTAACTTACGATTATATTTACAACTCGGTATGAAACTAACTAAAATTCATCGAGTTTTAGAATTTGACGAATCGTGTTGGATGAAATCGTATATTGATTTAAACACTCGACTCAGAAAAGAAGCGACGAGCGATTTTGAAAAAGATTTGTACAAACTCATGAACAATTCAGTTTTTGGGAAAACGATGGAAAATGTACGAAAACGCGTCAACGTAAATTTGAAACGGCTAAACGATGAAAAAGCAGAAAATCAAATTCGTTCACTCATCGCGAGACCAAATTTTGCAGAGGCTAGGATTTTTGATAACGATTTAGTAGCGATTCACATGCACAAAACAAAACTTGCTCTCAACCGTCCAGTCTACGTAGGAATGAGCATACTGGATTTATCTAAACATTTAATGTACGATTTCTATTACAATCGTTTAAAAAAGAAATACAGCGATAAATGTAATTTACTGTATACAGATACGGATAGTTTGTTACTCGAGATTCAAACGGAAGATGTATATAAAGATATGAAAGAAGACAAAGGTTTATACGATTTTAGTAATTACTCGTTGGTTTGTAAGCTTTTGGTGAAGCTAAACATCATTTTCATTAGTATACCCAATGTTAAAGAACCAAACAAATAAGTCTCTTATTTAAACACAAAAGATTAATATCGTTTTTACCCTTTTCGGGCATCACAACCGTCGTTGGTCTATCGTTAATTCCCTTACACATTTTTATGTGATTTTCAAGATACGATTCTGTTGAAAAACTTGTCAAACATCTCAAACAAAAATGTTTATGATGCTCGTATTTCGTTTGATCATAAATTAATTTATTCACATTTTTGATATAGACGTAGTGAGATCTAGCTTCTTTGTGAATTAATAATAAATTTATACAATCTAGTTTCGCGGGTTGATCGCTGAGTTTATAAACCAGTATCGTTTTTGACTCACAACCAAAAATATTTATCGCTATATTGTTTTGTTTCTCTACTCGCTTAATTTGGTTAATCGGTGTAGGAGCGTCGATATTACTAACATTTAAGCCGTCTTCTTTTGAATATGTGGTGGGTCTGTCTGAATGTTTTATATTTACTTTTTCAATTGGAATATTTAATTCTATCGATTTTTCCTTATGTTTATTATAACAACGAATCATCCACCTCAAACAATCGTCGTCTTTGTTTTTTACGTTGATGCACGCTTTTTTATTTTTTATATAGTTACATAGCTCAATATAACTACCACCTTTCAAAGGTTGATATCTCGCAACGGTAATATTCATATCTACGATACGGTCTATCTCCCATCCACTACCTTTTTGAGTATATTTTTCTAAAGCCTCTTGAATTTGTGAAAAAACAGTAATGAGTATATTTTCAATGCCGTCTAAATTCAATAAAACAATTTGCTTATTATTATGAAAATTTGGTTCAACAAAATCAATCACACCGTTTAGTTTTTCTTTACGTAATTTAACGCGTATAAATATCATAAACTTGAACGCGGTAAATTCTCGTAAATCTATAGTTAACTTGTTTATTATCTTGTTTTTTACCGCTTCGTAAAAAATGTTTAAATCTTTTTCTTTGCTGTGATTCAGCGGAACTACCATTCTTCGTTCGCGTAAATATCTTCCACCGTCAATCGGTGAATTAAATCTCAACTCTTCTTCTATTCCGTGAAACCTTTTAATGGCGGCTACGTAATCTTTTTTAATCAACCTCCCACTCGCTCCCGAGCCGCGTTCCGGTAACTCAATATTTTCAGACTCTATACGATCTCTCAATTCAACTAAATTTAATTTATATAATGGCTTTTGTTTTTGTTGTTTTATATATTTTTTTACCGCGTTGTAATATGAACGTTTATCTACTTTACCCTTGCTGTTTTGCACAAGAATTATTGGTCTATGTTCTCGCGTAAACACTTTCAATTCTGGTAATGTCCATTTCGATAAATATTTTCTTCTCTCCATTTATTATAATTCAAGATAATATTAAATCAATTTGTCACTTTTATAAGTGTTAAAAAGTTAAATCATTTTGTCATTTTTATAAGTTATAAATTTAGCCTTTACATCTACTACATATTTGCGCTTTTGCTTTTGTGCCCATACCACATTTCATACACGCGAGAGGAATAGATTTTCCGCATTTAAGTTTACTTTTATGCAACCCACAAAATTTCCACCCACACACTATCCTTTAAACATTTGTCTGTTTTGCCAACTAAAAGCCATTCACATGGAATAATCTTTTCAACCGGTAAAGAGTTTAAATGTTTTCTAATACTAAATAAATAATCTTTTTTATTCACTTTACCATTCTTGCCGGATGCTCGTACTACCGTTATATTATTTAGTTCAACGTGCTCTTTCAGTTGAGCCGCTGTATTTGTCCAAAAATTTATCTTTGTCGTCATCTTTGTAATTATTCTACATAATATTAAATCAATTTGTCACTTTTATAAGTGACAAATTTTTTATTCGTCCCTACCCACAGCAAGCTCTTGACCTTTCTCAATAACATCGTCTCTTTATGATAACATCATCCTCCCACACCCATTTTAAGTATGTGACCCATCTAACATCAAAAACACACATAGGTGTGTTAACATGTTGTCTGAGATAAACAACCAGAACCCCATCCTCCCACACCTATTTTAAGTAGGAACATCTGACATGTTTTTAAAATCAGTGAAGTTTTAAAAAAAATTATAAAATGAAACCAAATTTTTTAAATAACCTAGTCAAAATCCCCTACTACCACCCAGCGAATTTGTTTAAAAATATGTTTTTTTAGTAACTAAGTTTGTTTAAAAATATCTTTAAAAAAAATGATTTTTAGACCTAGTCAAAATCCCCTACTACCACCCAGCGAATTTGTTTAAAAATATGTTTTTTAGTAGGTGGACTAGAACCGCTATCTGACATACTACTCGCCTGTATGTTGTCCAAAATACAAACCAAAACAAACCAAAGTGGATTGCATTCTGTATAATTATATCCGTACATGTATGACCCATAGGCTTCCATTCAGAAGGACTCAATGGGATCCAATTCAGCTAGATATAATGATAGCGTCGCTGGATCCCATACAATGGGATCCCATTCAGTAGGACCGCACAGGATCCTAATCATTGGGACCCAATGGGATCCCATTCAATGGGACTCAATATGGAATTTGAGACATTTTCAATGGGATCCCATTGTATGTGATCCCATTGAAAGGGGTCACATTGAATGAAATCCCATTGAGTCCCATTGTATGGGAACCCAATGGGATTTCATTCAATGGGACCCAATGGGATTTCATTCGATGGGACCCGATGGGATTTCATTTAATGGGACCCAATGGGATCCCACTCAATGGGACCCAATATGGAATTTGAGACATTTTCAATGGGATCCCATTGGGGCTAATTTCATTCGTCAGTTCGCCTAGAAAATCACCCAGAGGGGGTTTGTACTGTCCCGGTTTGTCTACGTATATGACACTGTCTGTATCGTAATACAGGACGGATTTCTGCAAATGTTCAAGCACGCCATAAAGCTTAAGACGGGCATGGGCCGTTGTGAAGGCGGCAATGACGACGTTCGTCCTGGGATTAGGGTCAACAAACTCTTCTTCAGATTCGTCACGAACTTCAGCAATCTCGTGGTTGATGAAATTGATGTCGTGTACCACCTTATCATCGGCGAGCAGAATTTCATACAGTTTACATGGATCGAGTGCTCTCAGGCCAGGGTTCTTCATGATCTTAGATGCGTTCAACCGAATCCCTTCCTGCTGGAAATAATTGTCAATGTATTGCTCTTTATCGGATTCGGTTACGACCCAATCTGGCCAACCCGTAGCCTCGACTTTCAGTTTCAGAAAAGTGTTGATGTAATCGGTAAATAATCCACCGGTTTTTGTAGATGAATCATACTGTTCCATGTGTTCGAAATGCCACACGACTTCAATATCAACCACTCTATAGCCCAATTCGATTGCCTTTTCGATCTCAATGGATACCCACGTACCGTGAAGTGTTCTTTCAGAATCTGTGTGATCACAAAGGGTCTGCTGTTGGGATTCCACGCAAGTACGACACAGTGGAAAAGTCCATTTACCGTCCGAGCGATAAGGCAGTAATGGATGATACAGAGTGGATGGGGGCAACACGCGACATTTAATAAGACCGTAGTATTCAGATACGTCTTTGAAGTTTTCCGTCAGAATCTGGGGGTGGTATAAAGGGTATGAACAGTATTTGTTTGTATAGGGGTAAAGGGAACAGAAGTAAACGTACTGGAATTTTTTCATCTCCAGACGTTTGATAAAACAAACGAGTTGCATTGGTTCGTCCCCCATAGAATGCATCCCTTGGATTCAATGTTCCGCGAAGTCCCGTAATTGTTTCATCTCGGGGGGCGCGTTTCATATCTTCGGGTAGATCTTTAAATATGACTTTCCACTCGCATTCCCACATCTCAACAAATTGCGTACATGCCGATTGCAGGAACGTTTTTCTTTCTTGTGTACGTGCGTATAATTCAGACATTGGCGTCATTAGCGTATTATTTACCGTCTTCCTATTTGGATAACACGACGGACATCCATGGAAATAACAACCGGAAAAAGAGTAGATGATGAGATTTTCAGCGTCATAGCCATCCACTTTGTATTTTCCAATCTGTTTTTCTCCCTTGTTTCTCGCGTGCCGAATATAGTTGCCCTCCGTCAAGTGTACGTAATGGAGCCATTGTAACGCAACTTTGGATTGTTGTTCCTTACTGTCGTAACCGTTAGGGGGTAATACAGCAATGGTATCTGCGCACAGAAAATTTCTTCTGTATACTAAATTACACGCAGAGGCAATAGTAATAATACAGCTCTGAAACGGGTCCACGCCAACATCACCCTCCCCCTCGCCGTGACCGTTTTGAATAGGGTTCGAAACTGTAGGCAACAACGGCGCAGAATTTGAACGTCACTTATACAATATTTCAGCAACTCATCTTGCAGCACGAAATGCTTCCCCTTTTCTTTCTCGTACCAACTGTAGAATTCCTGTCTCTTTTCAGGACTCATGCCGTCAGGGTCGTAATATTTGGCATCTGGAAAGGGGCCCTCGTAATCTTGGTTTTCTTTGGTATTCCACAGATGAGGGAAAAACCCTTTGTGCAGTTCCTTCTGACCGAACGCGTGAGGTAACTTACTCAATGCCATAGGCAAAAAGTTCATCGAATCGATAATTTTGCGTTTGTACTTTGGCAACATGATGGCTTGAATCTTACACCCTGTGTAAATTACCTCGGGTATTACGGCATTCTCATATAAATAATGCAACAAAAGGAAACCGTCGTACGATTTACAATTGTGAGCCATAGCGGTTGAATTTTTCGTTTCTTCAGAACTGAATAACCAATCACAGAACTCTTCCTTACATTTGTCACCTTTAAATATCTTTTGACGAGACTTTGGACAATGCTTACATGATATATACATAGGGTCATCTTCTGACCTGCCAGCACAAAATTCACATATTACGTACGCAACGCATAAGTTTGGTTCGTGAACACCACCGTCCTGAGTACACTCAAAGTCAAAGAACACATATTTAGCAACGTCTTGTTATTCCTTCTTACCCCCCTTAACACCGTCGCCATCACCATCATCGTGGTCATCATCTTCAACATTTTCATTTGCTCTGACACCTGTATTGGTTTGCGCAGTGTGACTGTTTGAATTGTTTTCAATCGGCTTGATGAAACATTCATGGTCTATAGACCCCATTTCCTTGCAAACTGTACAATATCGTCTAGTACAATCGTGCTCTCCGTATTTACCCTTCATCTCGGTGTTTACGAAACAATCACAGCGTTTACATCTATAATACATCTGGCATACGTTTTTTTCTTTGATCTTCTTACTCTTATGATTATCAAAACATCTCTTGTCCTTAAAATTACGATTACACTCCGAACAGTGCACCCATGTGGTTATATCTCCCGACTTACAGCCAAGGGAAAAACATACTTTACAGGCGACAACACATCTAGTGTGTTTCTCTTTGGAATTAAACCCAATTTGGCATGTGTCACAAAAGTAACCCCTATTTAGGAATCCCCTCATTGATGTAATCAGATCGTAGTGATTATCGTGAAAATATAAATAAAGAGTGTGTCGTCGCACAGGTCCCTTGAAAATGGCGGCATTGAAATGATCTCTGGATAAAACCACAATGCGATAATCAAGAAGGACGTCCTGAAATTTCTGTATTTCTTCCAGACCGCACGGACCTTCTTTTACGCCCGCTTTAGTATGTAAATCCCTGGCAAGGTATTCTTGCTCTTTACGACTCTGTTTTATATTTCTCAATTCTGGTTTTTTTTCTTTGATAGCAATCCCAGTGACTATTGCCCTAGCGCAACACAATTCCGTCTTGGTATCTTTGATCTGAATGACGGACAGTTTATTTCGTAACATGTCCTTGATTTTTACAACACCGTGATTTTTGTTACTCTTTCCCCCTTTTTGCAACGGTATATGCACAAAATGAATTTCGGCCGTGTCATCCAATCGAATTTGTTGGTATGACTCCAGCACTTGCTCGATGCGAGCCAGAAATCTCTCCACCGTTAACTCATTTACTCGTAAAAACGGCAAAACTATGGGAAAATTCAAATAACTCGACTGAAACACCAACCTTACTCTGTCTTCATCTGGAAGACCATCCATTAACCTTACCAAAATGCTCTCAAAAATGGAACCCACGCGAGGTAAAAACTCCCGCAATGACAAAGTTTCCATGTCCCTGAACTGAACTTGATAATCATACGTCGTAGCTTGATATTTCTTTATAAATTTTTCTTTGACATTTATAATCTTATAATAGTCTTCCGGTTTCTCCAAGCGAATTCTCTTCCGCTGAGGGCGATTCTCCTCGTCTTCACCGTCATACGTCTCACCCTCAGAAACGTCCCCTCCTCCGTCTCCACAGACCACCCGTTCCTCTTGAACATCCCGCTGCGATTCAACCGTTGCCGCATCTTCATCATCCATACCGTAGCCAAATTGACATGCCACGTCATCTTCTTCTTCTTGGTCGTTGTTGAATAAAGTCAACTCATACAGCCTATTCAGAGCAAATGACACTTGATCATCGTTAAGTTCAACGTTATCTAAGATGATACCAATTTCTTCGTAAGTCTGACAATTTTGTATTGCTTGGTAGACATCCATGTTTGCTGCTCGGTTTGCTCGCTGTTATACGATGGTTACGTGTTGTATCTTTATGTTGAGTTCCTACATTCACAACCAGTCCGCTTTACTTCGCTGAAATTTTCATCAATGAAATAATGTACAGTTGTTGTTGACTCGAAGTCATACCAGCATCCAATTACCATTCGTATCGATCTGGAAGTATTCTGGTGCAATTCACCGAAGACATCTATGACTTTTACCGACGTTTAACGGTCCTTTGCACTGGGATTTATCCGCCTACCAGTCGTGCGTAGACCACTCATCGGTGGCACCTTAAATATTGTCAGATTAATGCACTGAAACAATGCGCCCATTTATTATACTTATTTTCTTCTTTACGTTTATAAATATCAGAATCTGACAAGCCGAGAGTGGAGACGAGCTCTTCCCACGGCTGCTGTTAGTTTCTCTGGATTCATATTTGCTGTATAGATTTACTCAGTTTGATGTGTTTGAAGTCGTATCAACATCCATTTACGCAATTCACCAATGACATCAATGACTTTTACCGACGTTTAACGGTCCTTTGCACTGGGATTTAACCGCCTACCAGTTGTGCGTAGACCACTCATAGGTGGCGCCATAAATATTGTCAGAGGGATTATCCGCCGACCACGCGTGCCCACAGACCCCCTTCAAAGGGGGGCGCAAGTCAACTCCAATATTGTCACGGGGATTATCCGCCTTCAAAGTTCACCGCACTTCCTGGCCACACGCGACTCCTTGATTACATCCACGTACGTCGTACCGACCATCTCACAACCCATTGTTCACGAAATATCCCCCAAGTCCCATTATCAACTATTAGTATTACGAGGTATGGTGCAATCGTATTCACGCTACGTATTCATATTCATTACATTATTCCATACATTATTCATCTTTACCCTTACAATAGATCAACCTGTGCTGATTTTTTAAGCTTTCATACACTATCATTCCCATATCATACGTCATCTTCATTATTATTTATTACTTCGGTCAAACTGTGCTCAACATCTCTACCCTCTATACGCCCATTCCAATTACTTATCTTTACAAAAGGTCAAACTGTGCTCAAATTCTTATACAACCCACCTATACATATTCATCATTTCATACATTAATATTTATATGACCTTTGCATATTTTTAGCAAAGGTCAAATTGTGCTCAATGGTTATGGTCCCACTATACTACTAATCATAGTAAATGTTAGATAAAAGTAAAACTAACGCAATTATTGTCCACATTAGTTTCAGTTAACTTTGTCATTAACCACAACTTAATGTGTTTAAATTCAAACCCATATTCATAAAAGTGTGAAAGTAAAACTAACTCAATTATTGTCTACATTAGTTTTACTTAACTTTGTCATTAGCCACAACTTAAAGTGTTTAAATTCAAACCCATATTCATAAAAGTGTGAAAGTAAAACTAACTCAATTACTGTCCACGTTAGTTTTACGTAACTTTGTCATTAACCACAACTTAATGTATTTAAATTCAAACCCATATTAATTAAAGTGTGAGAGTAAAACTAACTCAATTATTGTCCACATTAGACTTACTTGACCTTGTCATAAACCACAACATCAGTATTTCAATACCCATTTGTTATAATTTTAGTATTTGTTACTCAAAAATCAAACGTATCTAAGTAACATGTTACATTTACTCAATTGAACGCCGTTGATGTAGGCCTAATCTTCCGTAGTTAGTATGACTTATTTTTGTTGGTTTGTTTTCAATGGGACAATGTCGTGACATGAGTTTTCTAAAGAGGTCGATGATCTGACTGACATCATAGAGACTTATTGATAAAATAATAGCCTCAGTAAATTGGCCCATCGGTGGCCCTAGGCTGTTCCTTTTAAATGATAGTAAAAACTAAAAGTAGTAGGGCCTATCATCCTATCGTAAAGTTATAAACACAGTTTGACTAACTTGTAATTGTATTGTAACTCAACTGACGCCACAACTACCACGGCACGGATGAGCACTGCCTGTACAAATTTTAAATCCAAATGAGTTTATCAGACATAAACAATACCACGGAGAGGATGGAAAACCATACCACAAACAACCGTGAAGGAAGGAATGATCATTCACACAACAACTATTGTTACAAAATACAAGGAAAACGATAAATAATATTGTCCTTACCTCGTGTTACTGCGCGGTAGATGTTGACACCAGGCGCTCGGATCAGCAACGTGATGTGACATGAACTCTGTAAAAAGCATGTGCACTGTATCGGGGGGGGGGGGGGAGGTTGACGCATAGGGCGCCACCTACGTTGAATCATAATTCTGTAATCATTAATTATATTATTTACTTCAGGTAAAAATTATTCATTTTGAGTGTATGAAACGTCTGGATATGCGTTGCTACGACTTCAACATTGCAAGTTCTCGCGACTTGTTTTGTTACTCAAAGAAATTAAGTAAACGTTACATAGAATGACAACACGATTGTAAGCATTCTAACTCAATTACTGTTTTACCCAATTTGATAGCTCAGAAATCTTTACGGTATAACAATCATTAGTATTTCTTACTATAAAAATCCAGTGCATAATGATTTAGTTGTGTAATAATGAATAACTCAATTTTGAATGTCGTTGACTTCACTCATTTTTTTTTGAATATTTAAAACTTAAGCAAGTAAGTAATACAAACAGAATCAAATTTTAAGTTTCACCCAATTTGAGATTACGTAACTATTTCAAGTTAAATGCTACGGTAGTATATCTAAGTATTTCGTACTTTAAAAAATACAAGTAGAGTCAACGACATTCAAAATTGAGTTAATCATTATTACACACTTTCATTAATTATTACTTTAAAAACAACTCAATCATAAATGCATAAGCAAGCAAGTAATAAAAACATAAGCAAGCAAGTAATACAAACTTAATCAAATTTTAAGTTTTACCCAAATTGAGATTACCTAAATATTTCAAGTAAAATCTATGATATTACACTCTAAGTATGTTGTACTTAAATGAAACTAGTGCATACGGTATAATTGGTCTTTTTTTTTAAGTAATAATTAACCCTTTCGATCCCACGGGCTCTAAAAAGAGCCTTTGTTGTGATACGCTTCCTTCCCGTGGGCTCTAAAAGGTGCCGGGAATCGGCATGCCCTTGACGACCACGGCGACTTAAATCACCACCTGAAAATGCTTGAGTGGTTTTGGGGGTTGGCGCCCTCTATTGACAGGAATGAAGTGTATAAAAGTTTATGAAAAGAAAAAGTGCGTCCCTTTGCGGTTTTGTATGGTGCTAGCGTCCAGTTGAATTTAGTTGCAATCATGATGGAAACGGACATAAATGATGGCATTTTGGCTGAGATTTTGGCAGACAGTGGCTCAGAATCAGATGACGAAGTAATGGATGACGACGACCGGGCGTT
>CM055816.1:58101732-58118168 GCA_029582265.1 Zoroaster sp. YZ-2022 | reverse complement strand
AAAAAATTTTTATTGAGGGTTTATTTACAATCAGGAAAACCACCAGTTCCAAAGTGCCTTGAATTTTTGCCAAAAATAATGATGGTTGAAATGTTATTTAAGCCAATCTGCCTCAATTAAGTAATAACACAAAAGAGTTTGACAAAGTGCTTATTATTATCCCAGTTAAATTTAACACAGTTAAGAGACATTTCTTAAAAGATTATCCTGAAGATGTACATGTTAATATGAATAGTTATAGAAACCCATTGCATTGAATACTGGTTTTGTGTTACACAATGCTTTGTTACAACTTCATGTATGGGCATTGTTCATTGAGAGTTTCATATAAAAGGGCGCTATTTATGAGCTGCCATGTTGTTTTACCTTCTCTGTTTGAATTAGTTTTTAAATCTCCACTTAATCTTCGTGTTTTTTTAACATCCAGTTTTTATCTTCTGTTTATTTCTTCTTTTTGGTGTTCTCTCTCGTGGATGTGTGTGACATTTGTGTGGATTTTCGATGTGCATATACCTTGGATTTTAACATTTTCATGGATTGCTGTGGACAAGCCCCTTCCAAATGCAGTGGCCGCCATGATGGTTTGCGTGCATGCATCGTTGATATTTTAATGCTGTACGTTTGATCATCCTTAATGTGTTTGATCAATCTTCTTAATCTTCGTGGTTTTACATGCCTTACATCCAGTTTTTATCTTCCGATTATTTCTTCTTTTTGGTGTTCTCTCGTGGATGTGTGACATTTTGTGTGGATTTTGATGTGCATATACCTTGGATTTTAACATTTCGTGGATTGCTGTGACAAGCCCTTTCTTATGCAGTGGCCGTCATGATGGTTTGTGTGCATGTATCATTGGACTTGTTTAATGCGTTTGATCATGCTTTCGATGTTTTCTTAACATTTGTGATATACATGTGAATTTGTGAAAGTTGTGAACTTGTGTGACTGTTGCATTGGCAACTATGAATCTGAGAGTTCATGGTGCAAACGCTATTACCATTAGTATTTTTCTACTGGTGAACCAACTAACTACACCGCAGCTTTCTAGTTTGAGCAGGGCTTTGGGCCCATCTAGAACATTTCGTAGAACATCTCGACAGGTACGTTCTGAAACATGAATTAGTTCCATTATTTTTTCGGCCATGTCTGCGCTTGCTGAGAGTTTAGATCGTTCCAGTACCACTTGGCAAACAAAAAGCCATTAGTCGGATGGAGTAAGCATGGCTACACTTGTTTAGCCATACCTGGTCATGACCACTCCAATTGACGTGACCATATGTTATGGATGTTTCAAAAAGCCCGGCCCATATGGTGAGCAGATAACTTACAAACGTGTATGAACCCCGAGTTAGATTGATTCGAACAGGTGGATCTATGAGAACTGAAATATTTCGCTCGCACGTTATTTGGCATTCGTCATTCTGGTCATTTTGTTGATCCTCAAACTTTTCAGATCCTTAAAATGTACGGTCTCCTTCTCGATATATGAGGGAAAACGGGCAGGTAGACGCCGAATTCCTGTTATTATTGACCTCTTCCCACGTCAGTATTATTGTGGTGATACTGTCAACAGACCCAGGCAGTTCCAGCAGAATCGTACTTTAATATCAGTGCCACTTACGTTCCCTGCAACACATAGTTTCACCTTGTTTGAAACTCTGCAGCTTGAACACAAGGTCAGTCAAATGTAAATCAGCTGATTTTGTTGATTATGTAACAACTTGCGGTGCTGACATATTTGCTTTGACTGAAACTTGGCTTACTGAAATGGATACGGCCCACAAAGTTGAAATCACTCCACCTGGTTTTCAGCTTCAGGATCACCCGTATTGGGCGTATTGAGGTGGTACAGCTGTACTTCTAAGGGACAACATGCGCATCAATGAGTTACTGATTTTTGAACAACTTAGATCATTTGAACATTCTGAATGGATTATCAAGCACAGGAACTATGCATTTAGGCATAATAATTTACAGGCCACCGTATTCTTCTAATTATCCGATCACTACCAGTTTATTTTTAACCGAATTCACTACTTATTTAGAATCAATTGTGTTATCACCAGAACCACTTCTTGTTACTGGAGACTTTAATATTCACATGGATGTTGCCGAAAACCATGATGCATTGCGTCTGTTGGAAATTCTTGAATCGATGGGACTTCATCAACATGTCAATCAACCAACACACGAGAGGTCATATATTAGATCTGATCATCACGCGTCAGTGCGACGATTTATTGGACGGTTTACCCACCACTGATTATTTGTTCTCAGACCATTTTCTGTTCTTTGTAACTTGAAAAGGGCTAAACCCACACTGCCTGTTGAACATGTTACATTTAGGAAAATCAAATCGATTGATATTGAGTCTTTTAAGAATGATGTAAGCTAATACAAATCTTTGTTTAAATTCACCTGTAAACTTGGATGAACTTGCTCGTTGTTATAACAAAACTCTTGCAGATGTGTTAAATCGCCATGCCCGCTTCAAACTAAAACTGTCACTGTCAGACCTCTCATACCTTGGTTTAGTGCTGAAATCAAAGCTTCCAAAAATTACGTAGGAGTTAGAGAGGACATGGAGGTATACTGGTAGTGAAATGGATTTAATGAACTATAAGACACAGAAAAATCACACCAATTACCTCATGAGTAAAGCACGTAAAAACTGTTATACTAATTTGATAAGTGAGAATAGTTGTAATTCAAAGAAATTGTTTAACGCTGTGAACAAATTGTTAAAACCACACACTAAAACAGTGCTGCCTGATTCAATTACTAATCAAAATTTAGTAAATGACATGGGTAGCTTCTTCATTCAGAAGATAACCGATATTCATTCGAAAATTGATAACCTACTCCTGCTGCTGAAAATGGTGAATTATGTGAAGCTGAGGAGATTAGGCCAACTGTTCTGCTTGAGTGCTTTTCTCCACTCACTGAGCATGATGTTAAAACTCTCTCATTACTAAAGGTTCTGGCAAGTCATGTCCATTAGACCCTATGCCTACTCAGGTTGTTTTAGGTTGTTTGGACAATTTATGCCCTGTTCTCACTAGGATCATTAATTTATCTTTAGAGTTGGGTGAATTTCCAACCGATTGGAAGGAAGCCCTCATTTTTCCATTACTTACTTAAAAGAAAATTTAGATCCAGCTGTTTTTAGAATTATCGTCCAATCAGTAATCTCCAGTATATATCCAAGCTAACTGAAAGGGCAGTATTTGAACAAGTTCATAAACACATGACTGTCAATTCATTGTATCCTCAGTTACAATCAGCCTATAGAAAAATCACAGTACGGAGACAGCCCTGTTAAAAGTGAAAATGATATTTTGATGAAAATGAATTCTCAACATGTTACTTTGTTAGTACTTTTGGATCTTAGTGCTGCCTTTGACACTGTTGATTATACGATTTTATTGAATCGGCTTCAGTCTAAGGTGGGGATTTTGGGTAAAGCACTAGATTGGTTTGGCTCATATTTAACTGGGAGAAAACAACGTGTTTCAATGCAGGACCCTGTCTGATAGGTTTGATCTTAAGTGTGGAGTCCCGCAGGAATCATGTTTAGGACCATTGCTGTTCATTATATATTCATCTAAGTTGTTTGACATAGTTGAGCATCATCTTCCAAATATTCACTGCTATGCTGATGATACCCAATTATATTTATCGTTTAAGCCTTGTAGTATGTTCAATCAGAAGCAAGCTGTGACTGCCATGGAGAACTGTATCCATGACATACGGCAATGGATGTTGCAGGATAAACTCATGATAAATGATGCAAAACAGAATTTCTTGTTATTGATACTCAACAGCAATTATCTAAACTTACTATATCAAATATATAGAGTGGGAGATGCTACCATTTCATCATCAATGCATGTGCGTAATTTGGGGTCCTGGTTCGATTCAAGGTTATGCATGGATAAGCACATTACTAGTACATGTTCTGCATCATTCTATCATATTCATAACATCAGAAAAATTAGTAAATATCTTTCTAGGGATGCTCTAGTTATCTTAATTCACGCATTTATAACTAGTCGCCTTGACTATTGCAATAGTTTATTTATGGTCTCCCAGATTCACAATTAATCAAATTACAAAGAGTTCAAAATACGGCAGCCAAATTGTGTATGAGTGCGTCACGACGGAGCCACATTACACCAATACTTCGTCAGCTGCATTGGTTACCAATTTATTTTCGTATTCAGTTTAAAATATTACTATTGACATTTAAGGCTCTTCATAATTTAGCACCTAGGTATATCACTGATTTGTTAAGTATTAAAACCCATTCTCACTATTCATTACGGTCAAACACAAAGGTGCAATTAAGTTATCCAAAAGGAAAAATGCAGAAAACAACTGGGGGACAGGGCATTTTCTTCAGCGGCACCCCACTTGTGGAACCAATTGCCACTTGAAATTCAGACAGCTCAGTCACTTGCCATTTTTAAGAGTAAACTTAAAACATTTCTTTTTAAGACTGCATTTTAAGACTCCCTTTTGGGTTATTTTGTGTTGTGATTGAATTTTTATGAAGGTGGTACTTGGTTTTTAATGTAATTGTTTGTTTTGTTTTTTAGTGGTTGGTGTCTAATTTGTTTTACCTATTAAGTTTTACTTTGCTTATTGTAATGCGCATTTGAACATTTTTTATGGAATCTGCGCAATATAAATTAATAATTATTATTATTATTACAGTCATTATGAGGGATTTCATTTGTATAATACTTGTATATTTCTTTTATTAATGTTTGTTTTTTCTTAAGCAACATATTCTTGTATTTATTTAAATTCTAGTTAGTTGAAATTTGATGTTATTTCTGTTAGTAGGGTGTGGGTTGTATTCAATAAGCAAACATTGTTTTCACCTAACCTAACCTAACTAACCTAACCCTAACCCTAATCAGGGTCGTAAATTCATGACCTCGGCAACTGCCACTTTTATGGTTATGGTTATGGTTAGGAGTTAGGAATAGGAAATTAGGAAGGTTGAGTTAGGGCCACCTTGGAAAGCAGTGTTACTCACTGAATGGTGCTACCCTGAATAAAGAAAGTTTAAATAAATAAATTATGTAGCCATTTTGGATGCTTAATTTTGATATTCAAAATGGGAAATGTGTTGACTTTTACAACAAATGTAAAAAGAAAGAGTTAAAATGGCTGCCCCATCAGCCAATGGTAGGGCAAGATAAGACGATGTTATGTTTGATGATCGGTTGATGGTTGGCATAGCTCATGATTTTACATTGTTTCATAAATTCACAATGTTTAAAAAGCAACATTTTACTTGCACTTTTTGTTGAAGTACTAGTTCCTTCAGGATTCAAAGAAAATTATTTCATAAAAAATTCAAAGTTAAAGATGACTAAACTACTAACAATTTAATATATAATCAGTTGTTTACCTCACAGCATGTGTCAATCATATATTCTAATTATTCATTTAATTATATTTGTAAATAGACATGTTTATGAAAAACAAATTCTTATTCAGTATTAAAGGTAATTATACATATAACATTGATTGAAAGTTCCCTTTCTTGAAAAACAACTGTTACTTAGCAGTTGATTCAAATGAAGATTAAATCCTTCTCTATTTACTTCAGTGATAAAGTAGGTTTGCTTTTGAACAGATGACTGGAAGATTGAGCCATATCCAAGACAAAGATAATCTAACAACATATAACTTCATACTAGTGACGAAACATATGGTTGTGTAAAATGTTATTGATTGATTTCAAAATGTATCAGATATTTATGAATAATTCATTTGTATTCATAGCTTATGAATAATTAATGTATATTAATGGTTATGGATAATTCATTTGTATCTGTTACTCGTGAATTTGTATTTAAAATACTTCATTTATTATGAATTAAGTTACAAAAATGAATTTAAAAACAACTGAATTATTCTCAAATACTTTGGAAGAAGTCAACATTGAATGATTGTTTCTTAAATCAATTATTCAAATATTATCCCTCCTGTCTATATATAATTCTGCCTTGAGATACTTTGTGCTTCATTCAGCTTTGTAAATGTTCGCAAAGCTGCACAATTGTAAAGATGCGAAGAACAGAATGTTACATTTTGATCCTAAATTGGAATTTGTATTTGTTCTGCTTTTTAGCAAGGGTTAATGAATACATGTATACATCAGATTACACACAAAGTCACACACAGCACATTCCACGCATAAAGTGTACAGACTTTACATGTCTGCATTATTTCTTATAATAAAGCCTTTGATGAAATGATAATAGTATAAAATACAATTTAAAATATGGGATGATATATTCACATGTGCTTCCCATCACTTATTTTTTAATATTGCAGTTTTTGGGAATTGAAATGTACTGATTTTTTAACACATTGTAAAAATAAATATAATGTTTACTTGAATTACATTTTAAGTGTTGAATGTTAAAACAAATTTGTGGTAAATTGTTTCATTGTAGTATTGAAGTTAAGCTACGACTAGATTTGTTTTCACAGAGCGACATCGTGGCTCAATCATATTGAGGCTCAACAATAGACTGGTGCTTTTCAAAATTAAATGTGGTGGGTGGTGATTTGATGTTATGGAACCAGACAAACAGATTCAGTATGCTACAAGTAAAGTTAAAGATGTAGACAAGCAATGGTAGACTTTGGGGTCACTAGAGGGCAGCAGACCGGTCCTTTTTCTACTGTTTATATAATTCTGGCGCATGTGTGAAATATCAAGAACAATGGAATAGTTTCTGCTGCCACCAAGTGTTTTAAAGTCTCGCATTGCTCCAGAGTGCATTCATTTGCTAACAATTGACCTTTGTATTTTCAGAGGTCACCTGTGTGCTTCTCAGAGGTCACTTAATCAAAATAATAAGCTGAAAAAATAATAAGATGCCCCATCCTAACTAAAATACCTAGTCGATGCCAACATCAAGATGCCCCATCCTAACTAAAATACCTAGTCGATGCCAACATTAAGATGCCCCATCCTAACTAAAATACCTAGTCGATGCCAACATCAAGATGACTGCATTAAACCATCCTCTTTTTTTTTAAAGCCAACTCTTTCCTAAAAAAATATATATATATATATATATATATATATATATATATATATATATATATATATATATATATATATATATATATATATATATATATATATATATATATATATATATACACTCACTATAAAGTATTGCAACATTAAAATTCACACCAAAGTTCAGTTTGGAGAACTGTGTTACAATAATTTATTTTATTTTATTTACACTACTTAACACTTTTTGAAATTGCCTTTGTTTTGAAGTCAATGTTCTTTTTACTGTTCTTGCTATGTAATACACGATCGATGAAATCGGATTAAATGATTATCTCACCTGTTACTGTAAAGTGCTATTTTGAGCATGTTGCAATACTTTTGGCCAGTGAGTGTATTAAATATATCAGCACATTATTTCACATTGTGAATTTAAGTAAGGCACTATATTTCAAACATTATCCATTGTCAAATTTCATTGATGTCAGGATGTCAGACCCATACAAAATGCAATAAACTGTACATCTAAATATACACACTCTTGCCTCCCATGAAACCCATGATACTATAACAGAGGCTGCTTCAAATGAAAACAAGTGTGACATGGTCTACTGAACAAAACAAAATCCTGTGTGAGCACTCACTACAAGATTAATTTCCTTTCCCCTTATTTTACCAACTGAATTTCTGACAACTTTTCTGACAAGTTTAAGTCCAACAACAAAGGGAACAAAAGAGGGGAACAATAGGGTGTCCTCGGTTTACACCATATACAAGACTGTGTGTGTGTGTGTGTGTGTGTGGGCTTACACACCATTCGTTGTGGGGTCCAAAACACAATAGAACAATTGGACCCTATACAAGGTAACTATAGAAAATCTTGTACCCCACAGGAGAATTATAAAGAAAAGGGATAATAGAACGAACAAAGGAATACCCCACAAATCAATGTGCGTGAGTGTGTGAACGTACACACCATTCGTTGTGGGGTCCAAAACACAATAGAACAATTGGACCCCACAAGGTAACTATAGAAAATCTTGTACCCCACAGGAGAATTATATAGAAAAGGGATAATAGAACGAACAAAGGAATACCCCACAAATCAATGTGCGTGAGGGTGGGTGTGTGTGTGTGTGTGTGTGTGTGTGTGTGTGTGTGGATGATTGCATTCCTCCTGACTGCCCTATGATCCACTCACATGACCCCACCAACCTACATTGAAGATTGTGATTTTTATTTTCAAAAAGCAATTCTTTTTAAACTTTATCCACAATGTTGTATTCTTTCCCAGTGAAAACAGGTCAACTCGTATGCGTGCCAACTCGTACTATTACCAACTCATACTCATTTTGGTCAACTCGACCCGTACAAATATTTATTACTGAATATTTACTGGCATGTGTACGGGTTGACATCCGGTTAATTTAGCTACACTATAGTGTCTATAGTTCCTCATAATACTAGTAGTGCTTATGTCTTGTGTGGTGATGGATGCATTGCAGTTTACTTGATACTAGCACTTAATTTTCTCACTAAAGTAGTCCAGAAACAAATATCAGCACATTTATTGAGATAATGAAACAGTCACATCATGGAGGAAGGAAGACGTCACATGTAACTTTCTATTCCATTGTAAAACCTAACTTAAAGGCATTGTTCTGAAGGGATCATTTTTCTAAAGTTGCATAAGTTTTCTGAAGTTACATCAATCCATCATCCTGATAATAACATATGAGGGCATTCTAAGTTATGTGTGTTTTGTTAGCATGACCCATTATTCTTCGTCCCTCTTTGAAAACATTTAATATTGTTTTTACATGATTAGTTTATATTTCAGATCATCGGTATCCATTTGTGCTACTGCTACAAGGTGCGTCAGAGTCTGTGTAACTTTGTGATCCAATGGCCAGCATTTGAAGTTTATCCATTCATCAAAGGAGTTAATGTATGATTCAAATTATTTTATATGGACTTATCCTATCTGTGGCAGTCTTTACCCTCAAGAGAATTGATTTTAGGACCTCAATACATATCTAGGTCTTTTTAGGAATTTCTTTAACATGTTAGAACAAAATTAGTACTGAGGAATTCTTATTATATTTTTGACTGGACCCAAACATCCTCACAAAATGTAGTTATTAAGCAATATCTGTTGGTGATCTAGTAAAATGTATATTGCCGACAGTGAATCCGTGGCAGTTGGGCCATATAAACATAGTAAACATAACCCCCAATCTTCATTGCATGGGTGTGTCAGCCTTGGAATACCTTTTGCCAGATCACCCAATTAAAGCACTAGTATAAGGGGCCCCCTTATACTTGTATTGCTTGTTTGCCCCTCCCCTTCCCTAGTTCTTGGATTCTATAGTGCTGCAATGATAGACCAAAGAATATTAGAAAACAAATGTGTTGGTTCATCACCAGTGGCAGTACATGCCATCACTAAGAACTTGGGGGAGGAAGGCATTTATTCCAAAATTACCGATTCCAATGACAACCCCTGAATGTCACCCATTCTGAACTCACTAAATCGTACATACAGAGTGTACATTTATTTTAAATGCAGATTGATTCTGTTTTCTTGTCAACAAAGGATCATGGTTGGGTTCATTTACACTGAAGTCATTTCACTTGTTACATGTGTGAGACCATGTACACTCATTTCTAGATTGGTTACAAGTATAGGTTATAAACAGGTCAACAAAGTGGTTTCAATTGATTGTTGGGGAGAGAAGTGTGTAACCACAAAAGTCAAGTCATGAAACCCAACAGACAGTTAAAATAAATATGTATTTCATTGTTTTATTAGCAATTTACAAGCACCCATACAACTCTTTGATTATTTCAATGTCTAACAATTTATGTACAAAATGGCATCTGATCTTTAGGTTGTAATTCTGTAGTATGGATGCAGCTACAGACATTTTGCCAATCATGTGTACAACCTTGAAAATGTAAAAATCAATGTAGAATTTGTTTTCAAATTTTATACATTATTTTTTAATTATTTGCAGTATAGGTGAAAACAAAGACAGTTTATAAGCATGTCACAATAAGGAGATGCTTGATTACAGTGTCACTATCATTGTCAATTTATCATTATATTTTTGTTATAAACTTAACCTGAAAGTGAAGTATATTATAAATAAAGATTAAATTTATTTTTGTACAAGACTTAATACCAAGAGATAAATACCAATGTTGGCTTCATTTAAATCAAAAAATTGAAAGGTTTTTCCATAAACAAAGTGAAAAGGGCAACCAATTATCAGATTTGATCCAGTGGATATATTCTGTTGTCTTGTCAACAAAAGGATCATGGTTTGGGTTCATTTACACTGAAGTCATTTCACTTGTTACATGTGTAAGACCATGTACACTCATTTCTAGATTGGTTACAAGTAGGTTAAACAGGTCAACAAAGTGGTTTCAATTGATTGTGGGGGAAGGAAGTGAAAAAGATCAAGTCCATGAAACCCAACAGACAGTTAAAAATAAATATGTATTTCATTGCTTTTATTAGCAATTTACAAGCACCCATACAACTCTTTGATTATTTCAATGTCTAACAATTTATGTACAAAATGGCATCTGATCTTTTAGGTTGTAATTCTGTAGTATGGATGCAGCTACAGACATTTTTGCCAATCATGTGTACAACCTTGAAAATGTAAAATCAATGTAGAATTTGTTTTCCAAATTTTATAAATTATTTTAAATTATTTGCAGTATAGGTGAAAACAAAGACAGTTTAACATGTCACAATAAGGAGATGTGATTACAGTGTCACTATCATTTGTCAATTTATCATTATATTTTTTATAAACTTAACCTGAAAGTGAAGTATTATTATAAATAAAAGATTACATTTATTTTTGTACAAGAGATAAATACCAATGTTGGCTTCATTTAAATCTAAAATTGAAAGGTTTTTCCATAAACAAATTGAAAAGGGCAACCAATTATCAGATTTGATCCAGTGGATATAATTACATTTAATTTTTGTTTGAATTGGGAATTATTTACTTTATGACAACTCTTCTGCGGGGGCAGTGGAAGATGGAAAGCTTACGGATGCAACCTTTCTTCCAACTTTATCATGTAGTAGTTATAAGCTTGTTTCTAATGAAAGGCTAATTAGCTGAAGGAAAGGAAAGGGAAATATTTATATGGTCTTCCATGTTTCAGTGTCTTCCAGTAACTAACTCTCCCAAACAATTTAACCCACACTTCCTGCTCTTTGAATTTGCAGCCAAGTTTAATCCAGTTACTATATGTAGTCCCCTTCTACCCTAAATCAACTTTTTGACTTTATGCCCATAATAACGCTGAATAAGTTGATCTGGCTACCTACAACCCTGGCAAACTATTTTCATATGAGTGATTTTTAATGTTGATTTATCATCTAGCATGGTTTTTGAAAAGCATGTGTTGGGCTAGTGTCAATATTTAAAATAAAAAACATTGTGTTCCAAGTCACACTTAATTTCTAATTTATTGCTTAAATCTCACAACTTTTCCAAGTTCAACAGCCAATATCTCAAGAACTAAATGACCTATTAGAAAACAAAAAAACAATTGAATTCCTTACATTAATAGCTTGTAATTCTTGTGAAATGAGTTACCATAAATGCTTGCCAATGGTTCAATTAGTGGCACACGAAGTAACGATTTTTACAAATGTTAAAGGTCATATCTCATAGCTTCAATTTGATGTATAAGTTGACAAATTTGTTATTTTTTCATAATCATGAGGAGGTCATATATGACCTTCAAACCACCTAATGTGACCTTTACTTCCTGTCCAAACAGGAAGTTCAAATTCAACACATTCTAACGCAAAATTGATATGTCTTTTGAATATGAAATTGATATTGTTATTATAAAAGATGATAAACCCTTGCACAATATGATAGACATCATCGATGATAATTTGATTGAACCGGAAGTTGACTCGAACACCGTGTGTTTGTTCTAACAAACACTTAAGCTCTAGTTTTACTTCTTCTTCTTCTTCTTCTTCTTCTTCTCCCCCGTGACTGTCCGGTAACAAACACATACTTGCAAACTTCACATGAACTTGAAACTTGGCATGTACTTAGAACTTAACAAGCAGATGAAACACGAGTTGTGAGTGACCCCAATTTGACCTTACTTCCTGTCCAAACCGGAAGTCAAAGTTTAATATTATAAAAAATCATATCTCAACAACCACGAGAGGTAAATTCACAATTTTTGTACCATTGTACAGATCGTGAATTGTCAAAAAATATTTGCAAAAAGGTGACCCCCAATTTGACCTTACTTCCTGTCCAAACCGGAAGTCACAGTTTAATATTTAAAAAAATCATATCTCAACAACCACAAGAGGTAAATTCACAATTTTTGTACCATTGTACAGATCGTTAATTGTCACAAAATATTTACAAAAAGGTGACCCCAATTTGACCTTAGTTCCTGTCCAAACTGGAAGTCAAATTTTAATATTTAACAAAATCATATCTCAACAACCACAAGAGGTAAATTCACATATTTTGCATCATTGTATAGATTGTTTATTGTCAAAAAATATTTGCACAAAGGTGACCTCAATTTGACCTTAATTCCTGTCCAAACCGGAAATCAAAGTTTAATATTTAAAAAATCATATCTCAACAACCATAACAGGTAAATTCACATTTTTTGCACCATTGTATAGACTGTTATTTGTCGAAAAATATTGACACAAAGGTGACCCCAATTTGACCTTACTTCCTGTCCAAACCGGAAGTCAAAGTTTAATATTAAAAAAAATAATGATGCAAAGTTTCTTTAAAAAACATTCTGACGTCATCATCACTGCCCTGACAAAACTCGAACACCTACATGTATGTGTTTGTAATATTACAAACACTGCCGTCTAGTTTTTTCTGGGCTGCAAAAGTAATTGCTGCCATATATCTGTGTACAAAATCAACCATGCATTGTGTACACATAAAGGCCTACCCGGATCTAACCCTATGATAAGTGGAACCATCTGTTGAGCCTCAGGCTATGTTGTTTGATGTCTTGCAGCAGCCAGTGCCAGGCATAATCCCCCACCCCCCAGACAGTGTCTGGGTTCTGTTACACGCTGGAGAGATAAACTATACGGCTGTTTGCTGTTTGCAAGGCCATACAGGAGAAAGGTACACTACACAGCCGTTGTGTGTCATCTGGGCTTGAAAATAATACTAGACCATAGCAGGGCATGTGGGGAAGTCATTTGGATGTAAAAAATTAATTCGGAATGCATAGGTAATAATTTTAATATCATTTTTAGGGGTGCCACTGAAAAGAGGAGAGGTACCGTGTGCGAATAAAGTTGCGTGTACGTCCCTCGTTCTCCCCCGTGACTGTCCGCAAAAAACACATACTTGCAAACTTCACATGAACTTGAAACTTGGCATGTACTTAGAACATAACAAGTAGATGAAACACGAAAAATCGTATCTCAACAACCACAAGAGGTAAATTAACATGTTTGTACCATTGTACAGGTCGTTAATTGTCAAAATAAACCCGAACACCTATGTGTTTGTAATATAACAAACACTTCCGTCTAGTTCTAAATCTTTTCTTGTCTCCTCTTGCTAGCCTAATTCTTTCCGATAGCCGACAATTCATGGGACAGGGAGGCTGGGATTATGGGGACAGGGGTGTCCTGGACTGGACGTGAGGGTTGTTACTTCTTAGAATCAGTTTTATTTTATAAATGGTAAGAAATCAGCATTTGGTAAATCTCAAAAAACTTGATCACAGTAATTTAAAATGATCACAGTTTTACATAAAACGTACTTGGTGTAAAGTTGATGATGGTGTTTTAAATCATCACAATTCTTAAAATACTTTAGGATAATTTTAGTAAAGATTTGTTTTTAAAAAACCAGTTCCTGAATGAATTTCAACTACATCACAGCGTAAGAATCAATACACCAAATCTTAATCAGGGTTAAAAAAATTCTGAAAATGGGTAGCGTGCCTGGGTCTCCCTTTGGTCTAGAGGAAAAAGCCCCCTGAACCTCCTGGATGTTTAATTTTGGAGGATTTACAGACCTGGGTGACAACAGGAAGTACTCACCCACCGCAGTCAGAAGTTACACATCTAGGAATCTCAAGAAGAAAAAAAAAGCGGGGGTTTCCTATACAGGGCAGTTAATTGGTTTTACTGAATAAAGACTTACATGGAGGGAGGCCATCATTATACCAGAGGGACAATGAGGGGTGGTCATTAAGAAGTGTATCATGTTTGAATAATTGACCGGGTCAGACAATGGCTGGAATGGGTGGTCAATTTGCTTGCCCTTTCAGTGAAGCTTGGGTGTTTTCATAGGACCGAGAGTGAGCTGAAATGAGGGGAACCGATTTTGGATGAAGGGAACTGATTTTGGACGTTCGAAGAACGTGTTGTGAGGGCTCTCTGTTTGTCCGCTGTCTAAAACTGTCCTCGTCGATCTCAGCGATGTGATCATTTCCGGAGGTTCCTTTCTTGTCTGTAGGGTCCTACTGTATGCACATTTTGTTTGGTTAGATGATGGCACAATGGGGCATTTATTTCAAGGGACAATATCATCACGACAAACAAGGCATGGAATCGAGTGTTAGTTTTAGATTAACTCAGTGACCGAAAACAATACCCACATGATAAGGTCATATTACATATTACCGTTGCTGCTGCATAAATGAGCCAGTAATTTTCTGTCACATTGTTGTTCTTATTAAACTAGGACATCGATTCAATGCCCTGTTGAAAGTCTGCTCTGATCGTGACGATAGTGTCCCTTTAAGTGGCAAAAGTTTGGTGACTTTTCACCATCACTGTATTATTGTCCCATAAGGCCAAAAAAAGGTCTCTAGTTTCTGGTCATCAGTCGGCTTCAAAATAGGTGCGGTGACCCGCTTTTTTTTGGCCATCTTTTTTTTTTTGCCAACAGGGAAATACGTGAAATATTTTTAAAGACAAATGTCAAATGGTTAACAATCATTTTCATTTTGCCGTTCCGTTTCATTTTATTTCTTTACAGAGGCTGACCATTTGGGAGGAAGCTGTTTGTGCTTCATAACCCCATCCAGAAATCCAGCATGCTGAATGGGAAGCAGTTGGGCTGTCTAGCCAAATATTATTTGATCAGTAATCTGCTTGATTTCTAATTTAATAATGTGATCAAGTGTCTGCAGGCCAAAGATAAATTAGACTGCAAGGCAGACTTGTAGTCGAGTACTTTTTTATGAGTACAAGTACATGTACAAGTACAGAAAAATGTGCTCTAGTACATACAAGTACTCCGAATCTGTAGTTGTAGTCGAGTACTTTTTCATGAATACGAGTATTAGTACAGAATAATGTACATGAGTACTTCAATTCTATAGTTGAAATTGAGTACTTTTTCATGGTTTTGAGTATAAGTACAGAAAGGGACAATATCGTCACGATCAGAGCAGACTTTCAACAGGGCATGGATTCGGTGTCCTAGTATAAGATGAACACAGTGACTGAAAATTACTGGCTCATTTATGCAGCAGCAACGGTAATATGACCTTATCATGTGGGTATTATTTTCAGTCACTAAATGAATCTAAAACTAGCACTCCGATTCCATGCCCTGTTGATCATAATGACATAGTCCCATTCCACTATTGGTAGTACTAAAAATAATAAAAATAATAATCAGTTTTATTGATGTACAAAACATATCAAAGATCCCTTCAAATATGTAAAAGTTACTACAAAAGTGTCAGTCTTTGATATTTGTAGCTCAAAACTCAAAAATTAAGTTGCCTTCGTGTTTCCTATTCATTGCCACTGGATTGCGCGAAATGCTGCAAAGGGAAATCTCCGAGCAATCAAATTGCCAGAAACTTTTATTGCCTGAAAATTGCCGTATGAAAAGGCCTTTACTATAGAATCAGTCAAATGACATACACTGTACACAATAGGGTTTCAATCAGGGGAAAATTATCACCCAATGGGGATATAATAGTTGACATTGTGCGAGCCTTACTGCAGAATAAGTCAAGTAACACACTGTACACAATAGGGTTTCAACCGGGGAAAAATTATCACCTAATGGGGATATAATAGTTGGCATTGTGCGAGCCTTACTGCAGAATAAGTCAAATAACATACACTGTACACAATAGGGTTTCAACCGGGGGAAAATTATCACCCAATGGGGATATAATAGTTGACATTGACTGTGCGAGCCTTACTGCAGAATAAGTCAAATAACATACATTGTACACAATAGGGTTTCAATCGGGGGAAAATTATCACCCAATGGGGATAGAATAGTTGACATTGACTGTGCGAGCCTTACTGCAGAATAAGTCAAATAACATACATTGTACACAATAGGGTTTAACA
>CM055816.1:58059021-58101232 GCA_029582265.1 Zoroaster sp. YZ-2022 | reverse complement strand
GTCTTGTAGTTGATAGGTGGTAGTCTGAAGCTGAAACTGAAAAAGAGACTACGACCAATATGTTTGAAATTGTTCACATGTATAGATGTAGATGGGTGTTGAAAGAAGACAAGATTAATTACAACATTGTCCAATCTACATACATTGTACTGTACATGTAAAACACTGCACCCCCCCAATACCCATGTACATTTCTATAAAAGATTTGGTAATGAGTAAAGCATTGTGAACTATTCCTGTGCATGGTCTTAATGTGTGATTTGACAACACTGTTTCCTACACACAGTGTCTAATTCAAATGCAATTGAGAAACTTGTATTTTTTTAAAGGAGGTTGATTAAGTAAACTTTTAGTTGCCAAACCTTTCCTAATGAACTTCCATTGATTGTTTTTTCCAAGGAATGTCAATATTAGACTCATTTGTTGACTACGAAACGGTGAAATTCGGAAATTCTGCATCTGCCTCCAGGTCAGCAAACCAGCACCGCCGACAGCTGGAGACTTCTTCCAAAAACTTACGCCTCCAGTACCCCTGCGAATTAATTAAACCCAGCATACCCTAAAAGTAAGTGTTCCTAAAGTGTGTGAAGCCACAATGTGTCTGTGTGGGGGGGGGGGGAGGGGAGGGGGTTACTAAAAGCCACAGTTCAGTGTTCTAAGTTACACTTACAGACTGATCCATTTTAATTCAATTATATACAATGTATGTCTTATATCCGTGTTTTTACACTGTAAACAAAATCTAGTCTAGGTAACTAAAAAAATCTAGTCAAAATGGTGTCTGTCTCGACTTATTTTAATTCGTCATTGAAATTCAATGACTAATTATAGTTAGTCCTATGACCAGATTTTAAAAGTCAAACTACAAGTTTTTATTCGTCTTTCCATGGTGTCTGAATCGACCAAGTTGATTGGTCAAGCGACCTAAACATTTAGTCATAAATGAACAGACAAAGCAAATTAGTCAAATGACTAGTTTTTACTATTGTTTATTTCAAGCCAAAACGAAGAAAGAGTGTTTGGTAAAAACATACTTGTCACAACTTTAGGTAATTCTATTGCTCAAAACCTAAAAATCTTAAAATACTGCACTGTTTGTGTACATTTCAATCCAAAATAAACTGCACTGTAATTTAAAGGTAATATACAGGATTGGTAAGGATAAAAAACAATTGTTTAGTTTCAGTAATATACAGGATTGGCAAGGATAAAAAACGATTGTTTAGTTTCAGTCTGGAAGGTTACTATTAATTTTATGAAGTTCATCTAGAACCAATTTTTCTCATAAATATTATGCACAACAGCTGATTTTGGTTAACAACCGAAATTAACGTCTCCATAGGAACATACAAATTAACTTGACAACACAGAAACCGTTGTTCATTCGAGGAAACGTTAATATCGTTTTCGATGAGATTCTCAAATTTGTTTTAAGTTTCGGATTGTGAAAACTAGATGATTGGAATGAATGCATTCATCCCAAAACCAATCCTGTATTGTACCTTTAAAAGCACTGCTTCCTAAATGCACATCAAGTTGGTGCTTGGTTGTAAAATCAGCATACCATATAAAAACTGGCAAAATGAATCAATATCAGTACTAATTGGGCTGTGAAATCTTAGACATTCCTATGAAGGAAATAAAGCCTATGACCACAATCAAACATTTTGGAAAAAACAATGATTTCTTAACTGGGTCTGTACACACTAATGGGCTCATATCAAACAGTTTTATAACTTTTTAGACTGTGACTGGGAGGGTACAAAAAAAGCAATGTTTTGCACTTTATTTTGTTTGTGTACATTTCTCAACTTATACTGATTGTGCTTACCAAACAATGTGAAAACTATGTAATTGGTTAAGAAATTACAGGGTCATCTTTAAGACATTACGTTTTGTAACGATGACAGACATTTTGTATTTGGATTGACTGGATAACGATAAGAAAATTAAATAATGAAATGACTTACTCAAATATTACTTCATATAGACCCCAGATACTCCCTTTTCCATGGTTATCAGTCAAGACTAAGACAATCTTCAGGGGTTTAAGACAGATTGAACGTTAATTTGTAACATGGACAGACATTTTGTAACAAAACGTCTGTCAATGTAATTTACAAACAAATGTCTTCAAGATAATCTTCTGTAGTTTCTTGAATACCAACAGTGTTGTCTTGGTTTTGGTGGAAACATTCATAAAAGGGACCACATTATAAAGGAACAACACTTTTTGTGAATAAGTTTATTTAACTACCACTTTCTCTCCATTTGTGTATAAAATGTCTGTCCAACATTTCCATGTTACAAACATAATCATCTTGAAGATGATCCCTAGTTTTTACTAAAAAACAAAGAAATTTGTCTTGCTCTTTCGTAAATACAATACTCAAGTGATTAGGAATGTGCATGGAAAACAACAGAGAAATCTCTTCTTTTTATTTTTACCTCCCATTTTTATAGAAATGTCACACCATATGGCCCTATAAGTGTGGACAGACCCAATTGTCATTTGTCAATTGTGACAAATAGTAGTCTCTACGAGCCTGGACAACGATGGGTCCAATCAATAACCTTCTAACATATTAATACTTTCACAGTTTTATTACATTGTCACACTTGTACTCATTAGTGTGTATACAGGTGTTAAAGGAAAAGTCAATGGTGAGTTTTGCCCATTTTCCTTAGTGGCACTTTGACAGGACGCTATTTAGTTTATCCAAGACTTTTACAACACTCTTGTCAATTGGTAAATTGTCTTGGATGTTAAGAATCAGTTTCTGAAAAGAAGTTTAAGGTCTTCCTCAAGCAACTTGGATAAGCCATATTAAAACAAATAAAAACGGAAAGAAACATTGAAAATGCTGTAATGAAGACCGGTGAGCTAGTGACAGAAATGCCATCAACCATCAGGGTGTACATGTACTCATCATCCTCCTTCCTGCATCTTCACTTCTAAGTAAACTGGTGACGTCGTAGTTGAGTCCTGTGTAAAATGTAAATATAAAACTGATTAAAAAATATTAAACTGCTTTAGAGCCGTGTGTAATTAAAACAAATTCGAAAACAAAATATTTAAAAGGTAGGTTCTTTGTTCGGGTTTTGACAACATAATGCTGATTTATAGGCAAAATTGTCAAGTAAGATACAATAGAAGCCACCTATAAAAGTTTCAGTTGAATACACTGTCTACTGCAGAAACAAATGTCACAGTATTTTCATAAAGAACATCGTTTAGCGAGATGAAAAAGCATGTTTTTGTGTGTGTAATAGCACCCCCTCAGGGTACCAAATAAATGTTGGCCATTATTCTGAATTGGTTCAGCCAGGCACCGACTTAAGCCAGCCCAGTGTGTAATCCGAAATCGGATCTCAGGTTCACCTCATTAGGGTATAATTCAAATGTAAAACACGAAAATGTAAAAAGGTCTTCTTTAGGCGATCGTTGGAGATTCAACTTTTTCGACATACTTTTAGTGATTTCTAATCAACGGGGGCGGGGGGGGGGGGGTGCACTTCAGACTAAATAATTACTCAGGATGCTTACTACCATAACTATCTTTATAAACAAGTAGGCTTTCGGATAAAAATTAAACAATTGCTTTTTTGGGGGGTCATTACCAAAGTACGACCCAAGCTGTAAAAGTGTGTTTTTTTCCAGAAAGAACTCATTTTTAGAATTAATTAAGGTGTACCAGCTGAAAAGCACAAGCTCTCAATCCATGCCCTGTAATATTTCAAAAACTAGGACATAAACCTTTCACATACCATATCTTTGAATAACAGCATATCTGTCACGTTCTCTAGGAATAGTGTTGGGACAGCCATAATGCTTGCTCGTCTGCCTGACTCTGAAAAAATGAACAAGTACTAAAGTTTTAACATACATAGGGTGAGCAAAGAAAAATTACCTGATGCGGACTCAAACCCATGACCTCTCAATTACTGAACAAGTGCTCTACCAACTGAGCTAACCAGCCCTATTATTGGAGGAGGTCCTCAGAATGCCAATCCTCTAATATTCGGTGGGGCCAGGTCAGTTTCAAAGTTGCTTGAATATTCTTGTTATACATTGTATAGAGGTTTGTGCAGCCATGGTGTATGCTACCATACATATTTGTTGTTCTGCAGTATGCAAGAGTAGCACTTATTCATGCTTCGCTTTGTTACATATCATCAACAAAACCTGCACCAAGCAACATGGCTGCCAGTAAAAATACGTATGACCCATTCCTAAAACATCCACTATTTTTCATAGCAATGCATACCTTTTCTCGCAGCATCCTGTTTTTGCAGAGGTATTTGCGCCAAAGCAGCCTCCAGAACCTTTGGTTTCTTCTTGAGCAATTTTGCCACGGTCACTATTAGCCTGTGTATTTCTGGAGGCCGTCATCTAGAAGGGCTGTCATTGATGATTTCCCATCAATTCTATGGAATTCTTGAAGCAACTGTTATGAAGAAATCGCCCCAAATAGTTATTCTTGCTTTATTGAACATTTGAATTATACAAACTTAGCAAAGTTACACGTACCTCCTTCAATTGGAGACTTTTGAGACGACAGAGGGCATCCCAGCAAGCAGTCCTTTTTCTGTTCCTTACTGAAAACAATAGAAAATGGCGCGTCCTGGGATGCCTTCTATCGTCTCAAAAGTCTCCCAATGCTCTATTTAAGAGTTTTTTGCTAAAAAGTATTATATAATTATCATACAAACGGCTCTCAATTATCTTGGTACATTGTATTTATGGTGCTGTCCTTTGAATTTTGTTCACATAAAATTCAAACTGTCAAAAGGAAAAGAACAATTATTGATCTTCCCTCTAAGTATGTTCACGTAACATAAAGTATATTTTTTGTGAATTCTGATGGAGGGACAGATAAGTAAGGCAGAACATACCTCCTCTTCGTCGAAGAGCCATGGATACAATCGTTTTATTTCAGCAACTGAAGCACCCTCATTCACAATGAGTTTACGTCTGTCAGAAAACGTTGCAGCCATAGCCTCCCGCACCCTCATGTAGTTGGGCTTCTTTCTGGCAATCTCCTGCTGCATCCATTCAGTGTGTATTTTGATGGATGCATCATCCTCAGATGTCTGTCTTGCAGGAAGATAGTTGGTCACACCCCACTGTGGGGCAGGGCGTTTCCCTGAAGGCTGGCTAAGTGCTACTTGCTGGATGTTTCGTTTCCTTGCCTTCACTGCAGGTATGTCATTGTCTTCTCGCTTCCTACAGTTGGAAAATTTATACTGTAGGCGATACTTCCACAGGCTCTAAAAAAAGGGAACACAAAGTGAGAGATTTATGCAATAGATCCACCTTTCTCCTGAGAAAATCCTTGCCCTCAAAGGTTGGGAGCCCGAAAACATGCAGCAGTTTTGGGATAGGCGAAGAAAGTGATAAATCAAAATTGCTCAAAGAATGCCCACCTAGGCCCCTCATGTTGAGGCTTCTTTAGTTGTGCAACATTGTACACTGCATTACCTGTGTTACTTAATTACTGCATGTGCACCAGCATCATATGATGCTGGTGCACATGCAGTAATAACTACATGTATGATTTGAGGCACCCTACTGGAATCAAGTAGAGGATGGTAGCTCCAAAGTTATAGTTTGGATTGGACAGTGCATCACTGGGTCAGTGACAGGGCATGGCACTCCCACACTCCCATTGTAAAGAGTATAAGTACACTGATTTAATGCCACAATTCCTAGAAAATTTGTAAATCCTTAAAACTGATGGCACATTAATTGGGCTGAATAACTCAGTGTTATTGCATCATTTTGCTTTTGCTGCCCCTAGCCCATCTGGTAGATTTGCTTTATTTGTATAGTGTGCATTTTTAATGGCTGAATAAAATAATAGTAATAATAATAATCATCTCACCTTCAAGTTTGCATGGGACATGGTTTGCTGAGAACGTAGCTTAGGATATTTATCCAGAATGAGTTGAATGATAGTATCATACTGTCCCGTCTTTGGATAGCTTTAAAAACAATTAAAAGCGAAATAATTGATAAATACTTTGATGGCCATTTTAAAGCAGAAACACTTTCATAGCCCATCCAAGTTTTAATAATTTATAACTGTATTATCAGTCCTACTGGCCTTTGGAACTGTTACCCTGAGGCTATTGCTTTAGTTCACTTATACACTGGTGTAAATCCACGGGGATGGGGAATATATACCCACTTTTTTGGCCCTGGAGGATAGATCATAGGATCACCCCACCCCCGTATGGAAAAATTATAATTGAATAATCATGTAAAAATTCTATCCTTTTTTGCACAAATTATTATATTATTACGATAAAGGATGTTGAAATTGTACTTAGAGTTGTTTTTTTTTGTATTTTTTTTAGGGGGTTATTCCTAAAAAAATTAAATCTTCCCCCACACTTTTCGACCAATGGGGATGTACGCCACTGTTCATACTAGTCTAAACTGAAATGTAGTCCAGCAAATAGACATTGTGCATGTGATGATACGTGGCACAGAGTAGAGCAGGCCATGGAAGGAATTTGGCTATAGGGCCATCGCCAGATTTGCCCTTTGACAAAATTGTGACCATTTTCAAAGGTCCCATTAAATGTGCACAAAATGCCACCGTGACTATTCTTAGCAATCTTAGCATTAGGGGTGGATGGTGATCAAACATTTCTCTATTGCTCCTCAATATACTAGATACACAAATTCCCAATTTAAAGGTGCATAAAATGCAGCGTGAGCATAAGCGCCCTCAACGGTTTTATTTTATGACAAATGATGTCATTGTGACGTCATGTATCTGAACAACAGTTGTGGCATGTTACACTAAAATTTGTGAAAATATGGATAGAGAAATGTTTGATCACCATCCACCCCTAATGCCAAGATTGCTAAGAATAGTCACGTATAGCATTTTTGTGCACATTGTAATGGGACTTTCAAAAAATGGCCGCCATTTTTGTCAAAGGGCAAATCCGCGATGGCCCTATAGCCAAAACTCCTTTTAAGGGTCTGCTCCAACTCTGTGCCACATTTCATGCTTGTATCATCAAATGCACAATTCTCCAATATACAGGTATTTCACCTATCTGCTTGGGACCAATGAATCTTTTCAAGAATAGCCCATGCATACAATGTACATTCAAACAACAGTCCATTATAGTGTGTCAAATATGGTCATGTATTACAGATAGAGCATTGAGAAAGCATTGTTAAACATGTATGTTATAAATATGGGCAATGGAAACAGAAAGAGCTTACTACGTGTGGATCTTCACACTGTTGTATATTGCATCCAAGAATGCCGACCTCTCTGCCTCTTTCAGCGGTTGACCACTTTGAAGCTTTGCGTTGATAGTTGCTGGGACAGTTAAAAGTTTGTATGAAAGATGCCAGGTTGGTGCCGACATTGTTCTTTGTGGTTGTGATGAAGGCCCAGGAGTACACAGCGACTCTTCCTGTGAAATAGCTGTGACAGGCTCACCACTAGCTCCGACGCTCTTCAGACAGCTGAAATAAGATTTTGTAAACAAAAATTTCAAAATATAAAAATAAACAAAAATGAGCCTATATAGCCTTATAGTGAGCCTATAAACAACATTCAAATAAAATTCTAAAGTTTTCAGGTTTATGTTGAATAAAAGTCTGGTGAGGAAAACTTTTTAAAGCAAATTTCAACTATTAAAATGTTTTATTCTGATTAGATTTATTTCTGATGGAATATTGTTTACTAGTAGATTTTATTATACCCCTTTTTCCTAATATCTAATAGCAGATGTCTTAACGACACTGAACTGGTTCTAACACTTCCAAATTCATAAATATTTAAGGTCATACCCCTGAGTGATCACTGTAAAAAGGACTCTTAACTTACCCTATTGTGTCAGCTTCATCCTGGTTCATCAGTGAATTCAAACATGGAGTACTGGTTTCTGAATCAGAATGGGGCATTGCTAGCTTTGTAATTAAAACCTTGGACTTGTTTTCCACCAGATCGTCTTCTTCAATGTCAACCCACTCTTCAAATCCTGTGTCCCATGTCTGAATCATCAAGTCATCAACTTGGAAAAGCTCCCGTGCTTTAGCTCTCAGCTGATCACTGTTTGCCCCAGACCCTACTACCTCCATTTCTGCTTTCTTTTTGGATTCACCAAACATAAACAAATACCTGAAATTGATTTAAAAAAATATTTAAAAATACACCCAAGCCTATTTTTGTGCATGTACTAAAAAAGTGAAATAACATTTCTTGCTCTAATTGATAAAAAGCAAGGCGTACAAGACCAACTGCTCAGATTGCAGGTTTGCTTTTACATGCTTGACTGCATATGATATGGGCTTATTGTGAACGCCCATTTCAGTGGGCTAAATATACGCCATAACATAAATTGACATTTTAAACAAAATTGTGTTATGTGTTTTAGGCCGCTGTACAAACAGTAAGGTATGTTCAACTAGATATGATGTCTTTTCACAACTAATTTGCGATTATCAGTTGTTGTGTAAATCCCAAGTGGGTAGCAGTCAGCCAGTTGGGCTGGACTCTTCAGTGAGAAAATATCTGTCTCAGTCAAAATACAGGCGTGAAGATGCTCATTGTATTCAACAGTAGATGTCAGTTGGCAGACAAAGTAGATTCCCCCATCAATAATACATATAAGCTCAACAATTCCAAAATTGGGTAAGTCTACTTCATTTATGCCAGTTACAACACCGCAGCCCTGCCAGTATCTTGTCCCAAAATTCTCCACTTTGTTAGCAGTGTAAAAATGTTCAGCTCCACCAAGAAGTGGCAGAAGTAGATTCTGCACTGCTCTTGTCATCAATCTCACAGAAGCAAATTTGCCTCCAGTGTGTTCAATTGACTCACTGGAAAGAAAATTTTGCTGTATTCGACACCATGACTGAAAATACTCGTGTCTCCAAGCCAGTGTCTTACACAAGCTTTTTTTGTTCTTTGTTCTGTGGGTAAGCTCCTTGAAATACATGTGCTTCCCCTCAAAGCGGAGAGTCCAGCAACGAATAAGCGGGCCAAACTCCATCATCAGCTGCGGGTAGTGGGTAATAAAATGGAACTTTGGAGTCATGGAATCAGGAAATAATTCGTTAAACAACATCAAGAATGACTCAATTACATCAGCCATAAAATAACAAAGAGCGCTGCTCACTATGGGGTAGCAGCCAACTCTACAACATCTGCAAGGAGGAGCAGAAGCTTCCATGTCATGTCACCTATTGTCACATCTTTGCCCACCATCAACATTAACATTCTTAACAGGCACCAACACTGCATTGCAGTCTGTTTGACTTTGAATTCACGGGCGTTTGTTTTCATCTTTGAAGGTTTGTTTACCAAATCTGAACCCTCGTAGGGAAAGCACAGAATTCTCTTGTTCAGTTCTTCCAGGGAGAAGTAACCTTCTTGAACACAATGCAAAATAACCTTTTGCAAAACATTTGGCACAACACCTTCAAATAAATCATGTGCAATATCCGAAGGCAAACCACTGATGACATGAAAATTCTGTAATTCATTAAATACTGAAGAAGTCTTGATGCCATAGATTCCTGCCATATCTGGATTAGCTGTGCAGATTCTTGCCTGCTCATTATAGGATGCCTCTGTTCGTCTAAGTTCTGCTGAAGCACGAAGATGGTTCTTCATATCCTGCTTGGTTACATGGCAAAATCTGCATACTCGGCGAGTATTAAAACTCTCTTGGAAGCCTCCCACAGAATGAGCACCCAAGTTGTCTGCTACTATCATAGACAGAGTTCCCTTGAAAGTGTGCTGGACATTGTCCTTTTCAGTTGCAATGCCTTCTGTTTCAAGTACATGGAGATCATGGATAAGAGGTTGCAAGACCTGCCGCATTCCATATTGTTTAACATATTCTGATGGACAGAGACAAACCAACTGAATCATTTTCAGCTTTGATCTGAACTTTGGAGCAATATTTCCAAGTATGAAGTAGAATGCAGAAAATTTTAGAGTCTTCACTTTGTTACCAAGTGGATTTGCTACACAAAAATCATCATTGTATAGTTGAATTTGGAGATTGTGTGGTACAGACAGCAAATTGTTGTTTTTACAGTGAACACCATCACAAAAATCAAGAACTGCATCAGTTTGACTGGCATGTCCATGTACCACTTCAGCAAAGACTTCATCAATCAACAGCAAGGATTTCAAAGTATCCAAAATACTAACATACTGCATGGACTGGTCTTTTCCATTTACAGCTTTTCCAAGGACATATTCAACAGGCTGGACAAAATTTAAGCTTTCAGCACAGAAGGAATTGACATGACGTGCATCACTGTAATAATCTAAGGCATTCTCCCAAGAATTGTTACAAAATGCATGGTTCAGATCCACAGTTGCAAGATCATCTGCATCCTGTAAAGCTGACTGAAGTCTTGTTTTTAACTGCAAGGCAGAAGACTCCATCAAACTTTTAACCTCTCCTGCTACGAAGTTGCAAGCCTCATGAGGAACCTTAAATTTCTCCCTCAGGCCAACAAGAAAAGCCACAGTTCAACATCTTCAATGTCTCTTGGGAGATATGGATCATCTTCAGCATTTTCAATTTGACCTCTTTGTATGCCATATTGTGCCCAAAATTCACCATGTTTTTTGCTAACATGTCTCTGAAAAGTTCTTGTTGACTTAAATGTACGAAAGCAACCTTCAACGTTACATGTTATTATACAGCTTGGACCCTTGTGGTAATATCTGTAATGACGTAGTAACCTCACAAAATTTTGCGTAGAAAAATGCACTGAGAACATTGAAAGATTCGCATGATGTTCCTGACAGGAATTATGTCACAATTTCAAAGGAAAAGTTGTTTAGCTTTATAACTTAGAGTAGACCGTAACACTAAATGTCCACAGTTTACATTTTATCTTTTGTGACACTTCACTTGTATTTCACATTCAAACTACATTGTATGTAATGTTGTCCGTACACAAATTGTATACAACTGATTAGGTGGCACAACTCTAAGAATCTGATTTTCAAGTGAAAAATATTTTAGATTTGGCTAGGATAAATGGCAAAAAAAAGTCAATGTCAGCATTTGTATTTAAATTGTGGTATTCATTGGCATTTTAGCAGAAATGGAGATAAGGGACTAATGATCGCATGAGGTAAACCAACCTAAAAAGAAATATACCGAAGTTGAAACATGGTAAAAAACATTGAACAGTTTTTTTTTTAAATTTAACGTTATGATGTAACGTTACTTTACTTTTAGTTTTAGGTTGCCTAAAAACTAAATCTCGATTACATTATTAAAGATCAAATTTATAAACATTGAAATATAGACGATTATCTGAACCGTGGTTGTCCTAATTATCAAAAATCGTTTGAAAAAACTCCTGAGAGAGACAAAAATCCACACCTTTTTGAAGCGCCATCGTTGAGTTAAGCATGACTCCGAGCCAAATTGCACACGTACGCCATTGAAAATGTCATGACCTTTTGTCTGTCTATTTATAGCGCTGGCTTGCCTGTGTATCTATGCGTAACCGAGGCCATTCACAAAGTATGGTTAAACGTGAAAGCTTAACTGTGAGACATTCGTATGAGCTTAGAGCATGTGACGTAGACAGCTAGCTTGACTGTGCGTAGACCACGCTGTCCCGTGTAGTAGGGGTTGTGACACGCGTGGCCTGCATGCACACACACAGCCAGGCTACAAAAACGGTCATGGCGGTGTGTGCTGAGCCGACCGTGAGTGTAAAACTTCGGAGATTTTTTCAACAAAGAGGCACAAGTTTCATTCAAAGTTTTGCGGTTATACTTTGATGTATTATTCCAACCACAAATAATTATGAATTCTAAAGGAATACCCTTATAGTTAAACATTGTTTTGGGTGAAAATTCTAGCTTAAATCATACGAAATATACGGGGAAAAATGATCAATGGAAAACCTTGGAGCCTTCAAAGTCACCGCACGGCGCTGTGCATGAGACAAGGGTGGTACATGTATGTGCGTAATGCCTGGGGACTTTACATGGAAGTGGCGACAATAATGTCTTGTGAGTTTCGTGACAGAACGGAACTCGCATTTCTACTAGTCGGAAATAACGACAAAAATGTTTTGGAAAACTAAAGCAAAAATTGCCAAACTTATTGTTAAAAGTACCTGCACAATAATGACTGAACTTCTCATGGATGAATGGGTCGTAATCGTATGTCTATCAAGTATCATTTGGGCCTAAACTAGTACTACTAACTAGTACTACTACTAGTACTAGTGTAGTACTACTACTACTAGGCCTACGGTGGTTTGACAAAATCATATTTTTTTAATGCAAATTTGATTTGCCGGACTGCCATTGCATGCACACAATGAAGACGGGAGTCCAACCACGATTCTAGATAAACGTTAGGCCCGTTCAAATTTCAGCAATACAAAAACCACAAGAAACAAATTTCAACTTACCGAAATTTGGAGCCCATACTTCCACTCCAGACAAGCGAGCTAGCGGCACTAACTGTGTGACTGATATGGTATGCATATCATAATATACATGCTGCAAAACAACAACAGAAAATGTATGGCGGACGCGCAACGCGTTGTTTTCGCGCCGAAATGTATCATGCGTGTGTTAGTGCGCATGCTCACGAAAACTGAGACGCCTGAATGACCCGTGCTTTTTCGTCAAGCAACTCACTCGCGTGACTTTCGGAAGTATGACTAAAAGGACTACAGTTTCATGACGAATTTTATCTGGTCCGGCCAAACAAGTAATTCGTAGTGGTCTTAAAAAAGTGACGGACGAAGACTTTTAGTCAGCAAGACTATATTTTATTCGTACCTTGACTAGATTTTGTTTACAGTGTACGCTCACGCACACGCGAGGCAACGTGCCTTGCTGGCATTTTCATATTTGCGCCAACATAACATCATTGGTCGGAAATGCCTGCAACGTGTAAAACAAATTAATGCAAAGCTTATTTGTGAGACATGGTGGGAAACACTGGTACAGGACTTCCAATGGGTTTGTCTATACATACATGCAAAAGAAAAAAAATGATATAATTACAAAATTAAAAGTTTGGCTCATTCCACATCGAGAAGTCCATGAAAGTAATGAAAAATCATGTTAGTTTTTAACACATTTTTCAGCAACACATGAGCATGTTGTACTGTCGTGTTATTGGATTTGTTTAAATTTCAATTGCGTCAATCACTATTCAGCATGAACGGATATTTGGATGTTTTCAAATGCTTTGTTCTGGACTTTGGCAGCATTTCAGAAAGAAAATGTCCTCAGAAGGATTAGTACTGATGACATTTCTAATCAGTGAGCTTTCAGGTTGAAGCCAACCAATTTTTCAGGGTCTTTTTTTTTCAACAAACCTGTACATATGTATGTGCTTGTCTTCAACAAAAAACAATCAGAGAATCAGCTAATTAACATGATTTTCCTAAACCAGCATATTCTGTGTACAAATTGTCAATGTTCACTAACAAAAACCAAATGTCTTCATCGCAAACTTCTGTTTTGTTCTTCATTATACTTTTACATCTTGCAGAATCGTCAAATTCCTTCAACAGGAGAGCCGTCAGGCAAAGACGCAAGTCTCATACCTCCTCTCCCTAACTAAGTTTTGCCACTTTTTAGATATGAAAGTTTATTGGAGGAGGTATGGAATTTCGTCGCATGTTATCGAACTGACAAAAGCTTGTGCACAAGACATTCAAGTCTCCCTCCGGAGAGCTGTTAACATCCGGGAGGCAGAGCTGAAATCTAACATACCAGGTATAAGACATGTACAGCCAGTGGGCTATCCAATGGGGGAGGGTGGAACTTGCATCTTTCTAATGTACTTCTACTGTTTATTACAATGTACATTGGCCAAAAATTACAGAAATCTAAAGTATTAAGCAAACAAAAGATGAATTGTAAATTGTTTGTCTAAAATTTCTGCAAGAAAAGGCCTCACGTTTCGACCCCAGCAGAGTCTTTCTCAAAAATTCTGTAAACTTTTGTGGACCATGATTATTGTTATACAATGTACAGTTAACCTTCATGAAACTAAACTTAGTTTGAAAACTTTTGTCTGTTACACAGTAAATACTAAAATCCTTTTCGTCAATTGTCATTATTTTTATATTCACATAGTTTTTGTTTTGTATGCAGAGTTACTTCTGACTGTAGACGATGTGATATCGTTCAGGGAGTCCCTAACGAAGACTGTCGTGAGTGTCGTGTGTGAGTATAGTTTTTCTCCTTTATTACAGTAGGTGTTAGTGCAACAGCACGAACACCTCTTTTGGCAAAAACATCCAAAAAAGGGTTTTTATGTTTTGCCTGGGATTTGCTTGCATCTAATTCTCTTGTTTCGACTCTGACAGCAGTTTGGATGGAAATGTTTCTCCTGAAATTTGGTACTGCTTAACTCTCTGATCAGTGGCTTTCAGCTAAAGCTATTCAACAATGTTTTTTGAATACCAACCCTGTACAAAACAAGTTTAAGGGTGACTGTAAAAAAATTGTTTCAACCACTTATATATATTGTTGTGGCATAATCTTGTTTAAATATTTATACAGCCTTGCTGCAAGATGACAAAGCCCTGTGGCGGGACATACTCCAACTCCGCAATTGCCTAATGGCTGAACTGTTGTTTACTGGTGCCCCAAGATCAGGTTTTGTAGTCAACTTGACCATGAAAGAATGGCTTGAGAGAAAGGAGTTCCTGGACAACAACTTCCAGCCCCAAACCGTCATAAAGGTAACATACACTCAGTATAATATATATTGTACATTTGTTAAATGAAATTGTTTGTATTAAGCATTCCTAAATACCCAAGACAGTTTAGGCAGTCCTATTGGTTGAAAGGTGGTCACATGACCATGTTTACCTGGTATTAAACAGCTGATACAGACATAGCTGGAGCTGTTTAAGACCTGCTGGCGCTTAAAACCTTGCAGGGTTGGTATGTATTGATTGCATTACGCATAAATTAGTGCCTAAACTGTCTGGGGTATTTATAAATGTTTGTTTAAAATAACCTTATTCTTTAAGAAGGTAAATATTTTTATGGTTTTAACAGGTGCTCAATCACAAAACCAGGGGTAAATATGGCCCACAACTGGTTACCATTAACGAGACATTCAACAGGTGGCTCTACATATACGCCATGGAAGGCAGGAGAAAAACACCAAAGACTACAAATGACCAGCTAAGGGATCCCGATCTTCCGCTATTCTTGGCTCCAGGAGGAAAAAGAATAGAGAAAGTCGGCCAAGATCTCCAAAAGTACTCTTAAAATAATTCTATACAATTTTTGTAAAACCCTGTAGGGCACAGTGCAAAACAATCAAACCACGTCAACAGTGTTCTGCAGCTGCAGCACATGCGAATTACTTTTGAAATTAATAAAATGTTTACGGATATTGACTTCTGTTAGGCTTGTGTTTGGCAACCTTCCTTTTAATTGGGAGTACTTGTTAAAACATGTATACCCAATTTGAGGTCTGCACTTAATGGGAATGGGGTTTGGCATGCAATCTCGGTGGAAATATGCGACCTTGAAGCAATATTGGATTTAAAATGTTGTAAGTTGTTCTCTTGAACTGATGTGTAATGGAATAGGAATAATATTATACAGAATGATGCAAAAAAGAAATTAAGTGAGTTTTGCACTTAAAATTAGTGGTTTATCATTATGCTGTGCAACCCCAGATGGTTTTAACAAACATTTGCTCTCATGACCCACCTACACAATTTAACATGGTTTAATATGGTTGCTTTATGTAAACGTAAATAATGTACATGTAGTCCGCATTTTGTTGACACCTCAACATAAAATGGGTACATCAACAACTACATGCTTTTAATGTACAAATTCCTCTACCCCCACCATGTACAACAGTCAAACTTAGAATCATGGTGCTTTATAAATTTCTGTTTGATTAAATGTGGATGGAGCATGCAAATTTGACATACCGAGTGCAAATGTTAATCTTTTTTACCGATTGAAGATTTATATTAAATTTAATTACAATTAACATTTCTTCTCTTTTTCCCGTAATTTCTTCCCTTCTTTTATATAGACTTTGGACTGGTGCGGGTAAAGTTGGAAAAATTTGCCCAACAATCATCAGAAAGACAGTTGCTACCCAGGCAAGTGAAAATTATTTGCTTTATCAGATAGTAGATTATACGTGTGTAGTACCACAACCAAAGTATTAGTACAAAGACTACTAACATGCTTTCAGTAACATATTATTCAAAAGCACTATTGTAGATGTAGGGTCAGCAGTCAATGGTACATAATAAATAATAGTTGTAACACTTATACAGCACTTTCTACAGTGCTTTCAAGTGCTCTTGATTGTCTGAATAAATGTGTTTTCAACTGAGTCTTGAATGAAATGATGGAGGGTCAGTCACGGATGAGCAGAGGAAGCTTGTTCCAGAGTGCAAATGCTCGTTGACCATAGCGGGTGTTTGTGCATGGCCAAGAGAAAGTTGAAGGTGGATATTAGATGTTGATCAAAGGCTCTTTAAGGGATTGTTGACCTCTGACCTTAACACAAATATGATTTGAAACAATCAATTACTAAAAGATTTTGCCTTTATTTTCTTAAATGGTAGTACATTTGTAGATCGTTCGATGATGTGTGGATGTGTGTTTGGTGTTCAACTTACAAACAAAACCAAATTACAAGTTTGTCATACATGTAAAAACATAATTTTACTATGTTATAATTACATTAATGTATACAATTTGTAACTTTTTTTATTTGATTGATAGTCATGGAGCTCCCTGTCGGCCCCTGAACGGTCTCAAGTTGATTATCGCATGAGCCACCAGGAGGAAACGCAACACCGGTTTTATGTGGCTGCAAATCGGTCAACAGAGGCAGTGGCCAGTAGCCACATTATCCAAGGATTGTGGGTATGTACATCCATCTAGTTCTAAAATAATGGATGACAAAAGATCACCTACAGTAACAACCTTGAATCCTTAATCCTGATTTGTCAACATCCCTGCAATATAAATTATAACAAACGCATACAAACAGTGCATATTGACGGTCTATAATCGTGCGCACATAGAGGACAACTGCAATATGACAGGGTCCGACATAGTAAATGCATTCAAACAGTGCATATTGACCACTCTCGATCTGTGGACGTAATTACCCAGCAAACACGATGGCACTGGGCCAGTGCTGGCTTGTTCTGGGCTGATTGCGGCAAACCATTACGGCAAGACAGTAAAGAGCCTGTTCTGGCCCAGTGCTGGGCTGATTGCGGCAAACTATTATGGCAAGAATATACAGAGCCTGTACTGGCCCACTGCTGGGCTGATTGCGGCAAACCACAACTGCAAGACAGCTAAGGTAATAGTGTTCTGTACTTCTTAACTGTCAAAAGTACAACATGTTAAAATATGCACTATAATTGTAAACAACCATAACTAAATAAGCATACGATTGGAGCATTAGTATATATAGGATCCCTGCAACAGTTTAGGAGAGTGGTAAACTGGTCTATGCATGCACACGTGGTTCTCTGGCCCCAATTACAGGCCAATAGTGGCTCTGTACTGGCCTAGTCTAAGCCTCTGTGCAAGCCAAAAATGGGCCAGTTCAATTTGCCAGAATTGGCCCAGTGCCGCATTTCTGGCAAATCAGGACTGGGCCAGTTCTGGCCCATTTCTGTAATGTTTGCTGGGTAGTTCAACTTTTGAAATCCCATTACATAATGTTATATATTAAGCTGACATCCATACATTAAATTTGACCATAGTTTTTGCTAAGTCTTCCTGATTCAATCCCCAGTGACGTGCGGTTGTCGGAATGATGGACTAGGACTGGGCGAATAGTTCGATTATTCGAATATTCGCGAATAGTTGTTGCTAAGCGTACTCGTATTCACGGATTTTAAACTATTCGATTAATCGTGCTGGCACGAATACCTGTAACTATTCGCGAATAATGACCATTCACGATTAAGTGTGAGTAATAATGTATTGCCTTTGCACTGCATAACTTCCCGGTTGTGAACTGTTTGCCAACTATTCGTGACTACTATTTGCGAGTGACACTGCCATTTACACAGTTTTGTCTTGGCACTGCTGCTAATTGTAAGCTTTGTAGTATTCGCGAATAGTACTCGCGAGTAATGCCTATGATATGAGGAAGCCGACGTGGCTGGCTGGCTGGCTGTGACTGCAGCGACTGTTACCTGCAATAATGTATTGCCTTTGTACTGCATAACTTGCGGTCGTGTACCGAATACTATTCGCGAATAACGCTGCCATTTACACAGTTTTGTCTTGGCACTGCTGCTAATGGTAAGCTTTGTAGTATTCGCGAATAGTACTCGTGGGTAATGCCTTTGAGGAAGCCGACGTGGCTAGCTGGCTGACTGACTACAGCGACTGTTACCTGCTGAAGGCTGATAACATCAAAGGCATGCCGCGTAATGAGTCTTGCCAGTTCAGTTCATGGGTTGGCTGATGTTTAAAACACTTGAGAGTAAATGCAATATGTTGTATTGTGTATGAAGAATAATAAATCACTTTGCCTTGGCCAACATGTGTAGAAGAAATACCTATCTAGGCCTACTGCTTATTTTATGATGGGAATTATAAATTATAAGGTAACGTTAAAAACAAATGCTAGCTTCCTACTTCACTCGGTGATCAGTACTTGTGAATTCAATCAATATAATGCCTGGGAAAATGCAACAGAGGGTTCTCCCCACATACAAACTAGCGTATCGGCCTGATACACAAAGATTTTTGGCCGATACGCTGCCACAATTGCCGAGCACATTTTTTCCACCCGATACTCGCTCTATTCTTTTAGTACCTTTATTGTTCGTAGTGAAAAGTGTGGTCCGGGGAATAATAAGTTATAATCCAACTTTCGTGTGCACTCGATCCTCCACTGAACACGCTGTTTACACGTCAGCATGTTTAATGTAACATGAATGCAGCATGCAGGCGCCAAATAGCGATTCGCTGATTCCCTTTCCCAGACACAATAGACAGGTGCTTCTTTTCCAAAGACAGGCAGCAGTGAAACCATAGTGAAACATCGATCCCCAAAATCATGAATATGCAACATAATGAACATATTCATGATCGAACAGCTAATGAAAAATATAATAAAATAGCAACTATGCAAATCTATCCAATAACGACACGATGAAATGGGCACGTGATACTGGGATCCTGAATTACAACCTTGTACACAATGCAACTCAAAAAATACATTTATAATTGTACAGTACAAAATCAGTTCAGGGGCACAGGCACCACGTGATTCGAAAGCTTTTTAAGCATAGTGCGGAGCACACCGTGGAAGCTTTATATTTTTGTGAACAACGAATAACGTCTAAAGAGTGGCCCCTACATGAGCATGAGCATAAACACTGCTTATTATTGGTGATTTTTTGTTTCGTCTGAAGGACTGTTTGATTTGAATAATAGGGGTGACCGTTAACATACTGGCATTACTCTTAATGACGACTTGAATACAACTCGATCGCGTTCATTTTATTACGTTCAGGTGGCCTTCCTTCTGTCGATATGGGATGAACATAAACGTGTGCGTGAATTGTGCTGGAAGTTTCCCTCGCTGCCAAAGCAATAACAAACTTGTGATGACCATTGGATTTTCACTTACAAATTCTATTATTTCGAGTACAATTTTGCAAGAAAAAAAGAGGAAATAATAACAGGTATTCAAGACCTCAATGTATGTATTTGTCTATGTCTGAAGCTTACAAGTAGGCCAAAAATTACTTTTAAAGCACTTGTTTTCGTATTTATAAACCGCGGGAAAAACTTTGCCAACTATTCGCGAATAGTCGAATATTCGCGAATAACTGCCACACGATTAATCGAATAGTAAATTTCACTATTCGCCCAGGCCTATCAATGACAACTGAAAGTTGTGTCCAATTTGAGTGCCACTTACAAATGTGTACACGTATGTGTCTATGGGAGATACCAAGTGTATAAGGTTTTAAACAATCAAACATCCATAATAACAAATTTTCCTATTAATGACGTCATAATTATGTCACATTATTAAGGTCATATTCTACCACAGCCATTAAAAAAGTTCAAATCTACCATCTTACTTTCTATATATATATATATATATATATATATATATATATATATATATATATATATATATATATAAAATTATATATATATATGCCTTATTAGAAGTTTCAGTAATTCAAACTCTATGAACATGGCATAATGCTTGACTTGGCCACGACTACTATTTTAACCTGTGCTGATGATGTCTGTCTTCACTGCAAAGTAGTTGTTGCTACGGAAATGCAGTTTATCCTTCAGTTAGTCTTTTAAGTACTGGATTAATTTCCTTGACTTATACTTGCCTTACAAAATTTGTGTTCAAAGATGGCCCGTTAGGCTCATGTTACATGACACATGATAAAATCATCATGATGTCACTTATTGGTTTCCAATTTAGCTATGGTCTATGTCCATGCTATTTTAGTTTGACAACAAAAGTGTTGCCAACAAAATTTATGTACAAAGTCTGTGGGATTTAGGATACATAGAAGTATTAAGTAAAATAAGAAGAAATAAGTAAACAAAAACAACAAAGGCTTTTCTGGCAACTACGCTGAAAGAAAACAATTGGAATTAAAAACCACAACATGGATGCAAATTGTAATGTTCTTCTTTTACAGAAATAATCATTGATGCCAAGTCAATCAAGACATTCAGTGCAAATGCTGAATCTGAATTGAAAGGATTGTGTGATCCCGGTAAGTTCATGGAGTATAGCAGTGAATTTTATTTTAAACCTCCAATGGTGACGTTTTGCTATCTTCATGTTCACAGCTTTTAGGATTTCTTAACTACTTGGTGCATGTCTTCATATGCAGGTGTGCATTTGGCAGAATCTCTTTATCTTCCTTGGTTAGCTATTATTGAAAATAAAAAGTAGCAGTAAATAAATATTTTTAAACAGGGTAATTCAAAATTTGTTTTATTGACAACTAAATTTATTAAAATCAGGACTTTTTAAAAATTAAGGTACCTAATGTTTTAGTTTATTTTATTTCTCTTTCTTTTCAACAAATAAGATGAAATGGGCACACATAATGAGATTGCGTAATCTCATTATAATGAAGATAATGCTAAACCAAGCCCCACGTACAGGTGTTATAACGAATACCACATTAGGAGAGTTCCTTAACAGCAGGAAAACGGTTCACCCAGAAACATTTGAGGATGTGCATACTTTCCAGGTAATATAAAGACTTGGGTCAGAAGAAAGTTTGCAGTTCCACATTCTGCTTAAAATATAAGCACTAAGTGCTCTCTGAATTCTGCATAAAATGATTCACAGGCAACTCAATCCACACCCAGAGACAAGCTGGATGTGACCAGAGACAAGTTGGATTCATCCAAGGGCTTAAGCTTTTAGAAAAATATCTCAATTTCATTATACTTTTAAATTGTTTTATTTAGTGTAGTAACAGTGCATAGTTCCCTAAACCAATCTAAACTAATGATAACAGTTACTGAACATGATTGGTTTTTTTCTCTTCATACCAGTGACAATCACTAAAACAGTTTTACTTCCCTTTATAACTTGACATAGGTCATGAGGCACAAAACATCGCAGAAAGGGCCAGCGACTGTTGTTCTATCAAATACTTCGGAACAACAGCTACTTTTTTACATTAAGCATGCAAGACCATTATCTTCTGGATTCAAAGATGAGGTTCCAATATACTAAGCTATTTTTTCTCAAAACAAAAAAACTCATATATAATTGTTAACATTTAGATTTTTTTGCACTGATCACTAAATGTACAATATTTATTGGTTCCTTCACATAAGGAGTTGACATAAACCACCCTGATTCCCCACTTTTCCTGAGCACCAATGGGAAACCGCTATACAAACTTGCTCAAGTGGTGCAGCGCACATGGACCTTCATGGGTCTGGATGGAAAATTTTCATCAACAACAGTAAGAAAAACTGAAGCAACCAAGGTATGATAGTGCATAACAGTATTTAGGTCGTAATGACCCATGACACTGGTCTGCACTATAATTTACAGTGAGATATACATTAGGCTTGGGCGATATCGATTTTTTTTCATCCACGATATATCGCATAATCGTCAAACATATATCGCAATATTCGATAATATTGCGATTATTTATATTTTTAAATATTGTCATTGTCATTGAAGCATTTGTCTATTATTTATCATTTTCGGTATAGGGTTGGTTTTCGAGCAATTTACATGTAAAACAGTGACTTGTTAAGCATACACTCTATTCTCTTTATTTTCATCTTCCTTAGGCTGTAGGGTCTCTGACAAGAAGTGAAGCTGATAGTGTTGCACAGCTTATGTCACAACAACATTATTATGTGGCTGCACAAGAGGAAAGGGAGAAAATTAAAGCATGTTCAATGCTCTCAACAGTTCTCTGTCAGGTGTGAAAACAATCTACCTGTTCTACTATTAACTGTGATTGATATTGTAGTTTTGCACAATTTTGCACCCTCCACAATGGGGGTATATTATTGTTGTTAGAGTGTTTTACATTACACTTTTCCTGTCAATATAAAGTTATCATATTGATTGATATAGCAATATTTACAATTTTAAACAGGCATTGAAATTTGTCTTTTACAGTGATGCAAATTGTTTTTTGTTTATTAGGAGGAGGATTGTCTACCTGGATATTCCTCACTGTCTGTAAGTTTTGTTTATATTATTTTGGTATAATATAATTAAATATTGTTGGCCATGATGACCTACAGGAGTTCATTTTAGATGACAGTTTCAAATCTTTTCATGATTATGGGACTAGTTATTGTTTATTTTATGTTATTTAATAAATTGGCAAAAGTCTTCACTAGTTCAAAACTCCCTGTAGCAATATGTGGTGGTTAGAAAGAATTTGGGAAAATATAAATAATATTTACAAAACTGTCTAGTATAATTATTCCCTTAGATGGACATAATAGTCCACCATCGCTTTAGTTGGTGTTCCCCTAATGAGGAAATTAATTAAATTAATTAATTGCTTCTGAATTTTGAAACTGGCAAAATCTTTCAATGACAAACATTCAATTAATTTTACAGCTGTTGAGGTTTTATGGCAGATCTAAAAGGCCAGGTAAAAAGTTTACAGCGAAGCAGGAAGATGTCATGCTGCAAACCTATGAACAAGTGAAAAAAATGGAACCAGGAGCATCAATAATGAGAGTGGTAAGTTTGGTTAACCTCATTAACAGTGTTTTTGTTTTTTGATTTATTAGTAATCAATAAATAATTGGTATATCCAGGTCCCAATTTCAGAAAGATAGATTTACAGCAGAAAGTTATACTTTACAAATGTATTTGCTGAGCAGAAAATTTAGGCAAAGCAATGTACAAAAAATGTACTTCCATTGAGCAAAATGTTTTATTGTCATTAAGTTTGGTTGCTTCGCATGGTGGGAAAGGGAAGTTACCAATGAAAAAAGAAAGTTCTTGTTTGGTCTTTTGGGATGTAATTATACATTTAATGTGGCTAAAGATGAAGGTTAATCACATGTATACATAACTGAGACAGTTAAGATGGTCTGATTAGTTAAAACATCATCATATGTCCATGTCTTAATTGACAGTAAAGGGTGGCAATAATGATCGACCAGTTGGGATTTCATTTTTGAAATAGCATAAAAGTGCTTTTTCCATGCAGAAATTTGACAGTCACTGCAGTGTTTAGTTTGTTTGATGCTAATGTTTATGCAGTTTCAAGCCAGTTTACATTGTAAGGCACGCAACTTCTTACAATGTTTTGGAAGAAATTTACGTATTGAGGAAAATTTTAATGAGTGTACAGACAACATTTATAGGAATAATGAACTTGTTTTCGATAAAGAAATTCATATGAATAGGAAAAAGTGTGATGAACAAATCTACACCATGTGGTAAATGACTGGATAGGAATTGTATCACTGTTACAATGACCTTGCTGTCAGCTTGGTCATTTTTACTTGCTCTCATGAACTCCTAGCACACTGTTAAAAATTACGTACATTTACAGTGGATTACAGTACATTTCTGTAATAAATCCACAGCAGAAACTTCTGTATTTAAAAAGTGTTGTACATTTACAAGAAATATACTGTGAAAGAGCAACACAGTCTTTAGACATGTTAGAGGACAAAAAACATAATATCTGTAGTACAAACACATCGTTCGACCTTTTATTGTTTTAGCGCTGTATGTGAATAATGAATTATGACTTAAAGTTGTCTGTGCGCACTGGCCAATAAGCTTTAGCCGTCTCTACGACGTCACGAGTTAAGTTCGGGCGATGAGGGATGTGTTCTACTGCATGGGCCCCGCACGGACGGACGGCGCGTGGTGTGGCTTCGCTCGAGCCCATGCACATGTGTACTGGCCTGCCCGGGTCCCATCCGGGTCCGGGTGGTCTAAGGCAAGGGGCTGGGTTACGGCTCTCTGCCCGAGCGATCATGCATAACATTTCTCGTTAATGTACATGTACAAAACTTTTTGAATACAGAAGTAGTATCTTTGCTTAACTGCTGCAGTTATGTATCTGTTCGTTTCGATGTTCGTAAAATTAAAAATAAAACGCGTTGCCCATGTTTTTAAGAGATTTTTAGTTATTTAATTATTTGTAAGCTCTTCATACATTGGTTAATCTACGTCCTGTCCATTGCCTCTCCCGCAAGTCTTGTCCAATGAGAAAGTTTGTTCTGTAGACGTCACTGTTCATGAATTGGTACCTTGTCTCATGGTGTGATTGCTGTATGCGTGTGCGGGTACGGTTACCAGTGATTTGTAAATTGGCGGGCTCAAGGTCATAAGTCGTCTGGTCGTCGGCAGATCAGTTTGCAGTATCAATTCTAATGTAAGTATTTTGTTTCATGTAAATATTTCTGTTTGAGATACATTGGTTAAATACTTTCATTGTCAGACCAACTTTCATGGCAGTTTTTAGTTTATGAAATGACCAATTTTAACGGATGACACCAACGTTAGCCTAACATTGCTGAGACAGTCTGTGATTGTGAGTGTGTGTTGCTGACCACTGACGGTCGACATGACGGATTCTGAGTTTGACATAACGTTAACGTTAGGCCTAGCCTACATTACTACTGCTGTACTTCAGCCACACTTCCCATGCTCCCAACCCGTTACCTGGGTGACGTGTGTGTGAATGTCCGATGAAAATTTCGACATTCTTTGCTATTTTTTGCAGCGTTTATGTTAACGTACTGGCCATGCATGACAATTGACAAGAAATGAATGATTAACTGTTGAGTGTTGTGTTGGAATAGACCCAATATTAACTGGGGCTCTGTTTCTGTACTCAGTTAAAAAAAAATTGACATTTGCATTTTCGTACTGAAGCCCCAGGGAAAGTCATAACATCCACAACGACCACGTCAATTTGCTATGATTTTCTCGGTACCCAACCACAAAAAATGATAAAGACTAAGTTAGGCCTAACCTGCTAGTGCTAACGTTTTAGGCATGACTCATATTCATAAATTAATGTTAAATGTTAATTAATGTTAAGACTTATAATATTACTTATTAGGGGCCTATCACTTATGTTCGTGATCATTAACATAATTTTTGGTGCGTATTTTTTTGGACTAACCTAGGCCTATATAGGATTGCCTGGACTTGGGATCAATTTTTGTTCCAACGTTCTTTGTTTTATAATGTTGTTACTGTTAGCGCTTCTGGTCTGCTAACCATATCATACCACATGTATAAGGCCGAAGGCCAAGTTGGATATGGGACGCAGACGCGATATAGGCTTAGGCCTAGTTTGTTATTATTTTGTTCCACACTTTTGATAACGCAATAGGCCCATACGCACCGTGACCGTGGGACAAGGGTTGCTAGGATGGGGTATTGGTAGTCAGGCTTCCACTCCAGCGTTAAAAATAAATCAGTGTATTGTAACACTATCAACTATGCTGTCGTAAATAGTGTTTCAACATGTACATGGACAATCAGGCCCATACTGAAAATGATTTCAGTTGATTCATTTGTTTATTTATCATTTTTTCTAAATCACTCTCAAATTGCCATTAAAATTGGACAGAAAAAACCTCACCACTTTTGTTTGTCAACTTTTTATGGGAATTTGAGGGTACAAACAACAACACTTCGGATAAGCATGCACATGTTTCTAAGTTATTCACAAGTTTGAATTCTTTTTTGCGTGGTTTCAGGTATTAAAAAAAATCACAGACAAAGAACCCTTTATCGGGTATTAATTGTGTCTTATTTTGATTTTTGTGTACTATTCCCTTTTGAGTGATTGTGTTGTTTGTTTAGAGTTAAACTGAGATTATAACCCTAGATTGTGACTCCAACATGCAAAAACTTAAAATTTAAATTTATTATAATTTTGTTTTCTATTTTCTTTTTTTTACAGTTACACACTGTGCTTTATGGTCAGACAAAGTTTGAATCCTTCAAGTAACTGGCAACAATCCCCAAGACTGCATGTGGCGTACATGTAACCCAGCAAACACAATAACATTGTAAAAACATTTTTAAAATGTTTCCGAAAATGTTATGGCAATGTTTTCAAAAAATGTTTTTTAACATTAAAATGTGTGGTTTTAAAAACATTGTAATAACATTTGGACACAACATCGTGAAAATGTTTTTATTACGTTTTATTAACATTGTCAAAACATCACGGAAATGTTTTTAAAATGTTCACCAAACGTTTTAACAATGTTATGGCAATGTTTTCAAGTAATGTTTTTTTAACATTAAAATGTGTGGTTTTAAAAACGTTTTAATAACATTTGGACACAACATCATTAATTTTTTTATAACGTTTTATTAACATTGTCAAAACATCATGGAAATGTTTTTAAAATGGTTACCAAACGTCGTAAGGACGTTTTAAAAATGTTTTTTTAACATTAAAATTTGTGGTTTTAAAAACGTTGTAATAACATTTGGACACAACATCGTGAAAATGTTTTTATAACGTTTTATTAACATTGTCAAAACATCATGGAAATGTTTTTAAAATGGTTACCAAACGTCGTAAGGACGTTTTAAAAATGTTTTTTTAACATTAAAATTTGTGGTTTTAAAAACGTTGTAATAACATTTGGACACAACATCGTGAAAATGTTTTATAACGTTTTATTAACATTGTCAAAACATCATGGAAATGTTTTTAAAATGGTTACCAAACGTCGTAAGAACGTTTTAAAAATGTTTTTTTAACATTAAAATTTGTGGTTTTAAAAACGTTGTAATAACATTTGGACACAACATCGTTTAAATGTTTTTATAACGTTTTATTAACATTGTAAAAACATTACTAAAATGTTTTTAAAATGTTTACAAAACGTCGTAAGAACGTTTTAACAATGTTATTGCAATGTTTTCAAATAATGTTTTTTTAACATTAAAATTTGTGGTTTTAAAAACGTTGTAATAACATTTGGACACAACATCGTGAAAATGTTTTATAACGTTTTATTAACATCACGGAAATGTTTTTAAAATGTTTATCAAACGTAAGAACGTTTTAACAATGTTACAGCAATGTTTCCAAATGTTTTTTTAACATTAAAATGTGTGGTTTTAAAAACGTGTAGCAAGTTCGGACAAGGACCATTAGTCGACTAATAGTCAATTTTGGCTGGTACCCACCATATGTTTTTAATTGTGAGCACCAGCCAAAATTGACTATTACTCGACTAATGGTCCTTGTCCGAACTTGCTCTACAACATTTTATCAAGTGTCAAAACATCACGAAAACGTTTTTAAAATTTGTGAAACATCGTAAAAACGTTATAGCAATGTTATGGCAAATTTCTAAATGTTTTTTAACATAATGTGTTAAAACGTTCGATTTTAAAAACATTTCCGTGATGTTTCTACACTCAATAATGGCAGTGCCCCTTCAGTGACGAAATTCCTACCCTGCAAAATATGGCAAAACGGCAAGCAAATTTGGTGAGCTTTACTGATTTAGACAAAGGTATTTAAAAAAAAGTTTTTAAAATGTTTATCATTATGTTTTTAAAATGTTTAAAATGTTTATTGGTCAGCGCCTTGATCTAGCTTTGTTTAGGATATGTGCGCTTTATAAGAACCTGCTATTATTATTATTATTATTATCAAACAAAGTACAAACATTATAGAACAATACAAAGTACAAGAACAAATTTATAACTAAAGTATAAATGAATGCATAAATCCCAGAGTCACGCCTTATATTTGCATAAATGCTAGAGTCCCGCCTTCGCACTATGTTGCTCGCATACGAGTGAGTCAAGCTCAATACTATACATGGCAAATTACTCTATGTATTTTTAAGCTGGACCATGTTGATTGAACATGTTGATCAGCAACATCAAACCAGTCACTTAACTCAAATGCATCATTGCAGTTTGGGAACGTTCCAGCTTTCAAAGTTGGCATCGATTTCAAGTCAAAAGACGCATTCTATCTATAGTTATTCACGATGAGTACATGTTTCAACATGTTCATTTCAACATGTAATTTCGGATGGTCCAGCTTAAAAATGCATAGAGTAATGTTCGAGGTATTCCAGGTATCGCACAGATTTTCGCGCCGTAGTTATTCTTGGAAGGAATCATCACTGTCTGGTTGTACGTGCACTTCCACTCTTGTCCTTTTGGCAGGCTCGGGCGTTGCTCGTGCTTGTCGCTTCTGTAAAGATCGGACAGATTTTTTATTAATGAGACATTCAAGGCTCATTGCTGTATTCTGTTGCATAACTGAATATTACACAAATAATAATTATTATTATTATTATTATTATTATTATTTAATGAATGTTTATAGGTGCAATAGTACAAATAATTTCATGAGGCGACAAATTTAATGTTCTTTTCCACAAATCCTCATTTGTGGTTATTCCTCAAATAAACAGCTAGTATTATACACTCGCAATATGGTAGTAATATACGCTCATGGAGTGAATTTTCACATTTGCTACATGACATGTTTGTCAGTACATGTATGTTTGACGTGTTTCAAGGAAAAAGTACTCAAAGATTGATTCTTGAACTCTTTGGTTTTCGCAAAAATGAGTGAAAAAGTCGAGTTGCCATCATTTTTCATCAACTCCCATGATGCATCGAGAACATCGATTTAAAATATTTAGCGTTCAACCATCTGTACATGTTTGCACAATAGGGTGTCAAGATGGCAAGCGGCAAAGTACACAGATTGAATAAAAAAATCACAGAATTAGAATCAATGTATGAAGCATAAATGTATAAAAACATTATTTTACAATAATACTCACTTTCTTGTAGTTTGAGCCACCCGGCTGATTAGGTGCATTTCTTAGGACATCTCCAATTTCCGAAAGACCATCACTGTCCTTTAGGTCAGTAATTGCCTTCCTGATTGTCTCTGCCAAATGAAACAAGCATTCAAAAGAGATTTTACAAATGGGCCTTTTTTTATTTTATGTGCACACTCATGACATCATTACATGAACACGTACCTGTGTAAACAAGATATATTAAATCAACATTAATCATCAACAAGAAAACAGACAAGCCACCGGTAATGAGGGTGCACTGTGCATTGCAGACTAATGTGAATTAATGTGGCGAGTGGACAATGTTGATATACACACGATTTTCTTTGTATGACACTTTAATATCCAGAGAATAACACTCACTCAGAATTACTTTGCAGAGAGTGGTGTTTTTAAACACCCTCTTCCCTTTTTGTCCCGAAATGCTGTAACCGCTCATCAGGCCATTGGTGAGAATAGATCTCATTGTTGAGCGACAAAGCTTGCCCACATCACTCCCACCTTGCACAGCTGCTAGACACCGAATCTGTGAAAAATACAGTTAACGTTATATAAAAGAGTGCATATTTTAAAATAATTAACAGATGCGAACATTGCAATTTGAAACAAAGTAATTTGCCACGGGGCACCCGCTATTTAAACTCCACATTTGAATCTATTGTCTGAAACAATTGTACAAACACGCCTAAATCGTAGATGTTGGCATCTCGGAATTAAGAACCACCACGCACATCTGATTATCTTTTCCAATTGTAACTATTACCATGATTACAGGCATGCAACTGTGTCATTACAAACAGAAAGAGGATATCACTGATTTTTTTAAACCTGAAATTTAGAGTTCACTGCAACAAAACAAATGCTAGCTCGGATGATACTTAAATTAATATACACCATTGGTAAACCCCAAAATGCAGTGTTTACTTTGTTTTTAGTATTGAGGAGTGTTAATAGGTTAAACATTCAGCCTGAGAGAGTAATTACACTTACAACACGTCTTCTGTAGTTGCTGTCTTTCAACTGTTCGTCGAAAGCCTCAAAGTCCTCCACACAATCTAATCTGTCACGGTGTGGCAACAATGAATGGATCGTCAGGTCCTCCGTCATGTCCTCGACAGGCCGTGATGATAGCATGTTCTTCAAAGCCTCCAGTGACTCCTCCAGTGTTTGGAGCTTGGACAGCACTAAGGAGAAAGAGCATCATTGTAAACATTACAATTTAAAGCAAACATTTAAGCTGTTATTTTAAGCGGTACCACTTTCGTTACCGGTGATTAGATTCGTCTTCCCTTACCAGATCCAATTGATCTCTCTCAAATTACGTTACTTCCTACAGACAGCCACGAGCATCAGGATCTGAACATAAGTTTTTGTGGCACACATTAGCTGCACCGCGTCACTAACAAATTTGGATCAGTTTGGAACAGTTTCTAGGATGTGCGAACACATGCTTGATAGCGTCAATACGCAGTAGCATTTTTTCCTGCAAAGATGATATCTGTGAGTGTGGTCAATGTGTTATAAATGCCATGATGTCCTAAAGGCACTGGTGCATTTCCTCATCATTCTTTCAAACCCTCCATTCCTTAAAAGAAACATACCTGCAGTCTTGAAGGCTTTGTCCTCATCCTGGTGTTGGTGGAGGTTCACAGATGGGCGTTGGCAAGGTGTGAAATCCAGCACAGTTGGACTTTGGTGATGGGTCGAATCAAGGGCACTTGGGCGTTGCCGAGAGGAGGAATCCATGGGAGCTGGGTGTTGTCGAGAGGTTGAATCCAAAGAGGATGGGCGCTGGCGGAGGTTGAGTCAAGTTGATGGGCGTTGAGTTGAATCTAGGATGGTTGGGCGTTGGCGAGCGGCTGAATCCAGGGCTGTTGGACGTTGGTGAGTGGCTGAAACTATGCCAGAACAAAGACAGTATTTTAGCCAAGCAATCTAGTAAGTCAAGCTCAGATACTGGTTAATTCTACATGTAATTTGGAGGCATATCTGCACAATATGAATATCTTACTCCTAACATGTAATACAATTACATGTAATACAATATTCTTTTTAAGACTGATATAAAAAGCATATTGGAAGATCAGGAATAAAGTATACCACATACATGACATACATTGTAGTATTGTTTATTATTGAATGTGTAGTATGGAACATTTATCATTAATCATGTACATACGTTTGGTACTTGTCGATCTATGAAACTCTGGTGCACTTGGCAGATCAATCACTTCTAACTGGTTCTGTACATGTAACTCGGGTTCTTGGTCATCTGAAAAACGTTAAAATATGGGTCATTCCAAACAGTAAGATATGGGTCAGTCCCCCTTTATCTGTTGATACTACCCAAAGCAGTGCGATCTTCTAAATGCAAGTGTGACATTTTAAAATTTTCTCTCAAAATTCAACAAATGTAATTTCAATTGATAAAGTCCAGGTTCTACAGCTGGGTAAAATCAGCAACTACCTTTTCCAGAAAGAAACTGGTCAAAAGGACTTGAAATTTAATCGCAAGAGTTGAAATATGCCTTGGAGTCACTCCTTACGTCGTGAAACAATTTTCTTGAATATTCCTACAATGGTACCAAGACACGTTTTAAATATTCTACATTATTTAGAAATTGCACAGAATTATATTTTAACAATTTTGTTAACTTGGAATAGCCATTTTTACAAATGTCACTTTGGCTCCCGTTTTTCTGGAAATACCCATATGTAATGTTTGGAATATTTGGTGCCACTTCTGAATAACACACGTCAATATAAGTATCATGATTCATTCAATACTATGATTTTTCATTCACTATACCCTCATTTTCGTCATCAGTATCAGCAGCAGCACTGGATTCGTTGGTTTGTTCATTACGATAGCGGAGTGGCATGTGTCTCCGACGCGTTACCTCAACGTCAGAATCTATATTTGATGTATCTTCTGCTCTGTTGGCACAGTCGCTGGCAGTAGAGTAGTCCACATATTCTAAAGAAAATTAAGATTGTCTTTAACATGCCAAAAATTCCTACAGTTCTTTATGCATCTTTATGTAAATTTGGGGTCCAGTTTGTTCGTCTTATTCACATGTGACATTATTTAGTAACTTTAAAACAAATTTTATAATTTCCAAAAGATCTTATACAGATTACAAATTACATTCCAAACAAAAACAGTTTGAGGTCTATTTTAGTGACATTTCCATGTCAGTAATCACCAAAGACCAGCGCCCCCACATTTTGGGGACATCGATGTCGTGACCTGTGACAGCAGGTCATGACATCGGCATCTTGTGTTTCATCGGTTTTGATTAATGTAAACAGTTACTGGTTGGTGTGTGGCGATAGGTTCGTGATGGGACAAGATATGGCATTAAAGTTAAGAGTTAAACTGTTAATGTGTTTATAGCTGGTCCATGAGTGATGTATGTTTGCATTTAAAACACATGTTTACACAGGCAGGTGTAATAGACCAAAATGTTACTTTTAGACAATTTCAAGAATAACCCATTTTTGAATTGTTGATTTCAAAAGAGTTGCGCAAATTTCAATGTTGCAATGAAAAAGATTTCAATGAAACGATCTTGAACCTCCATGGCTGGAACTCCAAGCAATCCCACTGATTTATTACCTTTTCCATTTGCCAGGATCCTGACTTTGTGTTCCAGCCATGATTCCTTGTCTGGAATTTCCTCCTTTATTATCCTTTTCTTCAATCCGTGTTTGGTATTTGGCCAGAAGCATAACACCTGCGTAGATACAAATGAGCAGACAACACGTGATCCACATGCATGATCACGCCATTACTAAATACATGTAGCTACATGGGGGCCATTCAAAATAGTCAACATATTGTCAGTCGGACAGAGCAGTATTTTTCTGCACCGCCCCTACAGTCAGTCAGTCAACATTTAACATCCCAAGTAAATCGTATGTGACCATGAACATGTTAATTGTTGGATGGCCCTTTATGTTATTTACAAGTGGAAAAACAAACTACAGTAGAAGGCACCAATGTGCCACGACACGTTACCTGGGGCCGAGTGTAATATACAATGTATGTTACATGCATTATTTGGGAATCTGTTATTATTTTAAAAACATTACCTGGTTATTTCTCTTCTCCAACCAACATGTGGGCACGCACTCAACGCTCTGGTCACCGAACTCTACTACTTGGAAAGGCATCTTGACAGAGGAACTCTGAAAAACTTCAATAAAACAATTTACAAATGATTTTAAAAACAGACTCACTTCACAAAGACATTTGCATACAATTCAGACTAAGGCCGGGGTAACATGGAAATATTCTCGTAATTACTCGATTGTGATACTATTTTAATATTTGCAACGACGTCCGGGGTCACACAGACTTATTGGATTGTAATCGTATAATAATAAAGTTTGGTCACACGAGCAACAATCTCTTATTTGTACTGTAATCCATCCCAAGTAGGCCAGGCAGAAATTGCGTGAGAGGGGAAGTTTACCACACGGGCTAATGGGATGGGGTCACACGCGTGTATTGCCACTTTTATGTACGATTACAATCGTATCACTACCAGTTTCGGCTAGAGAGAAACATTTTTTTGGGTGCTCAACTGGGACCTGTAAACTAAATGTACCAGTACTGTGGGCAAAACTCACAAAATATCTGTAGTGTATAAACTCCTTATATACAGATGTACTTTTGAGTACCGAGTGACATCACATCGCACAAATATCATGGGCATATATTGTCATTTATAAAGAAAAAACAAAACAAGACCCCCCAAAAAAGTCAATGTCTAGATGATCCTATAAAAATAAAAAAATGCATGTATTTCTCTAGACTACATGTACCAGTATCACTGATTCAGAGAGGAAAAATCAGACTTGGGCACCCTTTAACAGAGTACTCAAAAATGGTATGTACATGTACAAGGCAGACATGTTTATACAAATCCAGCCCACATGTAAACATTTACCTTAGTAATCATGCAGTAAGGGCAGAAATATTACATCTGATCCACGTTGAACCATAATGCACCTGCCTGTGAGAATTCCCGAATGAAGTATTTGGATTGCATAGTTGGTGTCTCTGAATTTGCAAATGCCGAGAAAATGCGAATCACATGGTTGCATGAACAATGCTTCCGGCGCATGATATACTCTGCACTGGTATGTAGATTCCCTCTCATTTACAATTTTGACCACTTCACAGTACTTTCCACTGTTAGTTGTGTATGCATTGTTTGGGCGTGTACAACGAATTTTATGCTGTTGAGCTGGAAGTTCGTCTACGTCATTTGTACTTTCCATTATCCGCTTTACAAGTTGAACAGCAGGACTCTTGCCAGTCCTCACCTTTCTCTTCAAACACTTCAAGTAATTTTCAAAGTTCCAAGCAGCACATTTGTTGAGATCCCCAAAGTTTAGTGCATCCCTTTCTAAATGCAGCAGAGAGTGAACATTGTACACTAAAAATTCAGCACCATACAGTTGACTACCTTTGCTGACGAAGTGTTCCAGTAGCTGATGAGCATAATGGTGATGCTGAACAACAAGACCGTGGTTCACTAAAATACACAGTGCAACACTGAGAGACATGAAGTGGTGATAATTGGCTTCAGGCAGAATATCTTTCAAGACGAACTGACCCGTGTACAGAAGAAACTGGCGGAATTCTGTCGCCTTCCATCTGTCTATTTCATCCATGCTTCTCGGCTTCCTAGCAAACTCCCTAGGAATGTTCTGCCGCATATCAATCAGGCGTGTACTTAGTCGTGAAATACTAGCAGCTGACAACCTGCATAGCGTACGTGGACCTCTTTTCCAAAGTAGCAATAATTTCTTCATCACACCCAGACACACCTGATGAAGGTAGTCCAAAGGAAAGTCATCAATCATATTGACACTGTTCAATTCCAGAATAGGTGATACTCCTCTATGATGCTCCGCATTGTCATTGTTACGAAATGCTTCGTCTGTTCGCAGAGGCAAATTCTTTATGCAAGGATACGTCATTCTTCCAACAAAATGTCCCCTTTGAGAGCATTTGTCACATCCGTAATACCCACTGTACAGTTTAGAGCACTTGACCATGGCTCTTGCTGGAGCATCACATATTATACAACTTACAGACACCGGCAACTGCTTTCCGTTAAATGCAATTCCTTCCTGCATAGCATTATTTAAGTCACGGATGGCATCTTGCATGAAATCCAAGTTAGCGGGCTTACTACCACCAACACAAACACTGAAACAGAAACTGGAAATACCGGGGTCGATGTTATGTTTGTGATGCAACACAAAATAGGCCAAACGGAGCTCTTTGTGCTTTTAAAAAGCGGTAAACCATCTATGTTCAGTGTTAAAATGAGACTGTTAACATCACCGATGTCTCTCTCAGGTACGTTCTTCAAACAACGATTGATCATTGTGGTGAGCCCAAAATGATGGTATTCCATGTTGGAAACAGATCCAAGTTTTACGGTTCTTGGAGTTTTCAGGAGCGTTCTTGAACATGAAGGAATATTCTGTAGTCCATGTTGCTTCAGTATTTTAAGTAAACGGTCCACGGCAACAGCTTTCACTTCAAAGTGGTTGGCCCATTGCTTCAATGTATCCACCAAGGAATCATCTACCAGTACATCACTCAGTGGACTATCACTGTCTGAATCAGTATCCACTCCATTTATATAATTTGGAGCATCTACAAAATGGTCATGATCACTATCAACATCATCGCGAACTGGCCGTTCATAGTTGTCATTAGCCTCATCACCGTCAAGCACAATCCTTTCTTGTACATGTACATGCACATTACACACAGATTCATTGTCTGAACTTGGGGATGAGAGAAGGCCTTCTTCAACATGGTTTACTGACGCAAGTTCCCTCCTCTTGTTAAACATCCACTGCCTGTTGTAGTCTCGTCTCCTTTTTGTTTTAATGTTACGAGATGTCGTGGCCATCATACATGCGTACTTGTACATGTACCTTATGCATGCAACTGTGTCATTACAACAACAAAAGAGGAAAAAACCAGAAATCTCTAACTTTGTTTATAATTTTCAATGGGACAGATGAGGAAACCAAAAGAGGAAATCAGCTGATCAGCTGAAAAGTTGCATGTCTGCCCTACTTCCAAATACTCAAAGCATCGACCTTTTTTATTGTTTTTATTTAAATTTGTTATTATTATTAAGCCGTTACTTTCAATAGAACCATTTTTCCCCTATCAAAATCGTTGCTCCAAACAGAATCTTTAAGCAAGTCTTTTTACAGGAAATTGCAATTTTTGGGTAAAATCAAAATCTCTACATGTTCTACATACATGTACCTCCCTGGCGGCGTACACACCTTCATTGTTATCAATTTGACGATCGAATTCACATCGAGAGCAGAACCTGCATTACCCTCATGTGTGAAATAATAACATTCTGAGATTTTTCTTCTGATTTGCATAAAATCCTAGAGTCCTGCATCTGCGCTAAGGCGCTTGCGTATAACAGAGTCAAGCACCAGACTACCCGAATTGCGACCCTGCACGTACCATTTTTGGACGAGGGGGATTTTTTTTTTAGCGCGCCACCGTGCTGTCAGTGAAGGGAGGATTCACTCCAAATTACCCCCAAACGGCTTTTTGTCAAAGCGACCCGCATGGCAACTTTATGAGTGAAAAGTAATTCACTTAGAGAAAAAGCCGTTTCCGTTTGGGGGTAATTTGGAGTGAATCCTCCCTTCACTGACAGCACGGTTAGGTACGGTAATGGCCGCGTGAGGGCGCTGTCCGTTGCGTGACGGAAAATTCCCTATGGGATTGTGTTTCAATTTTACTCACTGTTGAACCCTTCATGAAACAGTCGTTTACAGCACTACGCATTCTTGATGATCATGTTTTCGTGTTGAGTCTAAAAATAGAATGTTTAGCGGCCATGATGGTAGGTGTTTTGAAAGCAGACGATCTTTTTAAAGGTTAGAAAGAATCGATTGAAATGTTTAACCCGTAAGTTTTCCGAGTAACTGACCTTATTCACCGTTATTTTAGCCTTTTTCTGATAAAGTTTGATGGTCTTTAAGACTTTATAAGAAAATAAAACAAATCCTGTGAAAATCGGAGTATATAAAAAGTTTACGTGGGACGTGATTTCAGACCGTGTTGTTGTGGCTACTGACCCGGCTTCCGCGGCGCTCGTACGGCCGTGGCGCGGCGGGAATGAGCGGTGGCGGTGCGTTGTGTGTGTGATCTGTACGTTCGTTCTGGATCTCTCGTGAAGTTATCCCCGTCTATGTTCTCTTCATTTCTACCACAAACCTGAATTTCTTCCGAAATACCTACCAGTTCTTCTATTGGTGAGTATCAATCATTTCAACAATATTTTTGCAGTCTTTGATCATATTGATTGAAACTTAGAAATACAAAAATAATTTAAATGTGCTGCTTACAAATGACTATTAACTATACTGTATGCACAATGTGTACACATTGCAGTACACAAAACCATCACATTTATTGTATTACCGTCAATGGTGCTCATCATCACATCTCGGCCGCTATAAAAATCGTCATACATAACTCTGCTTTGCTAGGGACTATGAAGTTCATTTAAACTTTAGATGATATCAAATTACCCACTCTTTTCAATAAATGTAACACTGATGTAAAAAATACATTTTACAATTTTTCTTTAATGTGCCTAGCACGGTGGCGCGTTAAAAAAAATACCCCCCCCCCCCCACAGCGCGGTCGATTTGGTTCGAGTCGAGTTGACTCGCATTTGAAGTCGAGTTGGTTCAACGGACGAGTTGGTTCAACGGTCGAGTTGGTTCGATTCAAGTTAGCAAATGGTCGAGTTGACCTGAACCCGGCGAGTTGACTCCGGGGGACGAGTTATTCCGGGGGGCTAACGTTAGGCTAAAACATCAATTGAAACCATCTTCCATTTAGGAAACCCAGGTGATAACATGGTAAACCACCGTTGTTATATAATTAATTGAACAAAAATCAAACCAAAAGGCTTAATAAAAGTGAAAGAGAAGGAAATTTTACCTGTTTTGGTAGACCAGATGCACGATGCACAGCCAGCATGCAGCATATGTAGGCAGCGCAGCAGAGTGACAAACGGTTGTTTGTACGCACGCGCGAATATGTGCTATGAAGTGCGCCCTCTGTTGTCCTATGTAGCGTTGTTTACAAAGCGTATCTCTTGAAGAATTGTCATCGATGTATGGAAGTGTGTTGTACAGAGGTCATGAATAATTAAAAATGTATTTGTGTACATGATGTGAAAGGTCACGATGGGCACTATCGTTAAAAACACTTTCGGACACGTCTGCGGCTATGTATAAAGACTTATATTATCCCAAAGTGCGTGATGCGAATCTACTTTTCCAAAAAATGTTAATGGCAGAGAACGTTTTTACAGGATATTCCTGTTAAAAATAACCACAGTAGGGAAGTTAATCCATGACAAAATGAAGTTCTCGTGTGAAGAGTGATTCATAACGAAGAGATCGATGCTAAAAGTGAGTGGGCAAACCCCGACAATGCCTCAATCATGTTCGTTCAAAACATGTTAAAAAACTGACTTTAGCCCTCATTTCTATGTTTCTACCGACGGACCGACTAGACAATCATCGACTGTACGAGTCTACAGTCAATGTTTACATACAGCACATACGGCTGACTGCACCAGAATCGACCCATATAAAGCGCACGTAATTCGCGGAAAGATCCCAAAACAAGCTTGGGGAATACCCCTGTTAAAAACATAAAAACATAAAATGTTATGAAAATAACGTCTTTAGCCTGCACAGTTTTAAAATTTTCACAACATTATAAAAATGTTATATAGAAAATGTTTTCACGTAGACTATAGTATAACGTTTTAAGAACATTATTTTAATGCTATACACAAAACGTTTTCAGTGACCACGAAGTAAAACATTTTGATAACGTTTCTTTTACGCTATTTAAAAAATGTTTTGTTTTAATGTTTTAAAAATGTTATCAAAATAACGTCTTTCACATGCACATTTTAAACATTTTCACAACATTATAAAAAGGTTATAGAGAAAATGTTTTCAATTAGACTACAGTTTAACGTTTTAAGAACACTATTTTAATGCTATACACAAAACGTTTTCAGTGACCACGAAGTAAAACTTGTGGATAACGTTTCTTTTACGCTATTTAAAAAATGTTTTGTATATTACTTTTCGAGAATGTTTTTAAAATGTTATCAAAATAACGTCTTTAGCCTGCACAGTTTTAACATTTTCACAACATTATAAAAATGTATAGAGAAAATGTTTTCAATTAGACTACAGTTTAACGTTTTAATAACATTATTTTAATGCTATACACAAAACGTTTTCAGTGACCACCAAGCAAAACATTTGGATAACGTTGCTTTTACGCTATTTAAAAAATGTTTTGTATATTACTTTTCGAGAATGTTTTTAAAATGTTATGAAAATAACGTCTTTAGCCTGCACAGTTTTAACATTTTCACAACATTATAAAAATGTTATAGAGAAAATGTTTTCACGTAGACTACAGCTTAACGTTTTAAGAACATTATTTTAATGCTATACACAAAACATTTTCAGTGACCACGAAATAAAACATTTTGATAACGTTTCTTTTACGCTATTTAAAAAATGTTTTCTATATTACTTTTAAAGAATGTTTTAAAAATGTTATCAAAATAACGTTTTAACATGTACAGTTTTAACATTTTCACAACATTATAAAAATGTTATAGAGAAAATGTTTTCAATTAGACTACAGTTTAACGTTTTAATAACATTATTTTAATGCTATACACAAACCGTTTTCAGTGACCACGAAGCAAAACATTTGGATAATGTTGCTTTTACGCTATTTAAAAAATGTTTTGTATATTACTTTTCGAGAATGTTTTTAAAATGTTATGAAAATAACGTCTTTAGCCTGCACAGTTTTAACATTTTCACAACATTATAAAAATGTTATAGAGAAAATGTTTTCACGTAGACTACAATTTAACGTTTTAAGAACATTATTTTAATGCTATACAGAAAACATTTTCAGTGACCACGAAATAAAACATTTGGATAACGTTTCTTTTACGCTATTTAAAAAATGTTTTCTATATTACTTTTAAAGAATGTTTTTAAAATGTTATCAAAATAACGTTTTAACATGTACAGTTTTAACATTTTCACAACATTATAAAAATGTTATAGAGAAAATGTTTTCAATTAGACTACAGTTTAACGTTTTAATAACATTATTTTAATGCTATACACAAAACGTTTTCAGTGACCACGAAGCAAAACATTTGGATAACGTTGCTTTTACGCTATTTAAAAAATGTTTTGTATATAACTTTTCGAGAATGTTTTTAAAATGTTATGAAAATAACGTCTTTAGCATGCACAGTTTTAACATTTTCACAACATTATAAAAATGTTATAGAGAAAATGTTTTCAATTAGACTACAGTTTAACGTTTTAAGAACATTATTTTAATGCTATACACAAAACATTTTCAGTGACCACGAAATAAAACATTTTGATAACGTTTCTTTTACGCTATTTAAACAATGTTTTCTATATTACTTTTAAAGAATGTTTTAAAAATGTTATCAAAATAACGTCTTTAGCATGCACAGTTTTAACATTTTCACAACATTATAAAAATGTTATAGAGAAAATGTTTTCAATTAGAATACAGTTTAACGTTTTAATAACATTATTTTAATGCTATACACAAAACGTTTTCAGTGACCACGAAGCAAAACATTTGGATAACGTTTCTTTTACGCTATTCAAAAAATGTTTTGTATATTACTTTTAAAGAATGTTTTTAAAATGTTATCAAAATAACGTCTTTAGCATGCACAGTTTTAACATGTTCACAACATTATAAAAATGTTATAGAGAAAATGTTTTCAATTAGACTACAGTTTAACGTTTTAATAACATTAGTTTAATGCTATACACAAAACGTTTTCAGTGACCACGAAGCAAAACATTTGGATAATGTTGCTTTTACGCTATTTAAAAAATGTTTTGTATATTACTTTTCGAGAATGTTTTTAAAATGTTATGAAAATAACGTCTTTAGCCCTGCACAGTTTTAACATTTTCACAACATTATAAAAATGTTATAGAGAAAATGTTTTCACGTAGACTACAGTTTAACGTTTTAAGAACATTATTTTAATGCTATACAGAAAACATTTTCAGTGACCACGAAATAAAACATTTGGATAACGTTTCTTTTACGCTATTTAAAAAATGTTTTCTATATTACTTTTAAAGAATGTTTTAAAAATGTTATCAAAATAACGTTTTAACATGTACAGTTTTAACATTTTCACAACATTATAAAAATGTTATAGAGAAAATGTTTTCAATTAGACTACAGTTTAACGTTTTAATAACATTATTTTAATGCTATACACAAAACGTTTTCAGTGACCACGAAGCAAAACATTTGGATAACGTTTCTTTTACGCTATTCAAAAAATGTTTTGTATATTACTTTTAAACAATGTTTTTAAAATGTTATCAAAATAACGTCTTTACCCTGCACAGTTTTAACATTTTCACAACATTAGAAAAATGTTATAGAGAAAATGTTTTCAATTAGACGACATTTAAACGTTTTAATAATGTTATTTTATGTTAGTTTCACAATGTTTTGCTTACAACCTTTCAATAATGTTTTTAAAATGTTATGTGTTTGCTGGGAAGTGACTAAGTACACACAGACTTGAACTTTGTCAACACATCCATGGATGGCATGGATATGTCGTAACAGATGAATGCCTGCAGCTGTGGTTTTCGGGGTCCAAGCGCTGATGCATACATAAAACACTGTCGTTTTGTGCATCAAAATG
>CM055816.1:58009783-58058521 GCA_029582265.1 Zoroaster sp. YZ-2022 | reverse complement strand
TAAAAATATATATATATATATATATATAAATTTTGTTGTACCCAACGGAACATCAGGTTCTGCTAAGCTCCGGAAAGTATAGCTGAGGCCATAAGCAGTCAAACCAAACCCTGGCCAAAACCTTGGCAGGAGCATTTCAAAACTTGTGTTATCAGAGGGCTCCGACGATCAAACTGTCAAAGTTTTCAGGGCACCCAGAGGCGGGTGAGCAGACTTTAGATGAGTGGTTACGTGATGTGGATACATATGCACGACAGTTGGTCTTACAGAACGAGAACAGGCAAATACGGCGCTTGATTTTCTCGGTGGTGTAGCAAGGAGATACTTTGCAACCCGAAGAGGAAAGAAACACACTCCTAAACTCCAGCATTACTGCATCGTAGATTTGGGTCTACGGAGAATACACAGACATTGACGAGTGCATTATATAGCCGCAGCCAATTGCAGGAGAAAGCTTGGTAGATTTCAGCCGCGCTCATGCGATTGTATGACAGAATGGAATTGGCAGCAAAGATGAGCCAGACCGAGATGCTTTGGCTCAGTTGAGGGACAACCCCCTCAGAGAGCAGTTTATTCGAGGCATCTATGACCCCTCACTTCGAAGGAATTGCGCAAATTGGTCTTTGAGCATGCTAAATTACCCTTCTATGCATTTCGTGAAATGGCGCTGAGTCTATTCCCAGAGCATGAGGTCAGACTCAGAGCTCCCGCGATGCGGATGATGCGGTCTCTGTTGATGCAGTGCGAGCACAAAGGCAGAAAAATCCCCCCATAGTACCATTTTGTCACAGTTGGTTGAGACGCAAAGCAATTGCTAACCTCGGTGCAACAATTAGTGAAACAACAGCAAGAAACAATAATAAAATGCAAGCAATGACAGGGGCACTTGAGTCACTGAAGTCCCAATGCCTTCCGCTCCTTCGAATGAGAAACGGCTTACCCAATGCACATATTGCAAAAAATTGGGACATACCAAAGACGTCTGTTTCAAGCGCAAGCATGCTCTTGAGAAAGCTGCGCAGACCGAGCGACCCAAAGAAGATGCTACGACGGAAACGGCCAGCCTCCGTTACAGAGGGCCATGTAATGGAGGTATAGTTATGAACGCGCCCAACACACATGTGAATAAACCTTTATCGGATAACCTTAAGTGTGATCAAGTGCGGAGGGACAGAGTTAGTATTACTGAAATGCGACGTAAACTTTTAGGTAGGTGCCCTACTGCGAATATTTTGCTTAATGGTGTAAAGACCAAATGTGTTTTAGATACAGGGCTGAGAGTTCTCTGGTATCCTATGAGTTTTCCATGAGCACCTTTCAGGTGCAGGAAACTTACATCGGTCGAGTCATTCATGAGATTTAAGGGCGCAAACCAGTTAGAAATACCAATTGAGGGTTGCTTGACGCAACACTTGAAATTTTGGTCGTGAGCTTCAGGTCTGTATATTGGTCTCTAAGAAATCCCGTCACCACCTACGAGGAGAGAAGGATTACCCTGTGTTGAGGGGGAATTTCCTCAATGGTGAATAGTACTCTTCATGTAAATTTAGAGCCAAACTGGGAGTTGGCTCTCCGTTGGTTATGTGCTGTGGGTCGTCTGCAGGTAATCTATCTGGGGACTCATCTGCGCCCTCAAAATCTTTGATGTGTGGGTAAAAGACAGGCATGTCGTTCCACCGGTGTAGTGCAGAAAATTTCCTGCACCTTAGCGAAGTTGTTCCTGAGGCAGAGAGCAGCAATATTTTGTGTACCTTCACCCTTGGGTTTGTCATCTGATGGCAGTTTGAGAGAGTTGAAATCAGTTACAGTCTTCGATCCATCAATTCGGTGTCAAGTTCTGGAGGGTATCCCACAAATCGATGGGGCACTCTGGACGTTTTGTGGCTAATGCAGTGCAGAGGCCCTAATTATTCCACCTCTCACAAAATTGGCTATGTTGTCAAAGTCTGTTCGAGTGAGCAGATTTATTGAGCCCAGAGAGTGAACTACATATTCATGTACACCGTGTGGTGTGGACGGTATGAAGCACCTGAAGTGGAACCTAGTTTTCCGATGGTGCCAAGCCGATCAAAACGCCTTCGAGAACTCCGGGGTGTTGAAGCTGTCTCTGAGAGAACATATATATTCCCGATGGGACAAGCTTTCTGCTTCCCCAGGGATCACTCAGTGATCTGGACCCAGCTGAGGCGGCTTTGGCAGCAGGGTTGCTCAGAAGCATGATACAGCTTTCGCAAGGTCCTTTTTATATCGGCTATTGTGACCTGATCCCCATCAAATCAAACTTATGACGACCGACCAGTGAATCTACCTTATCGTAGGTGATGCCAAACCAAGTAACAGAAGTTAAGAAGTTGTTACAGGACCTCCTAGATCGGAAAATTATAAAGTCAACGAGTCCTTATGCCAGTTCCATAGTTCTAGTGCGCAAAAGAACGGACAGCTGCGACTATGTGTCGACTACAGGCAGCTGAATGTGAAAACCGCCAAGGATCCTTCCCTTGCCAAGGATAGAGGAGACCCTGGAAGCTCTTGCAGGTGCTAGGCTATTCTCATCCTTGGATATGGCTCACGGTTACTTCAGGTAGCGCTTCATGAGGACTCCATGAAAAATCCGCATTCCGTGTCCTTGGGGTTATATGAATTTTGAGGCTTCCACAGGGTTGTCTAATAGTCCCAGCACATTCAGAGAATTGTTGAGTCCATATTCGGTGATCTCAATTTATCAGAACTTGTCCTGTATCTGGATGATCTGCTAGTGTTTTCAGATTCTTTCGAGCAGCACATTGAAAGGCTGGGTAGGGTGTTCGAACGGCTTGTAGCCAATGGCCTAAAGTTAAATGGTAAAAAGTGTCAGCTTTTTCAGACGTCCGTTCGACATCTTGGCCATATTGTCAGTCCAGATGGCGTGAGGGTTGATCCTGAGAAGACTCAACGGGTACGAGAGTGGCCTGTCCCAGCTGATGTGCACCAGCTGAGATCTTTCCTGGGATTAGCCTCCTACTACAGGAGATTCGTACCAGGATTCGCTAAAATAGCAGAGCCCTTGCACCAACTTAACCATAAAGTAGAGGAAAAAGCAGGGAAGTTCCGTTGTTCACTCACCTGGTCTGAGGAGGCTGACATTGCTTTCAGTTCCCTTAAGAAGGTTCTTAGTGAAGCACCAGTATTGGCATATCCACATTTCGATCGTGGGTTTGTATTGGAGGTAGACGCTTCCTTGAAAGGGGTTAAGGCATGCTTGTCTCAGTACGATGAGAAAGGAGCGCTCCATCCTGTTGCTTTTGCCAGCCGGTGTCTCCGAGGTGCGGAAAAGGCTTACTCTGATCTATCTAGCTTCAAACTGGAGCTTCTAGGCCTGAAATGGGCTGTGGTTGAAAAATTCAGGGAATACCTGCTTGGGCGCCATACTTTGGTTTTGACCGACAATAATCCACTAGCTCACTTAAAAACTGCCAGGTTAGGTGCTGTAGAGCAGCGATGGGTGGCACAATTGGCAGTCTTTGATCTGGAAGTTCAATACCGTTCTGGAAAATCAAACAGATGCGCCGATGCGCTGAGCCGATATCCTTCGGATGGCGTGGACGAGAATCCCAGCCAAAGTAAAATTGATACCAATGAAGGCACTACGATACCCACCTCAGTTAGATCGGTTCAGACTCTGAGCCCAAACTCAGAAGAGAGTGACTACGGGGTTGCAGATATATTGTCCAATTCCGTGCCCTCCATTTTACCGTCTTTTTCATTCGCTGAGCTTGCCTCTATGCAAAAAGGGGATGAAGCCCTTGGCGTTGTTGGGAAGCTTTGGCAGGTTCGATGGGATCCAGGTCAAGGACTACCGGAAGAGGAACCCCTGGACTCAGAAGTCAAAGGTTGGCTAAGAGAGTGGCCGAGAATCAAAGAGCGAAATGGTGTACTATATAGGGTAATAGATGACACCGGACTGGGCGAGACATTTCAGTACTTGGTCCCAAAGCGACTACGACTTATGATATCAGAGGCGGCTCACGATCAGTGGGGCCACCAAGGAGTGGGAAGAACACTGTCATTTGTAAAGTGCAGAGCTTTTTGGCCAGGCATATCGGGCTATGTGAAGGATCATGTCAAAGAGTGTTTTCGCTGTGGAGTCTCTCTAGCCCCCACACCGACGGTTCGACCGCCCATGAAACACCTGTTGGCGTTTAAACCTCTCGAGTGTTTGGCCATTGACTTCTTAAAACTTGATCGTGGGAAGGGTAACATTGAAGACGTACTGGTGCTAATGGATGTCTTCTCGAAGTTCGCTATGGCAATACCCTGTCGAGATCAGACGGCACCAACTGTAGCATCAGCTCTTCGAGATGGCTGGTTCGTTCACTACGGAGTACCGGCTCGCCTACACTCAGATCAGGGGCAGAATATTGAAGGTCGGCTTGTTCAGGAATTGTGTGGTCTTTATGGGATCCGAAAAACAAGGACAACGCCCTACCACCCTCAGGGGAACGGGCAGGTTGAGAGATTTAATCGAACCCTCTGTGGCCTCATTAAGTCCCTTGACCCAAAAGACCGTCACAACTGGCCAGATCGGTTGATGCACCTCGTGCATATCTACAACACTACGCCTCATAGTGTTAAAGGGTACTCTCCCTACACAATGATGTTGGGTCGTGAAGCTGTTGTGCCATTGGATCACTTGCTAAATAACACCAAGGTTGACTGGAGTGAAGACAATATCAAAAAGCAAGCCCATATCATTCGTAAAACGCGTGAGATTGTAAAGAATCGCTTGACGCATGCAGCAGAGGTAAACAAGCGCAATCATGATAAGCATGCCAAGGCACCGTCTCTAAAAGTTGGTGGTCGGGTTCTCTTGAAGCAAACTGCGCACACTGGTCGTCATAAACTGTCGGACAAATTCAAGGAAGAGCCTTTTGTTGTGATTCAATGTGATGCTGACCAAAGTGTATTTGTGATAAGGCCTGCAATTGGGGGAGACTGTAAACGAGTAAATCGAAAGATGCTTATTCTGGATCCACGAAGAGATGTTGATTTACCTCAGGGTGGTGATCCTCTTAGTGGCCTTATACCTGAATTGTACCCAGAATCAGATGGGAATGAGTCAGATGAGTCTGACGGTGATCTTGTTTGACCTTACCCCAGAGTCTTTCTTTCAAGGAGGCGAGCAAGTGTTCCACCGCAGGAACAGCAGGAACCGGTGTCGCCAAACCCAGAGCAAGCAAGCGACTCTTCACCTGATATTCCAGACAATACCTCACCTGACAAGCAGGGACCGCGTCGTTCAAGACGGCTACAGCAGAAACGTGAGACAGAGGTTTGGCACAGGTGCGGTGACCAACAGTGCATTACTTTTGATTCTATACGTATGACTTAGGCTTTTGTTTTTTGTCTCAGACTCGCTACTGAGATAGAATCACTATCCATATTTATATCATTGACTGACTTTATACTTATATTGCGGTTATATTATTGTTCTTAAAAGGTAATTTGTAAGGAGTTTATATTATTAAGGTTACCTGCATTGCAGGATATATGGCTCAGGCACACCTTATACACTTTTTCATTTTATCAACCGTTGAAACCGTTTTAAAAATATTTAACATTAAGTTTCATTATGTCCGAAAGGATAAACGTGGTGTTATTTGGGTCACCCTTCTACTAGACTTAAGAGGAGGTTTCGAAGAAAGCGCCTTACGCTTAACCAGTTCGTAGGTTTTGGAATTAAGTATGACGTATCTGTTGTGGGACATTCAGGTCTTACCTTTGATAGGGTTTTGGCAAATGCTGACTTTTATCTAGATCAGTTAAGATCCCAAGCTGCTGACATTTTGTGCGTTGACTTAGGGACAAATGACCTTTGTGACAAAGATGTAACTCCCCGGCTACTTGCAGATAAAGTAGTTAAGTTTTTGGACTTGCTGCAGTTGTTGCACATTGCTCCCCAGCGGATTGTTCTATTTTCTGTCATACAACGGAGTGCAATCACAAGGCGAGGTCAAGTGAACTTGACAACATTTAATCATAGAGCAAGACGTTTTAATTCCCTGCTCAATCGGCGCATATCAGGCTATGCTGCTGTGCGTATGTATCCACAGAGGAGCATTAACCTTCCCAAGTATTTAGTGGACGGTTGTCACTTGACAAATGAGGGAATGGAAAAATATGCCAAGGGCATCAAAGAAGCCGTTCTTCGTTTTGCTTGCCATTAGACTTTTCAATAATTACACTTATAAAGAGTAGTTTTGAACTAGTTTCATGTGCCTTCTACCAGTAGTAGTTACTTATAGCTTTAATGTAAAGGTTCTTCGTTTTCTACCTCATGTGACTGATTGCTCCTTCTCTGGTTACATATAGAGAGAGATACAAAAGTTGCATTGGGTATACTTTAGAAGTTTTTAATATTTGTATGTAAACTTATGTTAACTATGTGCGTGATTACTTTATTTCATTGCGTTGGAGATACTTGATGTGATAGCATGATTACAATCACAACTTTATCATTTTCTTGGGTATCAAGATGACCCTAAGAATGTGTTGGACATGTTTGATCTTATACTTGCTTACCATTTGTAATTAATTTGTGTATTAAAAAGGAAAAACAGCTTAATACAAGGGCGAGTGGTCAACTCAAATGCTAACAGATGGTTTGAGAGAACTTTAAAGGTTTCTCATAGTTTCATTAGTTTATATCTCTGTACAGTAATATTTTAAAATGATAAATGTTTGATCTGATAATGTATAACTTCCTATATATTATAGTTTACTTTCCTTAATTGAGGTGGTTTACTTAAGTCAGTGTTCAGAGGAAGATCGGACAGCTCGAGGTCGCGTGTCTTTTAAGCAGGGAACGTGTAGTGATCTCATGAATAATGCATACCAAGGGCGGTAATGTCAGCTTCTGATTGGCTGGGAGGTTTGGCTTTCTTTTTTCTTCTTTGCTGTGGAGAAATGTACATTTACGGTGACGGCCAGCAAATAAATCGCCGTTTTGGGATTTTTTATCTTCTTTCTGGGCATCCTAAGGTAAACCATTGTCTTTCTTATCAATTACAGGTTCCACTGGTAGCTATAATCATTCCAAATTCAATGGGTGTTGGGTGCTGTAGGTCCATCTTTATTATACATTTCCTTATAATATCAATATGATTTGTATAATGATTTATAGGTCTATATAAGTTGCTTAACTTATGGAAATATTAATGTAGGCCTATATTTCCTTTTATTCTATTTTAGGTTTTTTTACTTTGTTATTCTCATTGCATCGATTCATACTTGGACACTTCAATAAAGGGAAGATCACCACAATCAACTAATTGTCATCCTTGAGTCAGTAAAGAGTCACCCCCTTACCGAGGCTCATCCCCTCAACTCACTGGAAGTACAACTCTCAGAAGCACTATTGTTAATTCACTACATAAACAAACTTTGACTCTTCTTCACAGGCAATGAAGATCGATAAACAACCTCCCAAGAAGAGAGCCAAACACCAGAAGCTGAGGTTTCTTGAGACTGATGAAGACCAGAAGGTAAAGCTAGTTTTTTAAACTAAGTGATCTCATGAAGGGTAACTATTTGCACAAAGCGTTAAAGGGTCTATCCTGATTTTTATTTTTTCAGGTGACTTTAAAAAAAAAAATTAAACCAAATTAAATGGGAACAAGTCATACATGTATGTTATTAAATAGCCAAAATAAGCATGTTTCTTTTCTGCTTAAACATTAGAAATTGTGTAACAGTTGAAACAGATTATTGGCTTGTGATCCGATAAAACAGATTTACAAAAAATGAAGTTATATTCTCTATGTTGCCTTGGAAAACCACAATTTCTTTAAAGATGACAGCGTTTTAGACAAAATTTATTTCTCAGCACAATTGGTACCAGTACCAACATTTTATACCAAATAACTGTTTATATTTAATTTAGTTAATTTGTATTTTGATAATCAGTCCAATTCTCTACCTTGTAATGTTTTGCCTTCAGGTAACAAGTGAGCTTGGATTTTTGCGAACACAATTTAACCAACTTCAAAATAAAGTTGAGCAGCTCACTACTGCTATTTCTTGTCTTGAAAGTAAGTTTTTTTAAATTTTTTAATTTATTTTTTTAAATCTCATTAACCTGAATTAAAGCATTATTTATTTTAAGCACAACTTTTCAAATACATTTATTTTTACACTCTGAACTAAATGTTCTCATTCATCTGATAAGCGAGTACATTTTCTTCAAAGACTGTTTTAATTGGCGTTGATCAAGTTTGTCTGATATGCTTTTGGATACACTGGTTTGGGTATGTTTAAAAATTACAATTAATATTACTTAGTGAACCCCTTACCAGATTATGATGACATACATGTGTAGACCCCTTTTCATAAGAGGTCATACATTGTCGATCAGCGTCAACCATGTGGATTTGACGATTGTTTGTTTATTTGATTTAACAGTAGCCTTTTTTAAAAGTAATTTAGATTTTTCCGGATTGCTGGAAATTAAAAAAATAATTATTTGTGTAACATGTATTTTATCATTCATAAGTTTTTAATTTTCAACCGATCTACCAACACTTCTTGCCAACATGCGGGAGTTAATTAAAGCGCCAAAACAGGTGAAAGTACAAGAGGTCAAGGTGAAAGTGCCAGCTACTACGGCGGAAGTATCAGAAGACGTATACAACCAGTAGATAAATAACAGATCAACACACTCTTTTGCCAAAATAAATTTATGAGATGTTTTTTCTTCAAAAGATCTGATATTTTCCAAAACTTTCTAACATTTTGGTTTGGAAAAAGCTGCATTAAAATAATGCGGGAAACAACAAAATAATTTTCAATTATTATTTTTTTTTTTTTTGGTTTTGCTTCACAACTCTTCTAGTGTCTGACATTGTTTTCCATTCCCTAGTACCTTCATGTTCCCCTCATGGATTTACCTCCACTTTACTGATTTTTGTTCAAGAGTTTAAGACCACTACAAAAACTGTCTTGACATCAACCATGCATAAACATTAATGACTACTTTGGTTACTTTTTATTTGTCACAGACTATCCTAATACAGGTTGTGATTAATCAACCATGCTGACTAAATCAAGTAAACATATGTTTGTTTGCAGGTAATTCTGCATGGGAGTCTGAAGGTGCCAAGGAGCGTAAAGGCAATGTGGACCAATGGGAATCTTCAAAAATATGCTTCAGATGCACTGTTGTACTTCTTCAGCAGGGAGAAGCTTGCAACCTCATCATTGTCAGGCGCTGTCAGCAATGCACATTATTAAGAAAAAAGTGTGAAGCCGGCCCTGCCGAAGGACATTGTATGCCCTCTAATTGGTGAGTACAAAACATGTTTTTTAAACAAACAAAACATTTGATTCAGTAGTTTAAAAACTTGGAGATGTGTTCCATGCAAGTCTTGACTTTAATCATTGTAATAAATAAATACATTGGGAGATTGATAATATTGTGGCGCAAATTACTCAACAATAGAGGGCGCGCGAGCAGCGGCGGGCTCCTATATAAAGGGCCGTGGACGCAGCATGCAGTAGTTCAGTTTAGTTCAATTCAGTTCCCTAGTTCTCTAGTCTGGTAGCGTGTGATCGTCTCACAGGACAGGAGCGAAATCTACGGTAGGCACGAGCAGGGCTGACGGCGTGCTGGACGGACGGTGGAGTTTGGCTGGGGTCAGGTCGCAGGGACCGCGGAGGCTACCGGAGGCGTGACGACGCACGGCACTCGGCCGACGTAGCAGGACGGAGCCAGGGAGCGCGCGCTCCATAAGGCCGCCTCGAGGAAGGAGACTCTCGGAGATCTCAGGACTCTGGAGGCGGGATCTTGGAGGCGGAATACGCGCAACGCGAGAGGCGTACGGCTCCACGGGTACCCTGAGACAGCCCCTGGCTGGGCACTACCGCGCCGCCCAGCACTGCTTTTAGCGCATGGTGCAAGGCTACCCTGTAAGCTATCCTGTAGGCTATTTCGTAACCACTAGTAATAAGAGGCTAATCAACACTGGGTCCAATACATGTATTTAATTCACCAAAATAAATCAAAGAGCAACGGAGGTTATTGTTTCCTGTGTAATTTAATAATTGTCTGTCCAAGTCAGCCCTGGAAGGAGGCGTGGGTGATGTCACTACGCGTATAGGGCGGTATATCTCCATCCAAACGAACCTGCATTCCCGGCTGCTGGGAACTGATCCGCAGCGTGGTGTAGTGAATTACGGATCGGGAATAGTCCCGCCACAATATTATTATTAAGAGTGGATTTGAGTAATTGAGAATTAGAAATTCAGTGTGATGATGTGGTCTTCACTGCCCATTAATGACTGGGTAATAATACTGGTTTTCGATCCCTAAATAATAATAATAAAAGAGTTATGTAACAAACCAAACCTGGGAAAATTGTTCACAAAAATGCAACAAAAAATTTGTGTCAGGGGATAAAAGGTATATGACTCCACTATTCTGACTTGTTTGCACTGTTTCTTTTCCTCTTCAAATATTATGTGTTTTACCACAGTAAGCCTTACAACGACTTCTTATCAGTTCATAAAAATTTGTGCTTGTAGCTGTCTGCTTTCACACTGTTGTAACACTTCCTACACTTCTATTTCTTCCAGCCCACATGAAGGCCACTTTTAACGTGGACGATAACGCTGTGAAGCAAGCCATCAGAGCAAAGCTTAATACAGAGAGCAAGATCAGGGCACGACACACAGCCTCTGAATGTTAATTTTAATGTTACATTTATAACCTTTTAAAGATGCATCATCTGTGTTTTAACTAGAGTAAAGGAAATTATAAACTTTGTTGGAGCGTGGGTTTGATTCTGGTCATGTCACTTGTATCCTTGAGCAATGCACTTAACCACAAACTGGAACCTGTGAGGGCTGAGATTGTATGGGGATGATGAGATGGTGTAAGATGGTATTGTAATGGATTAACCCCTTATGCTAACAAAAGCAGCTTGAGGTTGTATACTCCCAGGGAGTTAAGAAAGTTTGAGGTATGCCTAAGTATGCCTACGTCTAAGTATGCCTGATTAACAGGAATAATTATGTTGTAAAAGTGCCTTGTTCATTTTTATTCTGCCAGCAAAAAACATGGATGATGCATCTCTTTAACGGTTAAAGGATGTAAGCTGTAATCAGTGTCAATCGTTTTATATTACATCTGAATCATGCTGTGCTAACTGGCATGGGAGTGACCCTCACAAATCTTTTTGATTTTCTTTTTTTTAAACCTGTAATTAACCCACATAAAATTAGTTTCCAGTTCCTAATCAATTTTTAGTTATGACCTCTTGATAAAGCCATGTCCTCCAAATTGCATGGGTGAGTTATTGCAGTAATATGCCCCGTCTTTATTAAGGGGCAACATTGTTTATTTTGAACAGTTGATACCCTCTGCGATTCGGTGCTCGAACTTCATGTGCCGTCCGGAGGGTACTTGACTTTGGAGTGTCAAATGGCATACGGTAATGCTTGTTCTGAATAAACAATTGTGCCCCTTGAACAAGATGGCGCTTATTACCATGACAGGGTTTATTGAGTGATATTACTGTTCATGTATGTAGACAGGGTGAGTGGCACCCACTCTACCAGAATATATTGTCAAAAGTAGTGTGGCATCTTCTTTCTAAGTAAAAGGTCCTTCAAAACCAAAAGGTGGGCCAGGCTTTCCAAATGCATGTCTGAGCTCCCCAAAAGCGACAGTCAAATCATAGTTAGAGTGTTAAGCTGGATTCGTAAACAAAATATTTTTTTCAAAAAGTACCAAAGTTTTTATCCATGTAATATATAAGCAATCTGATCATTCATTTTGTTTTTAGGGGGTCTTTTGTAGACAGTCACTTACATGTACATTGACTTATTCAACGTGAATAAGGAATCCTGATTGAACGAGATGCTATTCTATTTTTGACAGATTCTGTTTAATACACTCTAAAAATAAGTGTTTATGTTTTAACGCTAAAATAAACGCCCGCTTGCTAACACTTAATAAACGCGTTTAGGCGTTAAAAATTGTTAAAATAAACACGTTTATGTGTTAAAGAAAATAATAATAATAATAATAATAATAATGTATAGATTTATATAGCGCACGTATCCACCAACTAAGTGGCGCTCAAGGCGCATTATATTATTATCCCTGCTCATAAGGCTCATAAGGCTCATAAATCATTCCTGAAACCATCTCAGCTCCCTGGGGAGTATACAGCTCAATTGCTGCCATTTCTAGCGCATATAGAGCAAACCATCTCTGCCTTCACAGGTACCCATTTAACCCCTGGGTGGAGAGAAGCAATTATGGTTAAGTGTCTTGCTCAAGGACACAGGTGTCACGGCCGGGGCTCGAACCCACACTCTGCTGCTGGCAACTCCAGAACTTGAGTTCGGTGCGCTAGACCGCACGACAATCCACTTTACGTGCATTATACAACACACGGGACCTACGGCTTTACGTCCCATCCGAAGGACGAAGCAATTATGGTTAAGTACCTTGCTCAAGGACACAAGTGTCACGACCGGGGCTCGAACCCACACCCTGCTGCTGGCAACACCAGAACTTGAGTTCGGTGCGCTAGACCGCTCGGCCACGACACTCCAAAACACTCCAAAATAAACACCAAAACACGTATATAGGCTGATAACACTTAATAAACACTTCAATATGTCTTTGCCCTGCAAGGGCGTTTATTTCTAAACATTCTCTCGGAGGGCGCTTATTATTTAACGCTCTCACCCATGCACATTGCAGTTAAACACAATTACAAATTGCAAAAACGAATAATCATAATATAAATTGCATAGGGCCTATTGTGTCCTTCCCTTGACATAGAAAATTGTCAATACACACTTCACTTGAATTTTACCACATTTTCAAGAGATAGAACTAATATTAGAATCAAATATCATGAGCTTAATGTGTTTTTTCCAAAACAAATTTGAAGAAAAAAAAATCAAAAGACACTGCCCTGCATTACAGAATGCAAATCTTTGTCTATTTCCCCAGGCAAAGCTCCTACTGATAAACAATTTTAAAAAGTTAGTTTCCTGAATCCACTTTAAAATAAAATTACAGTGCCAAATGAGCTGCTTTATCAGAATGAGCTGCTTTATGAGCAGCTTTATCAGAAAATATTGCTTTACACATTTCTGCCAAGAAAACTGAGCAGGAAACTAGTCACAAACAGTATACATGGCATGGTATTTTAGCTGGTAATGTTTTTCTTCTGGTAGGCAAAATTTATTTTGTACTCAGCTAACTTTTGATGATTTGGATACATGACCGATACAATCATGATTGGTGGAGTTAAAAAAAATTAAAGCTTCCTTTTTGCAAACTCGATGCGAAAATTGTGTCCCAACACTCGGTTCTTATTTCGATTTGTCAAACTGAAATAAGCATGAATACGAATGTGCACAAAATCCAAATTTTCAGAGAGCTGCTTAAAATAAAAGGTATGATACAATGTTGGTTTAGGAAGAGTAAATTCATTCCCACCCTCTGTTCTCAACACACCATACAACTGATATACCTGTGAAAGTTTCATCACGTTATGTGGTCACGTTCTAGAGAAAACACTGTATGACAGTCTAAACTGCCGTGCCGTGTTTTCTCCAGAACGTGACCACATAACGTGATGAAACTTTAACAGGTAGGTCAGTTGTATGGTGTGTTTATTGAGAACTAGAGGGTGGGAATGAATTTACTCTTCCTAAACCAACATTGTATCGTACCTTTAAGCAGCTCTCTGAAAATTGGCCCAGAATAAATTTTAAACATCCTTCAATAACACTTCTAAGTTTAATACAGTTTTTTTTTAATCTAACAATATTTCAAAATGCAACATTTCTTTGATACTCGCTTTCTTGTATTTTGGACCCAGTTAGTTACACAGTTTTGAATTTAGAGGTAAACGTCTGGAAGTTAGTTCCTTTGAACGAGGTGTACGGCTCCTCCAGAATAACCTGCTGCAAAAACCCAAGAAGCTGTCCATAGATTGCTGCATAGTTAAGATCGAAGACGTAGTAGCAGGCGAGTAGCATTAGGGCAGCTTGGAAAACATTATTTGTATTACAATGAATGATCTGTCCCTCCCCAACAATGTAGGTTAACTTTACTATTTCATCTTGTGTCAATATACAAAGTGCCATGGGTTCTTTCTCTTTTACCGGTTTCACCTTTAACACTCTTGGAAGTTTTTCCTTTGGTATGTCCACATCATCTATCTGTAAAACAAAAATACAAATAATGTTGTATTTAGACCCAACTGCTAAAGATGTCAAAGCAGAGACTTCACACATACATTTTATTTAAGCCTTTGCAATTTTTGAAGTATCTGGTGCTGTAGTTTTTGTGATGTTCGGTCGATTTATTATCAATGTTTTATTCTGGGGCATAATGTAGCCTAGCTCTCAGAGTTGCGAAATGTGTATTTCTCGTTGGGATTTCCAGTTTGCTCCGACATAATGATATCTCTAGGACAATCCAGTAATGTATAAGTAGTTACAAAAATTACTCATCAAAACTGGCATGTTCTTCATTGGTACTTAAAAGTTCAACCAAAAATCAGGGGAAATATGTGGGCCTGATGGTAGTTGGTATAAATCAAAAATATTCAGTTTTACCTTGATCAATGTCATCACAGATTTGGATTTGATGCCTTTGCCCTTAACAACTGCTAAGCGGTTTTCAAGTGTCGCTAAAGCCTCAAATTTTGTGGACTTCTCCTGAAATGAAAGAATGGAAATCATTCACATTACAGTCGTCATTAGAAGAATCTGATTTAAGACTTAAAGGTTTGCATGGTGGAAATATAATAAAGTAGGGGTGTTATTTTCTGAATAAAACCTACCAATGAGCAACTTACAAACTGTGGTTTATACATCTTTGAACTTGTACTTTGTTTATAAACTTGGTCAATTGAAGCTTGTTGACCTCAAAGATAACATTTAATCTAATGCAACTCAGAGGTCAAGTTTTGCATCTTCAAATTGAAATAAGGTGAAACTGAAGTTTTTAGGGTCCTTGCTACCAGGGTAAATCATTCCCACAAACAATTGCACTTGTAAGAGTTCAAAAGTTGCTTGAATGTTGCAGTGCTTGCAGCATGTACACAAACCTTTGTCACATGGAGCAAACCAATAACTTTTTCCACCAACACTGTTAGGTTTCTCTGGATGATTTCTTTCCCTTTCTCTGGATTGATGGTGCTGTAAAGCTCATCGAGGAGCTGAAAATAGTTTGAAAAACAAAAATCTTGTTAATACGTATCGTTAATATGAATGTATTTACTTGTACATGTTAAAATAGTAACTTAACTTGTACATGGCGTACATTGTCCTCACAACCCATTTTCAATCAATGTACACTTAAACTTCAATTATTAACTCAGGAATTACTTTCTATGCTCAATATTATTTGACACAGAAAAAACAAGACATGCTTATTTTTCTATGGAGTGTCATGGCCGAGAGGTTCAGCACACCAGACTCAAGTTCTGGTGTTGTCAGTGTGTGGGTTCGGGCCCCGGTCGTGGCACTTGTGTCCTTGAGCAGGGTACATAATCATAATTGCCCCATCTTTTGATGGGACATTAAGTTGTAGGTCCTGTGTTGTGTAATACACGGAAAAGAACCCAGGACAATATGAATAATAATTATTATTATTACTTGAAAGCGTCAAGTTGATGCCAAAATGATTTAACTTACACAAGTGTCCTTCTTGGAGGCATGGCAGGCTCTTGAAAATTTCCGATGTTGTTTTGGTATGCATCCATGTCCGGTAGTTGGGTATATCTGCCATCAGCATTTTGATTGTTGCAAATGACCGAACACCTTCCCACTCCTTTCGAACTTTTCTAAACGACCATTAAAGTCTTCATCCGAGAGGCAACCAATATTATTAGTCCTGTTGAATGAGAATTAAACAACATTTAAATAGCAAAAGAAACTCCTAGCTAACCAGCACAATGGTCTTATGTAATAAATAAAAATAGCCTGATTAACCAATATAATATAGGTCCACCTAGATGGCATTGTGCAGTCTACACAACTGGTATACACACAGCGGCGTAGCCACGGGGGGGCCTGGGGGGGGGAACGTGCCCCCCCACAAATTTCCAGTAGCCACGGGGGCCTGGGGGCACGCCCCCCACAAATTTCCAGTGCCCCCACGAAAATCCTCATAGTGCCCCAAAAAACAGAAAAGAAAAGAAAAGGGAAAACCCCATACCCCTGGCCCCCCCACTTAAAAGCAATGTCCCCCCCTGTGCCCCCCCCCCCCCCACTGAAAAAGTCCTGGCTACGCCGCTGTATACACAATTGTTCCAGGGGCAAAGCCATCATTATGAAATGCAACCCTGTACAAATGTTTTCACACATTACACATAATTTTTGTCTTTTGGGGGTTCACAGAGATGATTTTCATAATAACATAGGCATTAATATTTGACAAAGGATGCATGGTCATACACTGAAAGTCTGAATTTCTTCAGTGGTTGCTAAACCGTATCAGATGAGGAAGCAGACCCAGTAGTCTCAACAGAGGCAGCAGTCTTGTTGTTTTCTTTGAGTCGTAGCTGGCGGATGCGCGAACTCAGCTTGTTGCTTATGAAAGACTAAATAAAAGCAAAAGAAAAGAAAAAAAATGTACAGCGTAAGTATAAAATTAATACGAAATGGGTTACTGTTGCAGAAAGGAAAGATATTCATTTGAAAATAAATTAAATACACCAAACCGCAAAAAAATGGGTTATTTACATATTTATTAAAAACTTGAGCACATGAGTTACTGGACACAGGGAATGGTTTCATGGTCAAAACTGTATATCCTCCATTGGCGTCAAGAACTTACCCATATTTGCGTTTCTTTTGCGGTTCAGTATACTTTCCATATGGTTTTATAAAACAAATTTTGCATATCTTTACAATTACAAATTTGAAATCTTGAATTTTTATTTATCGTTGGGTGCCCGGCAGAAGGTCGTAAAGGAGTGTGTCCGGCAAAAGGGTGTAAGCAAATAAACACGCACAATTGTATTTCGAGAAAATCCAGTTTGTAAGGTTTGACTGTTTCTGATATGTTTATTAGTCAATGTATGGAATTTAAATTCAGCATAGGAATAAATAAGCATTATTTGAGTAATTTTAGCAATAAATATATTTGAGGTATTCATTAATGTTACAAATCTAGCCATATTATTGCTTACGAGTAAACGACCTTCTGCCGGGATAAATATTGTACATAGGGTGCCTGGCAGAAGGGCGTAAGAGTCTTATGACCTTCTGCCGGGCACCCGACGATGACCTAAACAATTTGATAGGTTATGCAGTAAGTATACAATCTTATTTTAGAACTTAATTAATTTAAACAATCTTATTTTAGAACTTAATTAATTTAAACTTAAACCTTATTGTAAAATATTCATAGGTGCATCAACTATTGCTTACCCAAGGTTTGGTTCCATCATGTACAAGACAGGGATATTTTTTTACAAGCTTCGCCCCTATGGCTTGGTAGTGTGCTGTATCCCTCATATTAGGATACTTGAAATGGTAGAACTGGGCGGCCTCCCGCAGCACTGCTGGCAGAGCACGATCAACCTTATTGTGCTGCAGCAACAGCGTAGTTGTAGGATTGAATGCTGGAAGCTGAATCAGTGCTGCTGTTGGCATGGTTGATTGTCGTTTGTTGCCTATTATGAAAACATACAATACCATATATTTTCAGCAAAAGCAAAAAAAAAAAACATGAAGCATGTTGAACTTGCTTGCATTTTTTATCACTGAAAAGCGAAGAACATGTTAAACCCTTTTTGCCCAAAACTACAATAGTGCACATATAATTACTTAAGCATAAAAACAGAAAAATGTACCCTACCAGATTGTTTTCATTGTGTTTGACAAGCATGAAGATGTGAAGAAATACAACTGTAAAAACTGTCTGTTTATTCAACAGACAGCTAAAAGAAAAAACATGATTTGACTCGGTTTGAATTATTGAGAAGTACAAAAAAATTATAAATTATTAAAAGGACTCAGGATATTTTATCTGAGCCTTCTGAGGCACTTTCAATTGTTAAACTTACTTGTTGAAGGAATTGCTTCTGGCTCATCAGTACGCTCAATGTCATGTGTGTCAATCGGACCTGGAATGTCATGTGTGTCAATTGGACCTGGAATGTCAGGTGGGCTTGGCGAGGCAGTGACAACTGGCTCCTTAGGAGTGTTGGTTGAGCTTGATGAAGTAGTGATGCCTGGCTCCTTAGGAAGGTTGGGTGTAAATGGTGTAGTTGCTGGTACTGCTGCTGGGTCACACCACTGCTCGTCAGGAGTAAGCAGAAGCAATATCTCACCACCAAAGTGTTGCAATATTTCATCGTCATCAAGTTCAGTACCATCTTGTTGAAGTACTACACGCACTTCAGAAGAAGCAGGCATTCTCAATTTTGATTTCCCTGCAACAAATTAATCAAGATAAATTCATGGACTCTGATCTTTGAGTGTGTGTGTGAGCTTGTCTACCTGCTGACACTAATGACTTTAACAAAATGGATCCGGGTGGTTTCAAGGACATCCTAGGTTCGGTTTTGTGTACAAAACCAATAGGGACTTTGCTTAAAAAAGTCCAAACAATGGGAGAACAAAGAGAATTCCTTGATTTACCGGCTCGACAAACATGTGTGCATCTGTGTGCGAGCATGGCAGCATTGTTGTCATCATCATATGTTGAGTTGGACTTCACTGATTGTCTTGAAACCTGATGGTTACATGTAGCTTGGTAGTAGAAACCCAAAGAAGCCTATTCAATTTGAGGGCTACATGTGATGTGTCAAAGTAATTAGGACTAAAATAAGTGTGCTTAATGACTGTCATTGAACCAAGTACTTTTACACAATTCGTAAGGACAGGTGGGAGTCAAGTCATAGAGAGGGACACGTGAGTAATTTTTTGTTGGTATAACACACCATTTGTTTAGACAATGAAAAAAGCGCCAATCAGCTTTTTACAAGTTCCATGCAATTTTTTAGATTAATTTTTTATGATAGCTCCTTGTTAAAATAATGAGCCTGGCTGTAAAGCAATGTACAAAAAAAATGATGACTTTACCACACCAAACTTATAACTATTTTCCCGCAAAGACACTGATGTGGTGACATCTGTATTATTTTAAAGAGTATATAAAGGTAATTAGGAAATGAGTTTATTTAAAACTTACCTCTGGTCATCACCTCATCCAGAGTGTCAGCTTTAACCATCATCTTTATGGATCTTGCTCCATTCCACACTTTGAACAGGTGTGATGGCTGTGCTTGGGGCATTATAAACAATGTTGAAATATTATCTTAATTGCTGTGTAATGAGTGTCATTTGGAAGCTCCCCCCCCCAAAAAAAAAATAAAAAAAATAAATAAAAAAATGAATAAAATAACATTTCTCACCATTGATAAAATGCCAAACAGAGATAAAACCTACTATTAACTTGTGCAGTCATAAGTTGAATGTCCACGTACAACTGTACTTAATTTACTAAATTATGGCATATGACTGGTGCCCATATTTGTTACACACACATGGACGATCCTTATAAAAGTGGACACTCATGGGCATTTTCACTAGCAACTCCTGATATGACACCAACCGGAGGGCTTGATCAATTGCAATTTCATATGCATTGATTTCAGAGATAACATCTGTGATTCGAATGTCGTGACACATGAAAAACTTACTGTGTTCATGCACATATATGTCTGCAAGCCATCCAAGAATTGGACAATTTTCTTCATCATAACGAAGAATCAAAACACATCCACTTTTGAAGACATCGCCGTGAATAACAACTTTCTCTGCATGAAAAATGCTTTCAATGTCAGGGAATTTTTGTATCACTGTCTCTCTATGGCTTGGTGACAGCTCATCAAGCACTTTTTCATTTCCACCATGTACTGTATCTCCCTCATATAGATAATTTTCTGATGGGAGACCTGTCGGAGAGAGCATTTGAGAATATAGCCATTTCTGATGTTTATATGCCATACTTTTTGGTATGTTCTTGAAATTCTTCCACTTCATACTTCTGAACTGTGAATGCTTGGCCTCCCATCTCATGCACCATTGTACCCTTCCTGGGCCAAAATTTAAAATTTGCTGAGGTAAATGAACCATGTAGTGCATCTTGGGTGTGAAACTAGCTTTAGGATATTCCCTTAAATAGCTCACATGATGCTCTCTTATGAGGTATTGTAAATCAGGCACTGTATCAACTGTGACACATGGGCTTGTACACAAATGTGTAATTTGTATTAGCAACAGCAAGATGTTGAATTTGGGGTCATCATGTGGCACTTTCTTGCTCAGGATGTAAGGCAAGACACTACACAAAGTCAATATGCACGCAGACGTTTGCTTGATTTTTACATCTGAGTAATAGTGGGATTTCAAAATTGGCTCTGGCTTGTCTTTAGCCTCTAAATATGAATAGGGATATGTGGCTAACTGATTGTTTAGCCACGTCAGAGTAAAGAAACTCTTTACGTCAATACAATACAACAACAAAAGTGCTAATTCACTAGGAATCACCCCTTCTAAAAGAACATGCATGGGGTCATGTAAAATACATTTTGTTATGTCAAAATTTGTCAACTTCAACAACACACTTGTGTTATTGATACCCCAGCGTTTGCTCCATTCCTTGCGAGCCCCATTTGTCAATGGTTGCTCAAACAGTAACTGACATTTTTGCATGTGATCTTGATGGGTTCTTAACTGGCACTGTGTAGCAGATAATTTGTAACGCAAATCTTTATGGGCAGTGTGACATGTTCTGCATGGAGAAAAGGCAAATCCAACACCTTCTTTGAAAGCTCCTAGCAAACTTGCTGCAGGTGTGTCTGCAACCACAGCAACAAGGCCACCTTTAATGAGTTTTCTGTCACCACCAAAATCAAACTCAATTCCAGTAGAGGATAACTCATTCACCGTTAAAAGAAAATCTCCCAATATTTTGTCTATGCCATGTCTTTTTAGATGACAAGTCTTTGCAATGGCTACCAGATAGAGTGATGACAAGCGAGATCTATCTTGTGGTGGAATATTGGCTATAGTCATGTAGAACATAGAAATGTTATGCTTCCTTGTATGTGTACCCAGAGGGTTCACAATCTCTAGATCATCAGTGTACAACATTATTTGGAGGGCTTGACCATTGTGGCTAAAGAGAGGATTGTTCTTAACATATTCACCATCGCATAAATCAAACATGTATTCATTGTTACTGAGGTGAGGAATAGTAACATATTGTCGTATTTGAGGCATTCTTAGCAGTGTGCTCACAAGATCCTTTAAAGGGACAAAGGACCCACAGTCTTTAACTACTTGAACCTGCCCTCTGACATCTGCATTGCTATGTCCCAAAACAATTTCCTTTGGTAGTACATAGGGACAATTTAGTTTGTAAAATTGCTCCCTCTTGTAACTGGTTTGAAATTCAGACATATTGTCACTTGTCTCACCAATCAAATCTAGGAGAATGTCTGTATCAATGTTCTGTTCACGAAGCAGCCTTTTAAATGACTGTTTTTGCCTTCCAAGATGATAATCAACAACAAATTTTGTGTTCTCCACAACTGAATTCACTGCCTTTTGAGTCAGTTTGAGCCCAGTTTCTAAATGCAAAGTATACGAGGCAAGCAGCATTTTATCATCTTCCCCTTTTTCATTTTGTATACGGTCATTATTAACATCATCTTGATCATCTACATCCATTGCATCTGCAAACTCATTCAAAACTTGGGTGCCCATATTTGCTCTATGTGCTTTACTTACATGAACTTTAAAGCTTGACCAACTTTTACTGCTAAAACCACAATTGCCAAAATCGCAGTACACTTTAAAACGAGGATCATTCCTGTGTGTTCTTGTGACATGATTAGTAAAATCTTTGAAACTTTCGGTACCAAAGCATGTACACATTGTACAACTATAGTAACTACAGTCTGCCATACTTTAGTTCAAGTGTAATGTTCTGTAATTTGGCATTAAAATGGTGAGAAATGTGAAACTTTAATTGATGAATAGATGCATTTGTGAAGTGTCGGAGGTTTTGAACTTTAGTCAAATGTACGTGTAAAAAGAAAAATCAAATCAACACCATTTTGGGGGCGGTAGGGGGCAGAGGAAATCAAGAACAGTATAAAATGTGTACCTAGTAATGATACAGATCGAGTGGTGATGCAGCGAAAACCTGGAAAAGATAATAATGAAAAGATATGAATACTTTTTGATAGTACTTGAATGCTAGCAATGCTTACTAATAGGAATTAAATCTGAAACTAACATGGCTGCCCACAGAGATGCCAACATACACGATTTGGGCGTAGCAAATACGATTTTGAGCCGTGAATACGACTCTACGATAATACTTCATTGAAATACGCTAAACAAGCCGCCCCAGTATACATGTAATTGTATATAGTTACAATACAAGCAAACAATGAATGAACTATTAAGTGGAAATAAAAATGACAATAGCGACAATAGCGGGATTAGCGGCGAATTCACACGATTATGTACAGTGTGTATGTATCACACACGAGCGCGCTGGATGGATTCGACTGCCTACCTACCACATGTACCCTGCCTGTACATGTACATCTGTACATTATTTGCAAGATCGTACCCATTGATCTCTATTACATAATGGGGAATAATGAGCATACCCGTGGGGAATGAGGTTGTCTATGAGGTAGCTTGTACACGTGTACATGCGCGCATAATTGTGCTAGCGCACGTGCATTACCTTTTAATTTCTCGAAGCTTCTTTGCAAGTGCGACTTCAGTGTCAGGCATGCAGGCATTGCTTACTGCGGAATTCTGCGCTTACGACGCATAGAATCACACGCTTTTTATGGCGCCGTCCGTGGAAAGCGCAGAATTCTGTGGTAAGCAGCGCGCCATGAAATTGGGCCCAGGTGAGCTAGGGCTAGGCCAAGCTAAGGCTATCAATTTGTTATTTGCTGTCGAGACCCCAAGAAAGAGAACAGTTAGTATTATAATCAAAATTTCTAACGTGACTGATGCATGGATTACTAATTCGGAAGATCATTATTGTGAGCATTTTAAGATAAGATACGTCTAGCATTGTTATAATTTCATAATTTTTCATTGAGTATTTTCCTCCAATTTACTCTGCCGCTGGTCCCACTACCGCCAGCGGGGTTCACACCGAGTGCGGCGCTGACTTTGCCCAAAATCCGGACATGCATTTTTTAGCGTTACATTTTTGCGATTTTTTTGTTTTCAATAGATGCTACTCTTTTTTGGAATTCAATGTTGGCATCTCTGCTGCCCAGAGAACCTGCCAAATAAGATTATGTCCAAGCAGGTAAAATTAATTATGATACTCACAAGGACCCTCAAATTAATTAACCGTCAAGATTCATCATGCCAAACCATGCCCAGAGTGCAGTGTAGGACTTTTTTCTAAAACAAACTACGTACATGTACGGTACATAATACAGTCTGTGTTGAATTCAAAGCCAAATCAAGTCAACACCTTTTGGTTTTGTTTATTTTTGCATCAACCCCCTTTGAGTACTTCCAGTTCATCTCTTGGTCTTGTGGGTTTTTACTTCTTTTACTTTTTTTCCAGCTGCTTTTTATCTAATGTATGTGCAATAATGTTCACTATTTTATATTTTTTATAAGGACAATGTATGTATATTGTTATTTACCCCCTGGATGTGGGGCAGCAGGTCTACAGATCATAGCATGTATTTGCTTTTGCTGTCCTTAATGTATTGTCTTGTACTGTTTTATTAGCGAATAAAATAATAATAATAATAATAATAATAATAATTTAAAAAAAATTCCCGTATTCCACTCATGCTTGTGTGATAACGAATAGTATTATTAGTATTTATTTATTTGTTATTATTAGTAGTATTTTGGGGGGGGGGGGGGGGCGTGGGAGTTTAATAAAAAATACAAGAGTATGTGTAACGTTACCTGTTAATGATGCCCACATCCAAGTGATGATTTGATGCCAGATTTGGATGGCAGAAGCCAAAACCTGAAAAAGACAATTAAAAGATATGACTGCTTGAGTAGACTTTTTTTTTAAATAAGGGATAAACTAATACTATAGCACCACAGCAACCCTGGGTCCCTTGGGGAAAAGGAGGCGTGGCTATAGGTGCAGATCCAGTCCTAAACAGTATCTTTTTATTTGTCATATGCAGAAAGTATCTCTACTCTACCATCCAATGTCTGATGTGATGGAGCAAGAAAAAGAACAGATTTAGTAAAAATAAAAGTAAACCATTCAAGATCATCCAGTATGTACATCATGGACATTTATGGATAAATACCTATACAGTCAAATCCTCACTAAATCATGGTAAAAATTAAGCCATGACTTTGTGAGCCAGTTGTTGTACAGTGTTGTACAGTAGGGATACACAACATGAACGAAAGTACAGGTTTAACTTGTAAAATGTGACCCTGGTCTGTTGTTACGTACATGTACGTAGCGGTCACACATACGCATGATGTAGTTATGCTACCACCATAATGCTCTCATATGAGGTAGCCTACTGTTGTTGATAATGTCATTTGTCTGCCAACTTTAACTAGTACTTTTAAGTAGTAGGCCTAGTGTAGTAGGACTATACATTCAGTTCCAAGCAACAAGCCTAACGTTACACATGATATAGGCCCACTGTACATGTACATGCATAGGATAGGCTACATCATGCATGCACAAACTAGTACTGACTACAGGACAGTACTGTACTGCAGTGTAGGTCCTATAGATGTGAATTGTGATTGTGTGTATCCGAGCATCGTGAATAACTTTTTAGGAACGTTGCTCTGATTTTCATTTTTTAGTTTCGGCAATAGCATTGTCATTAGGCCTAACCAGTAATTGTTACTGTTAGCCCATATTTCCTAAAAACAATTAGGCCTAGGCCTAGCCTATAGGTTAACGTTAGGGGGCCTAAAAAACATTTCTGAAACATCAATCCAGTCCAGTGTTGTTGTTTAGAACACAGGGAATTTATGGGCGACATTTTGGGTCCCTCATCGAGTAAAATACGAAACATTATCTTTGTAAACTTTACTTTACTTGTGATTTTGATCTCTGTCAAGTGTCATGTCTGTACGACGAGTCTCGTTACTTGAGCCGGCTGAATCTGCTCAACCGTTGCACAAGTTTCACAATCATCTGCATGCATGGTCGTCATGATGTCATCGATTAAAGAATCGACACGAACGATAACCCGCCGAAATGAATTTCCTGCTTTAGTTCTTATTTTCATGTGTTCCCAAGTCTGACAGAGTTAATTACAAGTAACAGTTAAAAGAAAAACAACAACCCCCCAAAAAACAAACAAAACAAACAAAAAAAGACCCCCAAAAAACGAATTTTAATCTTAAGTCTGTACTCACCAACTTTTGACGACGCGAACAATTCAATCAAAGATGGCGCTGGTAAAATAAAAAAAAATTCCCGCCGACGCGACGCGATCGACGTATTGCTAGAGCGATATGCCCATTGGCTACAGGCTCATGCGTCCCACACGCTTGCGCGCGCGCCCTCGCTGGTGGGGAATCGCTGGGCCGGCTGCTGATGATCGGTCGATCATGTGACCACGACAGTTGTTTGTGTGGCGCCGGGGGAGGGCGGGGTGGGGAGGTGGGGGAGGGAGGTGGTGTCAATGGCTTAGGACGATGCCTTACAGCCTAGTATTTTAACGCCTCCCTTAAATTCCACTCGGTCACGTGACGTACTCATAAACAGTGGCATTAGACAAAAAAATGCTAATTGCTAATTAATTTTGTTTTAGTATTATTATTTCTTTTAGCATTTTCAATGTGTTGGGAAACATTATTGAAACAATTAGCTTGTCACGGATTTGACCTCTATAATTTACAACTGTATTCAAAACCAACATCTCTGATACAAGCATTCGACAAATAAACGGAACGTACGCGTCTTGGAATAAACACCTATCCGTTTTAACAATAACGCTAGCACGCGTTTATTTACAAACATACCTATATGCATAACGTTTACTGAAAATGTGAACGAAACATGCTAACGTTTTCTATAGACTCTGGGCGTTTTTAAATAAACGGTAAGCGTTAAGATATTAACACCTCCCGTTTGAATAAATATACTAAAACGCGTTAATGCTAGAGGTATTGCAACCACAACACATAAGCGTTAAGAAACAAACGTTTGGCGTTTAGAAATTCACACTAGACGTTTTCAAATGAACATCATCCGTTTGAATAAAGACACTAAAACGCGCTTATCATTAACACTATTTTTTAGAGTGTAGTTGTTTGTTGGCGTATTTATACATGAACACGTTTTGTTGATATTTATTGATGTTGTCAAGGTTGAGCAGTTTCAAGTCTTTGAAGAGGGGATCTGTGTGGGCAATGAGGTGGGCTTTAGAAATTAACCGAATGGCTTTCTTTTGGAGCGTGAGCAGTTTGTTAGTGTAAGTACGAAAAGTGTTTTCCCCACACAATGTTACAATACGTCAAGTATGGGAATATTAACGAACAATACTGCGGAGTACTGCGGTTGGAAATATGTGTTTTAATCTGTTCATGATGCCAATAGACTTTGCTACTTTATTTGCAATCTGATCTATGTGGTATTTAAATGTCAAATTACTGTCGATCAGTACACCAAGAAACTTTGTAGTATCAACTCTTTGGATCGATTCATTTGACAGTTTAACATCATGAGTGGTATTATTATAATGTTTGTTTTTACTGTTAACAATCATATAGTTGCATTTTCTGATATTGAGAGAAAGTCGGTTTGCTTTCAACCATTCGCATACATACATCAAATGCTGATTGACATTTTCAAATAGAGTAGGAAGGTGTTTATCCGAAAGTAAAATATTAGTGTCATCTGCATATAGGATGAATGAAAATAAGTCAGATGTAACAGAAATATCATTGATGTAAATAATAAAAAGTAATGGTCCTAAGAGTGATCCTTGCGGGACTCCGTGTGTAATTTCATTGAAACCAGACAGAGAGTGATTGTATTTAACACACTGGGAACGGTTTCTAATGTAGCTTTCGAACCAATCATGAGCTATGCCACGGATCCCATAATAGTCAAGCTTATGCAGTAAAATGTCATGGTTAATGGTATCGAATGCTTTCGATAAATCCAAGAATACTCCCATAGCATATGCGTTGTTCTCGAAAGCGCCGATTATCTTGCTGGTTAAATCAATTAGTGCTGTGGAGGTTGAATGATTGCTTCGAAAACCATATTGACTATTACAGATTAAATTGAACTTATTTAAAAAATTCACAGTTCTGTCATAAACAATTTTTTCGAGAATTTTAGATAAACACGGGAGAACTGAAATTGGTCTATAGTTACTTATTTCAGAACGATCACCGCATTTATAAATCGGAGTAACTTTAGCTATTTTCAATTTACTGGGGAAAACACCTCTAGACAATGAGTTATTGAATACATGACATATAGGCTTGCTAATCTCACCAATGACAGATTTGACCACTCCTGGATTAATATCATCAATACCAGCAGCCTATTTATTCAGAAAGGTTCCAACGATTTTGTTGATCTCAAGTTCACTGGTAGGTTTTAAGAACAGTGACTGTCTATTTGGGCTCTTAAGATAGTCCCGGTAGTTGGTATGAGCTTGGGGAATTTTCTCGTCCAGTGAGGGTGCAATCTGAGTGAAATAGTTGTTGAATGCATTGGCTATTTCACTGTGGCCACTGGTTTGATTACCATTACAATTAAAGGTGTAGTCTTGTTTCTTGTTAGGACCGGTAGGTTTCAGTATGGAGTTAATAATATTCCAGGTTTCTCTTATATTAGACTTTGCTTTGGAAAACTTGCATTGAAAGAAATTTACACACAATATACACACTTCCCAGTTTTTGCTGTTGACATATACCTTCAATGTTGCCTTCTTGTGCTTCTTTTTGTGCATTTTTGAGAAGATCGCCCATCTCCCTTTCTGCTTTGGTGATGTATGAAAGGATGTACATGATACATGCATAAGCATCGAGTACAATTTGTATGTCCATATTGCCATTCCAACAGCGTATTAAATGTGGATTGTAGTTATTTATCCACTGATCTGTAATATGACGTTTTATATAAATTTGAGTCATTAGAAATTACATGAAGGCTTTCTTCTAAAGCTGTTTGTGTAGTTTCAGCACTAGCAAGCAGCTGATGAACATCTTGGAAGTATTGATTTTTATCTAGAAGGAGCTGTTGGACTTTCTGTAGTGTTTGTTTTGCTTTTGCTTCGTCTGCTATCTGAGCTTCGATGTTGGCAGAGACGTGTGTCTTTGCTGAGTTGTTTGATCTGCAGATAAATGTGCGGTTTGATGGAGGACATATACCTTCAATGTTGCCCTCTTGTGCTTCTTTTTGTGCATTTTTGAGAAGATCGCCCATCTCCCTTTCTGCTTTGGTGATGTAGGAAAGGATGTACATGATACATGCATAAGCATCGAGTACTATTTGTATGTCCATATTGCCATTCCAACAGCATATTAAATGTGGATTGTAGTTATTTATCCACTGATCTGTAATATGACGTTTTATATAAATTTGAGTCCTATTAGAAATTACATGAAGGCTTTCTTCTAAAGCTGTTTGTGTAGTTTCAGCACTAGCAAGCAGTTGATGAACACCTTGGAAGTGTTGATTTTTATCTAGGAGCTGTTGGATTTTCTGTAGTGTTTGTTTTGATTTTGCTTCGTCTGCTATCTGAGCTTCGATGTTGGCAGAGACGTTGTGTGTCTTTGCTGAGTTGTTTGATCTGCAGATAAATGTGCGGTTTGATGGAGGACGTGGAAAATTATATCGACATACTTTCCCACCTTTTTTGCAGGACTTAGTGTGGTTCTTAGCATGAACTTGAACATGACTTACAATTTCATGCAACTCGGCATCACTTTCTGGTGGAATTTCACATGTTATGTATTTGTCTACAAAATCTGTGATTTCTTTGTCACTGTTTTCATCAAGTTTTGGTGCATCATTTATCCAAACAATCATATGAATGTGCGGCCATCCTCTTTGCTGGAACTCAGTTCTGTAGTAAAAGTCTTGAACTTGTCCAATTGGATTTGCTGGTGATTGTATGACATCTTTGATGAACGTCTGTACCCTGTGTTCAAACAATCTGGCAGCTGTTACAGGATTTGACATGATGATCAGACAATGATGTTTCCAACTCATGTTTTTGTGCTGTTCAGGTGTCAATGGAGGCAGTTTTTGCTGAATGAGTAAGGAATTGTCTACTTCAATCCATTGTCTATCGGCTGCACTAAAAGTCAGAAAGAATGTAGGAATTCCTAGTTGGCGAATCATTGCAAAAAGGTCTTTCTTGGACTTTTCCCAGAAGGCTGGTGTACCCCTCAATTGGGTAAGGAATCTGTAGCCTTCATCTCTCTTTATAAGTTCTTTGACTTTATCATGGTTTGTAAGCATAGAAGCAGTTATTGGTTTACCGTCTAGAGATGTTTGATGCTCCTATCCTGATTGCAATAGAGATGTTTGAGTTGATCTTGTGCACTTCCGTTGCATATTGAGCAAAACAAATATACTCTGGATTTCTTGCAAATCTACTGTCAGCTGAAAATAATCTAGCATTGAAGTACCTTGAAGGTGACAGTTTTTGTTCTCTTTCAGTTGAGAATGTATTTGTTGCATCAGGAAATTCTACAGGAAAACATTTTGCTTCCATTTGTAGCAAAAATTGCCCCCCCCCCCCCCCCCTGGAGCTAATGATAGAATTGTGGTATCATGCTTATCTGCAACATACTGGGCAAAGACAACTGGATGCAAGAATGAATAGAGAGGAACTGATATATTGGTTACACACACAACTTGACCATGTATTCCATTTTGTGAACATTTTATCAATGGTATAATCTTCATAAATGCAATGGAAGGTGAAATGAGATGTCTTTCAAGCATGTTCAACTGAGTGAGTTCTGGAGGTTGGATATTGAGTCTAAGTTTATTTGTGGATGCTAATATAGGAAGTTTACCTTTGCAAAGGTTTGTATGACAGGTGTTAATTATCCAGAGGAAGCTGTCATTGCTTGTATCTGTGAGTACCAGATTTGTCATATTTTATTTTGTGGAATAGCCTAACTTGCTTTTTGAAGCACACACGGTTACACACTGCACATGTGTAAACAAGTTGGTGTTGTCGGCAAGATAATTTAAAGGCTTTTATGATGTTATCAATATTTGCCTTGTTTTTTTAGGGGTTTGTTACTTGTGCTTTATTTAAGCTCTTTTGACAGGAATAGCATAGTCTTTTTGAGCTTGTAGTTTTGCTTGTTGGATTTTCCTAGCTCTTTTTTCTGGAATTGTGTAGACTTTTTGAGATTGTAGTTTTGCTTGTTGAACTTTTTTAGCTCTTTTTTCTGGAGTTGAGTAGTCTTTTCGAGATTGTTGTTTTGCTTGTTGGATTTTCCTAGTTCTCTTTTCTGGAGCTGTGTAATCTTTTTGAGATTGTAGTTTTGCCTGTTGTTTTTTGATAGTTCTTTTATCTGGAGCTGTGTAATCTTTTTGAGATTGTTGTTTTGCTTGTTGAAGTTTTTAGCTTTTTTGGCTGGAGTTGCATGCATGTATTGTTCTTTTGCTTTTCTTTTACAAGTTGCTTGCTGGTCTTTATTGTGCATATAATTAGCTTGTGCTTGTTGTCGTTTCTTAGCTAGGTATTGATCTTTTGCATAAACAGAAAGACGTGTATACCATTTTGTAAATTTAGATTTTGTCTTGTATGATGATTCAAGAGTTCATGATGCGCCTAAGGCTGCACTCTACAGGGCTCTTGATATTTTGTCAAATTTCACCAGTTTTTACTGTGAGTTTGCCATTAAAAAGTACATCAATCTGTTGGGTGTAATGCAGTGATCATTTTGGACTCCACCATCAGCTGATATCCTGAACTGATTTTGAGTGATTTATGATAAAAAATAATCATCGGATCTGACTTGATATTGGTCATGGACACATACTGTACATTACTACAGTATACACAGGTATAGTGACTTGTATTGATTATCACACACTTGAATTGATGGGACTCGCTACACTTGGATACCCATGGTTGGTCTTGTATTGTATGCACTACTTATATCTCCTATACTAAGCCTGACTGGTACAATGGCTCCAAATATCTCCTATACTAGAGAAGAATTACTGGAACTTCAACCAAGCAGACTAGTGTTGTTAAGAGTAGAGTTGCTAGCTCCATATATTAGAAGCCAACATAGTGTAACCAGTTGATGTAGGTCAATGGGCTAACACCAATTTGGTTAATAGTTCTCATTCCTTTTCATTGGGTTTGTGTTTAACCTACATCTAACTAACAATGAAAGCATGGGCTGATTTCTAGTGGCAATTGTTATGTTACAAATGTAGACAATAGAGCCTTGGGTAACCACTTTCGACTGTGTGTACTCGACCGCGAATTTGGTATAAGAGACCCTGTAATGAATGGCCAGTGTCATTCCTTCCTGGTCTGTTCCCTGTACCAACTTGTCTTTGGCTTGCCATGTGGTCTTCAATTGGGTGTGGCTGAATTGGGCTGCTGATATATGCCACCTATATGCAATTATCATGTTGTACATGTATGGAATGATCAACGCTAAGGGAATGCCTTATTAAGGCTGACGCTCTTGTCCTACATGTTAAGGTTATTACCTCCTGGGTAGTCCTAGTCCTAGTTACTATTCCTTATTGTTTATTTAATTGTAATTAAATCCAAAGTACAGTCCTTATTAGAAATAAATGAAATTGTGGAACTCTCAAGTAAAAGTGTTCATGAGTTTTTCTTTAAGCCAGGACGAGTTTTGCCTGGCGGCCAGGGTTGATTCATTTGTTATTTTTGCTCTGGTTATACATGGCGTAGTCGGTAGGATTGCAATTGCTTTTTTTTCTTGTGAACCTTGAGAGAAATTGTGTACATTTATTAAATACTGGGACTACCTGGGAGTGTATATATACCCCCCCCCCCCCAACTTCGATGTTACCCTACTGACGACGAAGACTGAATTGGAAGTTTTCTGGATGACGCCGGACAACAGGATACCTTTGCGTCCGAGTGGTCTTCTATTCTAGGCACCACAGTCCAGTACCACTGATCACCGTGGAAGGGAGATTGCCCATTAGCCTTGGGTCTTCAGTGGAGTACGACCATCACGAAGTCTGACCACGAGCAAGTCAACGGCAAGAATATTTTGTTAAAATGTTAATTTTAGATTTTGTATGTTGAGATGTATTGTTATTGATTGGGACAATGGATCAGCGTTCACGCCGCGCCCCCCGTCAGTACCCGGGCCCGCCCGGGGAAGCAAATGATCCTCCTAGCAGACTAAATTCTAAGAGACGACGCCTGAGAGCCAAGTCAAAGAATCCTAGTCACAGCCCCAAAGCCGACAGCAGACAGCCTCAAGAGCACCTCGCAGTGGGACCTGCCCTTCGAATACTACAACTAAACGTCGAAGGCCTTTCTGCAGCCAAGCGAAGCCTCATCGAAGTCCTCGCCTCCCAACACTCGATTGACGTTATCTGCCTCCAAGAGACTCACATTGGCACAGAGGAAGCAGGCCGCTACACCATCATTGGCTTCGACCTCCTGTGCTACGCTCCACATGCCAAACATGGACGTGCTACCTATGTGCGTTCTGACATAGCTGAAGCAAACCATTTGACAACAACACAATTCTCTGATACCATAACTATTGGTGGTTTCAACATTGTCAATGTGTACAAGCCCCCTAGTGCCAACTGGGATCTGCAGGTCCTACCCACCCTACCCCACCCTGCCATCTATGTGGGGGATTTCAACAGCCACCACCCTGACTGGGGATATCCAGTAGTGGATAGTGATGGAGAGGCAGTTTCAGACTGGGAATCTAGAAATGACCTTGTTCTGATACATGATCCTAAACAAAGAGGAACCTTCCACTCCGCCAGGTGGAAAAAAGACTACTCTCCTGACCTGTGCTGGGTCAGCTCTTTGAATGGAACGCCCTATCCTGCTCAGATCCTCATTCTTGACGATTTTCCAAACAGTCAACACCGGCCCTTGCTTGTACACGTTGGCCTACACCTCCCAGTCATAAACAGCCCAAGGAAGATGCGCTGGAACTTCCGCAAAGCCAACTGGAAGAAATACAGTGAAATCCTGGAGCGGAGTGTTGTTACCATCCCACTCCACACCATCACTGTAGATGAAGCATACAACCGCTTCTGCAGCGCCATCTACAAAGCTGCCCACTCAGCAATCCCACGAGGCTACCGACCCCTCTACGTCCCATGCCTGGACGGAGAAAGTGCTGCACTCCTACAAGCCTACAAAACATCAGGGGACCCTGAGATAGCAGACCATCTCATTGAATCGCTAAATACAGCTCGGCGAAGGAAATGGGAGGCGACAGTAGCTGACCTGAACTTCACACACTCTAGCAGGAAATGTTGGAGCCTCATCCGCCGTCTAGGAGCTGCACAAAAGCCCCCCAGCCAAAACCGAGCACCTGTCACACCCAACCAAGTTGCATCCCACCTACTGACTATTGCAAAAGCAACCCAAGACAAACCCACCAGAAGAGCAGTTACAACTGAGCTAAAGAAACACCAACAAGCGCTCAGAGACCATAGAAACCCTGAACCTTTTGAGGTTGCTGAACTGGAGAAAGTCCTGCAGGGCCTGAAATGTGGAAAGGCAGCAGGGTATGACAACATCTCTCCAGAGTTTATGAAACACCTTGGCGCCCGAGCCCTAACCTGGCTGACACAATTCTATACCAAGATCATAAATACGAACTTGATCCCAAAGAAATGGCGGACAGCAAGAGTTATTGCCATCCTAAAACCTGGCAAAGACCACAAACTACCTGCCAGCTACCGCCCAATCTCCCTACTCAGCGTTCCCTACAAAATCCTGGAACGCCTAATACTACAACGTATCTCTCCAGGAGTAGAGGAAATTCTTTGTGTGGATCAGGCAGGTTTCCGCAAGGACCGCAGCACAGGAGAACAAGTACTGGCCTTAACCACCTTCATCGAAAATGGATTCGAGAGCAAACTGAAGACAGGGACTGTGTTCCTCGACCTCACAGCCGCCTATGATACAGTCTGGCACAAAGGCCTCCTACTTAAACTCACAAAGGCGCTCCCTGCCTGGGCAACGGCAATAATACAAACTCTGCTGACAAACCGGAGGTTCAGAGTTCACTTGGTCAGAACACGAGCGCATGGAGAAGACAGACAAACGGACTCCCACAAGGCTCAGTTCTAGCTCCAACTCTGTTCAATCTCTACACAAATGACCTACCCTCCACCAAATCTCGCATAAATTCATCTATGCAGATGACATCGGTCTGGCATTTCAAGCACCAGACTTTGATGAACTGGAACGGGTGCTCACTGATGACCTTGCCAAACTGGACCAGTTCTGCAGAACCTGGCGCTTAAAACCAAGTCCAGCAAAAACTGTTTCCAGTGTATTCCACCTCCACAACGCAAAAGCTGCCAGAGAACTAAACATCTATCTGGGCGGACTCAAGCTGAAGCATGCCTCTAATCCAACCTACCTGGGAGTGACCCTTGACAGGACCCTATCCTTCAAGGAACACCTAAAAGGGACGGCAGCTAAGGTTAAGTCAAGGAACAACCTGCTCTGCAAGCTCGCTGGTGCAAAATGGGGGGCAGCAGCCTCCACACTGCGCACCTCAGCACTGGCTCTCGCATACTCTGCAGCTGAATATTGCGCCCCTGTCTGGTCCAGGTCACCCCACACACACCATGTAGACACCCAGCTCAACACAACCATGAGAACCATAACCGGGACTATCCGCTCAACACCACTCCCCTGGCTCCCTGTCCTATCAAACATTCCCCCTCCACATATCCGGCGAGCAGCAGCCACTCAAAGGATGCTCCAAAAGGTTAAAAACTCTCCCCATCTACCAATCCATGCAGACATCTATAACCCACCCACTGCTCGACTTCCATCTAGACGACCAATTTGGAAGAACATCCCACCAGCTGACTTCACCATCCAACTGGCTTGGAAAACAGAATGGGAGTCCAAGGAGGTCCCAAACAAACATCTGGTGTCAGACCCCAATCAACAGGTCCCTGGCACCAACCTCCCAAGGAGACAATGGTCTACGCTCAATCGCTTCAGGACTGGACATGGCCCCTGCTTGGCCAGCCTTCACAAATGGGGCAGTAGCCCCACTCCACTGTGTGCTTGTGGAGAGGAGCAAACTATGGAACACATCATAGAAGTTTGCCCTCTCCAAAGACTGAAAGGAGGATTAGTCACCCTCCATACAGCAGACCAGGAGGCAACTGTTTGGCTTAGGGACTTTGCATTCGCTAAATAAATAAATTGATTGGTTATGTTGATTGAAGTTGGTGTTGGTAAATCAAATTTGAAACAAAACTGTTTGGTTTTATGATGGCGTCAAAAGCCGAAGTTGAGATGTTGCGTGAGCAAATTGAAAAGTTGACCGAGCAGATAACAAAAGAAAAGAAAGAAAAGGCGGTTGAGGCTACTAGTTCCCCATCATTTTTGTTAATGCCTGCACAAAAGAAAATAAAATCATTCTCTGGGAAGGATTTAGAGTACACGGTTGAAGATTTTTCTTATGACATACACGCAGCTATTTCAGCTAGGTCATTGTCTGAAGAGGACAAAGCACATTTTATTTTCCAACACCTTGATGGGCCTGCAAGGGAGGAAGTAAAATTACGTCCCTTGTTGGAACGCAAGACGGCTTCTCAAATTTTTAAAATTTTGAATGATGTGTTTGGTGTTAAATCTACAGGGGTCCATTTGCAAAGATTGTTTTTTGAATGTAGGCAAAACGATGGTGATAGTCTAAGGGAGTATTCGCATAAGTTGATGGAAGCTTTGCACAAGGCTAGTGACAAATGTCCCTACTTGAAACAATCGCAGGACAGACTCCTTTGCGAACAATTTGCTGAGGGGGTATATGACCCTTTTCTAAAACGACACTTGAAGAAAGAGTTGCGTTTCCTTTTTAAATTTAAGAAAAGAAGCTGTGGATTGGGCAGAGGAAGATGATTCAAGAGAGGCCAAAGAGAAGGTTGGTGTGCATGAAGCTCGTGTTTTTCGTCCTTCCGTTTCCCAAGAGCTTGGTGAGATTAGACAACTGCTCAAGGAACAACAACTACAAATTTTAGCACAGCAGCAGCAGATTGGTCAGGTCCTGCAATTGGCCACGAATCATCCTCCTCCTCCAACTCAACAGCCTAAGGTAACCAGGGTTAAAGGTCAGTTTGTAGATACAAATTCACCCAAGGATGTAAGTTTACAAAAGTCTGTGATCATTGCAAAAAACGAGGTCACCTTGCAATTGATTGCTACCATCTGCAACTTAAAGAAGCACAGGCAAAGATAGAAGAGTACAAAACGTGGTTTGATAAAAAATCTGATTCAGCGTCAAACTAGTTCCTCCTGTTTCAGAGAGCCCTGTAACGGGAGGGGCACAATTGGGCTCGAAATGTACTATAAACCAATACCAGAGAGATCGACATGATCGTTTGGTAGGGGGATGCCCTACCCTGGATATAAAAATGGGAGGTGTACATATTAAGTGTCTAGTTGACTCTGGGTCCAATGTATCCACTGTTACAGAAGAGTTTTATGAAAAATTCATGAAGCCTGTAGGTACATCTTTGGCTACAGAAGGAATTTGTTTGTCTTTAACTTGTGCTAACGGTTTGAGTATTCCTTACCTTGGCTACGTAGAGGTAGATGTAGAGGTAAATGGTGACATATACCCACATATAGGAGTTCTGGTCGTTAAAAACTCTTCTAACGAAGAATATCGTAAACAAAAACAAGCTATACCAGGCGTATTAGGTATGAACATATTGAATGCTGTATTGGAAAGAGATGACTCATTTCAGAGTCTTGGGCATGTATTAGGTGTTTACTCAGTCAGCATGGTTCGTACGTTACCAGGGACCTTATTCACGAAGCATCCGCACGCTTTAACGGATCCGTTAAGCCTCCGTTATGGTTTGCGCCATATTCACGAAGTAACCGCATAATAGCGCATCCGCAGAACACGTGCGTAAAAGAGCAATTGTTTTGCGGGAACTCCAGCGTTCCCGTAAATGCTTACGGGTCTCCGCATAGCGATAAAATGAAATGGCGGCAGTGTTTGTGGTTCTGCTGGAGGAGGAAAACAGGCGTGCTCTTCGCCGCCAGCGAGTATTTCGGGATAGGTTACAGCCACTGGACATTTATGACGATGTGGAACTGATAAAGAGGTATCGAATGCCAAGGCATGTACTGTTGGAGGTGATAGATTTGATCCGTGATCAAGTTGAACATCCAACAAATAGGTCACATGCAATACCCGCCACGCTGCAGATCATAACAGCCCTCCGATTTTTCGCCGAAGGTTCTTTCCAATTAACAAGTGGAGATTTAAGTGGAATTAGTCAGCCGTCAACTTCTCGAATTGTTACCCGGGTCGCAACTGCCCTTCAAAGAATTTCGCCACAAATAATTCGATTTCCGAGGAACATAGCCAGTCAGAATTCGATCAAAGAAGGTTTCTACGATGAACGTCGTCGTCGGATTCCAAACGTTTTGGGATGCCTTGATGGATCACTTGTCGAGATTAAATGTCCTGCACGTGACAAAGGTGCCTACATATGCAGACATAACTACCATGCTATAAATGTCCAGGGGGTTTGCGACCACCAGAAGAAGTTCACCAATATTGTTGCCCAGTGGCCAGGCTCGACCCATGATTCGTTTATGTGGACTCACTCAAGCCTCAACCACCAACTAGCCAATGGTGTTGTAAACGATGGTCACCTTCTGGGCGATTCTGCGTACCCCCTTCGATCATGGCTGCTAACACCAGTACCACAACCTGATGATGATGCAGAACGTCGGTACAATATTCATCACCGAAGAATCCGACAGAACATCGAGGGAACTTTTGGCCGATGGAAAATGAGGTGGCAGTGCCTGCATAGCGAAGGTAGGCGTTTACGCTGTCAGTAGAAGGCCTACAAGTGTATGTATATGTGAACTCTGCCAGCCAGGAGCCATCGCATCTTTCTGGAAGCAACTCTAAACTTGTGAAATGGTGCTGTCATCCAGAAAGTAGCATTGTCTCTTGACATATTTTCAAGTAATTTAGAATTAACTGACAACCACCTTCTGTAATGCACAATAAAAAATCATGTGGTCGACGTCAGTGAAAGTATCGTAACAAATAAAGCTTAATGGTTATTTACTATTGCACGGAAATGTTTTTGTGATGACTGTAAATTCGTTTGGATGCCGGATCGTGTTAATCGAAGACTGTTTCCGATAGTGTAAGATGTACACCACCCTCGAAAAAAATCAAGAAATCGTTCCTTAGTTTTAAAAAATAACCAGTGCACTGCAAAGACTTTGAAATGTAGGCCGCAATCAGCTAACATATGTATTTTGGATTCATAACAAATCGACTACATTATGATTTTACAATTCAGGTGGTATCCTTAACCTTCGGCCACAGCGTTGCTGCAAGATCATTGTGGCTACGGCAGTGCTACATAATATCTGTGAAGATCATGGCCTACCCGTGCCGGCAGTAGTTCCTGACCCTAGGGATAACCCCGACTTTGACGATAACCCACCCATCGTGGATGAGGACGCCGACGGCATTGTTAGAAGGGCAGGGCTAATAAGAGAATATTTCTGGAACTGAAAAGGTATGTCATTATTATAGATTTTAATCAAATAAAAACGGGGAAAATGCATGTAATGTCCGTTCGGAAACACTGTAAACTGATAGATGGCAGCACAATAAAAAACTCTATGGATTTCAACATTTGGCTGTGGCTGCTGCCATGTGGAAATGTTTATTCGTCTCGCTTACATTTGACTCTCGTTAATTAAAATAACATAGCCGCCTAATCTGCTTCGGTTTAAATGAATACAAAATAAGTCACACATTTAATAGTAACTGGATCAAAATTAACGTTTCTATAATGTTCCCGACCTTTGGGGGCCAAATATATAGGTACAGAACTGGAAAATATATAGAGCTAGTAAACTTTAGAAACTCTCAAGTTATAATAAAATAGTGCAAAAACAATTGTATTAAACGGGATATATATGTACTGCAATAATTCTGTTATACAGTGCGTATCAAAAAAAAGGTAATCCGAATTCAGGGCGTTAATATGCCAAGGTTATTTAGTTTGACAATTTACATGTAGTGTACCAAAGAAGAGGAACTCCTCAGCTTTCCATTGATACCTGTATCGATCCATTGCTGTCACACATGGCCGAGTACATTGTTATTGAAAATGGCAAATTCAAATCGCATTTTGCAAGTTTGGGTAATCAGTTCAAGGCAGTCTGAAATGGACGCATCACTTGACTGCCTAGATGATTATGTAAGATTTTTAAGCTGGTGCGGTAATCGTCTGTTTACGACACCCTTTTCTTCAAGTTGGGTATTTAAGAAGGGCCTGGGTTTAGGGACAGGTAGTTGGAAAGATGGTACAACTAACGACTGAACAGCGAGTTTTCGTGATTACAACATTTCACCAAACTCACAGTTTGCAGCAAACTCGCGATGCTTTCAGGGAACGTTTCCCAGAACGGGAGCCCCAGCAGCCAAAACCATCTGGGCGAATGTTAGAAAATATCAAGAGTATGGCACTAGCCTCAACCGCAACAAGGTAATTCTGGCAGGAGGCGCACCGGGCGATCAGAAGGGAACATTGCAGCAGTAAGGCAGCAACTTTTGGAGCATCCTAGGGACACCAGCGCAAGGCGAAATGGGCTGAGATTGCCTTCGGCGACATTCAACAGAATCACGAGATTGGACCTCCACCAGCATCCATATCGGATTCACATCCGACATCAACTTACGCCAGGAGATTTTGCTAGAAGGCTGGCGTTTGCCAGATGGTTGATAGCCCGTACCGAGAGAGATGTAAATTTTCTGCGGAATCTCGTAATCGGCGACGAAGCTGCTTTCTCCATGAACGGCAAGGTCAATACGCATAATGTTCTTGAATATGCACCAGCAAGACACCCCCCAGAATTCAATTTTGAGGTTAACATGAGTCGACAAAAGTGGACTGTTTGGTTGAGACTTTGTGGAAGTGGTCAGCTGATCGGACCGTTTTTCTTTCAAAGGAATGTCAATGGTAACATGTATCTGCAGATGCTCAATGATAACGTTTTACCGCAGCTGCAGGAACACTTTGAGCGACAGGTTCGTGGGGTCTTCAGACAACTCTGGTGGGCCCAAGACGGCGCCCCAGCACATCGCCTTATCGCTGTCCGAGATCGTCTGAGGGAACTCTTTGGCGAACGAGTCATCGCCGTCAACCATGAGGTGGAATGGCCACCAAGATCACCTGACCTCACACCATGTGACTATTTCCTTTGGGGACATTTGACGAACAAGGTGTTTGCAACTCCTCCCCGTGATCTTGAATTGCAGGGCCGTATTCGAAATTAAGTGGATGCTTTACGCAATAATCCGGCTATGGTGAGACGAGCAGTGCAGGACATGCTCCGTCGCTGTCAGCTTTGTGTCGAAAGGGGAGGTGGACATGTTGAAGGTGTGGGTGCATAAAAGGGCAATGTTAGAAGAGATTCTTCTTGAATAATGTCCAGTCATTCCTAAAGAAAATCTGGTTTATCATACTGACTTTCACTAATTATCCTGCCTTGCACTGATTACCCAAACTTGCAAAAATGCGATTTGAATTTGTCATTTTCAATAACAATGTACTCGGTCATGTGTGACAGCAATGGGTCAATAAAGGTATCAATGGAAAGCTGAGGAGTTCCTCTTCTTTGGTACACTACATGTAAATTTTCAAACTAAATAACCTTGGCATATTAACCCCCTGAATTCGGATTACCTTTTTTTGATACGCACTGTATATCCGAAAAGCTATCAAACAAATTTCTCAGGTTAGTGGTTGAGCCTCCCGGGACATCATTTCCTGGCTGGAATGTTGCCACAACGTTATGATCTTGCAAATTCTGCTGATGTAGACGCAGCTTATTTCTTTCAATTTCTACCAGCTGTTCAAGCGCATGCAACTTTTTTTCTTCGATTGCCAAACGACGTTTTTCAACTTCAAGCCTCTCCTTTTCCACTTTCAGGAGTTCAGTGCTAGCAGTACCACTGGTGATAGTTGACGGCAATGGACTACACGTGCGTGAACTCCGTGCACTACCATCACCCATGCTTGTCGGCTTGGCTGCCTGTGGCTGCACGGATGACGCGAAGGTGTGGTCATCCCCCGACTGGTCATCTAGGTCATCGTCTGATTGAATCGGTGGTACCGATACAGTGGCAGCAGCATGGGACACCTACACGAATTAAATAATTCAGTAAAAACAAATAAACAAAAGTTAGATCTTTAACATTGTGTTCGGATCACAGAATCAATGCCACTTTTTATCTGTTGATTATTTTGTAAGTGCATCGGCTTTTGTTACTGAAGTTTAAATGTAGAGTATACATAGATTGAATAAAAGAAGGAACTAAGTTGGAAACATTCCATACAGGCTTCATTTGTAATGGTCACTTATAGTCGTGTCCTATTTGCTTCCTGTAGGAAAAATATCCAATATCTACCATTGATTTCTTTACTGGTGGCGGCATTGCATCAGGCTCGGCCGTATCGAATCCTCCATCTATCCCGTAAACCTTGGTGGTACCCATCATTCCGATCACACGTCGATCTCTCTCCGTCAAATTTTCGTCAGATGTCCCTTCCTCGCGTGGCAAATTTCCAGTTTTTGAGTCCTCCGCTCTTGCTTTATTGGCCTTTTTCTTTGATCTCCCCTGCATGTCATCCCACCTTTTCTTTAGTTCTTCCACCGTTCTGATGCACGGAGAGATAGCGTTGATTTTGGTGCAGATTCCCTTCCAACACTCGTTCTTTCTTCGAAGGGTTACTTGGTCCGAGAACTTTGACTTTATTACGCCGTAGTTGACCTCGATGAGGTCCAAAAGTCTATTGACTTCATTGTCAGTAAATTTGGGTTTCCTTAGCCTCTTTTTCTCACTCATTTCGAACAGCGTCAAGAAAGCGAAAGCGTCAAGAAACCGCGCCACTTCAATAAGACTGCACAAGTGTGCGACCATCAATTCCGATCAATACCGTACCACCCCGCGATTAAATAACAATTCATGCATGTATAGAAACGCTTATGAATTGTTACATAATCATGCAGGCGATTCATTAACCCGTAAAGCTCGTTGAACGACACCCCCATTATTAGCGGAGCTCCGCAAGTTTACCGATACCTAACGGAACCTTTCGTGAATACGGCGTAGCGCAATTCTAATGTATCCGTTAGGCCATCCGCAAAGGATGTTACGGACCCGGTAATAGCGGATGCTTCGTGAATAAGGTCCCAGGAACAGTAGTATATATACCAGCTCATTCATGGGCTACAGTTATGGCTACCGGTAAAAATGTAGGTTCTGATACTGCAATAGTTGAACCCTTGCGGAATTCAGATCACTTAAAGGTTGGATTGGCTGCAGAAGCTACAATTATTGATGGTTCACTTAAACAATTTCCAGTACGAATGGCAAACCATACCTCACAAGGTGTTGTTCTGAAAGGTAATTCACTTATTGGGAAACTGTCATCTGTAAATTCTATAATTGATAAGACTGTCGATAATATTAAATTCGAGCAGGTGTCGGTTCACGAAATTCAGGTTTCAGTTGCTGAATTAGATTTGCATTTGGAAGATAAGGAATCTCCTGTACCAATCGATTTGTCCGAATTTGAAGGCACTGTTGAACAGCAAGAAAAGATTTACTTGTTATTGAGTAAACATCAAGATGTATTTTCACAACATGATTTTGATCTGGGAGATACTTCCACAGTCACACATCGAATTCAGACTAAATCTGATGAACCCATTTCACAACAGTACCGTAGGATACCACCAAATCAGTTGCACGAAGTTAAAGAACATATTAGTGATTTGTTGAAACAAGGTATTATTTGTGAAAGTTACAGTTCATATGCAGCCCCTATAGTTTTAGCAAGAAAGAAAGATGGTTCGTTGAGAATGTGTATAGATTACCGGAAACTAAATGCCATTACAAAACGAGATGCCTTTCCACTTCCGCGTATTAACGAATCAATTGATAGTCTTGTGGGTGCCAAATATTTCAGTACATTAGACTTGTCCAGTGGTTATCATCAAGTAAGGGTTGCCGAATCTGACAGGGAGAAAACAGCTTTTATCACCCCTTTAGGATTGTATGAATATGTTAGGATGCCTTTTGGATTGTGCGGGGCACCCGCGACTTTCCAAAGATTAATGCAACGCTGTATGGGTGATTTAGTGTCACACATGTTACTTGTCTATTTGGATGACATTCTGGTATATTCGCCCACGTTTGATCAGCATTTGGATTATTTGGATATTGTGTTCTCCAGATTGAGTGTTCATAATTTAAAACTTAAACCATCCAAGTGTCATTTGTTTAGACGACAGGTTTCCTATTTGGGCCACACATTGTCAGCAGAGGGTATTGCAACTGATGATGCCAAGGTGGAAACAGTACTTAATTGGCCAGTTCCATCTACAGTCAAGCAGTTGAGAGCTTTTCTTGGCTTTGCCAGTTATTACAGACGTTATGTTCGTTCTTTTGCTAAAATTGCCAAGGAACTACATGCATTGGTTGCAGAATGTCAACATAAACCCCCTGATTATTTTCGAAAGAGATGGTCAAATTCATGTCAAGATGCTTTTGATACTCTTAAGCAGATGCTTACCTCTTCTCCAATTTTGGGTTATGCAGATTTTACAAAAACATTTGTGGTGGAGATAGATGCTAGTTTTGATGGTTTAGGTGCTGTATTATCACAGGAGCAAGACGGTGTACATAGAGTAATTGCGTATGCAAGTCGTACCCTTAGACCCCATGAACGCAATATGAATAAATATAGTTCCATGAAATTGGAGCTTCTGTCTTTAAAATGGGCAGTTACGGAGAAATTTAAGGAATATCTGTATAATTCCAAGTTTGAGGTTTGGACAGACAACAACGCTCTGAGTCATTTGGGAACAGCAAAATTAGATGCCACTGAGCAACGTTGGGTTGCTGATCTCAGTGTTTTTGATTTCACTACACACTATCGTTCGGGAAAAGAGAACAAAAATGCTGATGGGTTGTCTCGACAAAGTGCTCATGACCAGATGTTTGAAACATCCGATTTGGAGGAGATGGTTACGGTATCCTCGCAGTCTGTTCGGTGTTCGGTGCTGCCACTTGATGTTAAATCGGAGATTGCAAAAGAGAATGTCATTCGGTCATGTTTTGATGAGGTTAAACAATTTGTCTCCGCACAAATTGCAGTTTTCCCAGTATATTCCAATGATGACCTTCAACAAATGCAGTCTAGGGATCCAGTAATTCAGAGAGTGTTAGTGTATTTTGACAGAGGTTCTGGTCCTACCACTAAAGAACGGCATCAGGAGTTTCCTTCAGTATTGAAACTATTGCGTCAGAAGAAACGTTTTGTAAAAGTGAATGGAGTTTTGTACAGACAACGTGTGCATAAAGGGTCTAGAATTAGACAGTTGTTGCTTCCCCAAAGTCTTAAGTCAATCATACTCCAGGCCTTACATAATCAGTGTGGGCACCAGGGAGAAGAACGAACCTTGTTCCTGATCCAGCAAAGATGTTATTGGTTAGGCATGAGTCAAGATGTGAAGCAATGGATTCAACAATGTGAAAGGTGTACGGTAGCCTAATTACCTGTTCCTAGGCCAAAAAATCCTTTAGGGCATGTTTTGGCGTTTCGTCCATTAGAGATCATAGAAGTAGATTTCACAATGTTGGATCAAGCCTCAGATCGTACTGAGAATGTGTTAGTAATAACTGATGTATTTACAAAGTATACGATCGCAGTTCCCACTCGTGATCAAACTGCATTGACTACAGCAAAGGTTTTAGTTCAGCATTGGTTTACTAAGATTGGCATACCAGAACGAATACATTCAGATCAAGGGAAACAGTTTGAATCTAAATTAATACATCACTTGTGTTCGATTTATGATATCCGTAAATCTAGAACCACCCCGTATCACCCACAAGGAAATTCCCAGTGCGAGAGATTTAATAGAACCATGCACGACTTATTAAGAACGCTTACTAAAAAGCAAAAGCGTAATTGGCCCAAACACCTTAATGAGTTATTGTATTGTTATAATTCTACAATTCATTCATCCACAGGATTTACACCATTTTATTTAATGTAGAGAACCTCGACTCCCAGTAGATATCATCTTGGGGATTGGTACTGATGAGGATGATGATTGGGTTAGAGCTCACAAATTAAGACTTCAACAAAGTTACGAAATGGCTCAAGAAAATTTGAGAAATGCAGCAGCAACTAGGAAAGAACAATTTGATCGGAAAACCAACCCGTATAAATTTGAGATAAATGATTTGGTGTATCTGAGACGTCGTCAGTTTGACGGACGTCATAAAATTCAAGATCACTATGATTCTAAAGTATATAAAGTTACTGCTGAAGTTGATCCTGATAATTATGTGTACACTATCCAGTTGATAGAAGATTCAGATGTAACTAAAAATGTTCATTCTAGTGAACTTAAGTCTTGCAGAGGGTTAATTGTGGACGCTAGGTCAAAACCAAGTCTCATAGAACTACAGACTCCTGTCAAAGTAGATCAGACGGAAAAAGACAATCCGTGTGATTCTGATAAAAATAGATTAAAAGTAAATCAGAAAGTTGACGATAGTAATTTTCAGAATCAGACTCGGAAATAGAAGTTGAAGTATCTGAGACTTCTCAAGTACCTAGGCGTACAAAACGTACGGCTGGTAAACATTCTAATCCATTTAAATTACCTCGTTCTGCTTTGGTACACGAACAACTTGAAAGAAATTCAAAGTCACCAATAATCATTACTATGGAATTAGGAGTGGTGTTATTTGTGATATGTATTATCATTACATAGGCGGATCCAGGATTTTTCAAAAGGGGGGGTCCAACCAGTGGCGTAGCTGTGATTTTTTTCCAGGGTGGCAAGTGCTCTCAAAATTTCCGACTTAGGGGGATAGATCAATAATGCCCCCCTAAAAACTCCTCGGAAACACCACTTATGGTAAGATTTTTCCCTCTGCAACATTATTTTTTCGTAACTATTTTTTTTTAAATGAAAAAAAAAAGGTATGGCAGGGACGGATCTAGGAATTTTTACAGGGGGAAAGGGGGAATCAGGCCTTATGTCCGATTGTTGTGGACATATAGGTAATGCAGCACATTCATAGGCGGATCCTGGATTTTTAAAATGGGGTCCAAACCAGGGACACATATATTTTGTTACAGATGGGATGAATTTCCGTGTGAGTTCCCTTCCCCAAAAACAAATCCTGGGTGCGCCAGTGGTCTAGCCCCCCAAAAATATTGGCTCGTACCGCGCCTGCTACCGACAAACCCAACCTTCGATGTTCCCTTGCCTGCACGAAGCCGAACCCTTAAATATGCCGTCAATGAGTATCTTGCCGGTTATGTGGCAAGGAATACTATCCAGTCGTTGGGGGTATTCCGAGGACTGAGGAGCTTTAGTCCAGCTCTCAAACGAAATGGGTGCCCTCAATTCAAACTTTCATCTAATTCACCTATAGGTATTCTGCCGGTAACATCCGCATTACTCACGCAGAGGGGCTGTTTTATGAAATCACACTCATGCAGCGCCCTCAGGAAGGTTTTCATGGGTTCTACATTGTCATGGATGGAACGTCTGGCGATGAGAGTTTTCCTTTTCATAGTGGCTTTAAGACGATGGTTTATAAGAGAAGGGAAAGTTGTTTGAAAACATCCTTCTTTGGGTTTTTTCGACAAATGTTTGACAGACCTTATCAAGATTGATGGTCATGTCATGATTAAGATTGAGAAGAGTTAACCCAGCGAGACGATCCTGACCCATTCTGTTGCGAAGGTAGGTCTTCACTCTTCGAAGGCAGGAAAAAGAACGTTCTGCTTCACAGCTCCCAACAGGCAGAATGCAACCAATTCGAAGGAGAGTGCTAATGTTTGGAAATACATCCTCATCAGCATGCAGGAGACATTCAAGGAGGCTTGAAGGAGGTTGCTTCTCCCTTTCCCATAAGCGTTTCCACTCCTTCACCTCTGCTCTCAATGATGATGGTTGTGGCAGATCTGCTTCCCAAAACATCAGCTTTTCCAAAACATTATTCAAATTTGAACTTGCAAAAGCAGATGGGAGAAGATCCAAAATGGCTGCACCCTGTCTGCGCTGTGGACTGAATCTGCTCCTGAACTCTGCAGAAAGATGATCTAGGAATGGTATGGCACAGTTCCTCAGGAAGTACTCTTTTGGACAACTGCTGGGGGCATTAGGTCTATGGGACTGGTTTCCTGTCCTTGGGGCTCTCGGGGCCAACAGAGTCGCTGTTAGAATTTTGTTTAATGTTTTTTAACTTCTTGTGCATGTGCGTGCGTGAGTACTTTATCCGTTGTATTTTCGTAGGCTTTAGATTTTTTTCGTAGGAGGCCCCCTTAGGTCATGCCTCCCCTCCCCAAAAACACATCGGAAAACACCCATAACAAAATCCCCCCACGAATAAAACTAAAAATATTTTTTTTTTTTTAAATTATTTAAATAAATAAAAAACGCCAAAAAAGGGGGTCCGGACCCCCTGGACCCCCCCCCCTGGATCCGCCTATGCATTATGTGTTGTTTATTAGGTTATTCGTGGAGTTACCAGTCTCATGTTGGAACTATTTTAGTTGGGTTATTATCTTTTCTCTTAGTCGTGTTATTTCCTAAGAGATTGTTTGTTGGATGTACTGTTGTTGGATTTGTAAGATTAATTAAATCTTATGTTGACGGGTGAACGAACAAGGAAGGGATACCACTGTATGTTATAGTTGTTAAAATAAAAAGTTGAGAGTTCCCATATTTTGTTAAATAGTAAACTTGAGGATAGATTTGAATGTTTGAGTAAAAACAATTTACAGTTTTGATTAAATGGTTGACATGTCAGATTGTTATGCAATCTACATTTCAGATTTACCATTATAGGTTTGGGAAGTTCCCATGTGTAGACGACACAACCTGTAGATGACGGTATTATAGAAATGCGACAAATAGGATTATCTGAATGTTTCATATTTGATCATCAATGTAATTTCGTATTGGTGAAGAGTATGTGATTTAATTTAAGTCAGTTTTGGAATTATCAAAATTATTTTATGAGGACATAAAAATTTTCTGCTGGGGTGTGTGTAACCAGTTGATGTAGGTCAATGGGCTAACACCAATTTGGTTAATAGTTCTCTTCCTTTTCATTGGGTTTGTGTTTAACCTACATCTAACAATGAAAGCATGGGCTGATTTCTAGTGGCAATTGTTATGTTACAAATGTAGACAATAGAGCCTTGGGTAGCCACTTTCGACTGTGTGTACTCGACCGCGAATTTGGTATAAGAGACCCTGTAATGAATGGCCAGTGTCATTCCTTCCTGGTCTGTTTCTTGTACCAACTTGTCTTTGGCTTGCCATGTGGTCTTCAATTGGGTGTGGCTTGGGCTGCTGATATATGCCACCTATATGCAATTATCATGTTGTACATGTATGGAAT
>CM055816.1:57993979-58009283 GCA_029582265.1 Zoroaster sp. YZ-2022 | reverse complement strand
GGGGGCCCAAAGGGGGATTAAAATTATTCCCCAGCCATTAAAAATCATTCTGAAACTATACCCTGGGAGTATATACCAAATTGTTACATATAGCAGAGCATAGGGTTAATCAAACACAACAATCCTTGCCTCTACAGGTACCCACTTTACCCCTGGGTGGAGAGAAGCAATTATGGTAAAGTGTCTGCCTAAGGACACAAGCACCATGGTCGCGGTTGGGATTCGAACTCACATTAGGTAAGAGATTACATTTATTGTTATATATTGAATGAGAAAAGCAGCCACCTCAGCAGTTTTGTAGGTTCCTAAAGAGGGTGGCCATCTTGAAGAGAGGCAAACGGAAAAACAAATTGCGTGTGCAACGATTTTAAGGATGCATGGTCTGGTGTGTATACACTTACAGACGCTGTATTTTATTAGGCGCTATACGACCATGTGATGCAAGCAGTAAGAGACCACACATAACCACTTCCAGTAAGGAAATTACGATATTAAGAAAAAGCAAAACCTCGTAAAAATATAAATAATAGGTTACCGTGGAATTGCCCTTAAAAAATTTAATATTTTCTTCATATATGCAATGATGATGTGCAAATATTAGATTCCCTCAACACTTTACAGAATGTTTGGGAGAATAAGGTCAGAAATAAAATGAAGTTTGGTAGGTTAGTACATATGTCCATATGGTTCAGTGCACAACTTTTGATGGAAGCGAATCCAAATCCAGAATGCTTTGGTAAATATAAATGTATGCACGTGCGCTGTGTCGAAGAAAGAATTGGGCTTATTTAAAAGTATCCTATTATCTTATTGCTATGGAGCGTCGTGGCCGAGGCGCGGTCCAGCGCACCGAACTCAAAGTTTCAGGTGTTGCCAGTGCAGCAGGCGTGGGTTCGAGCCCTGGTCGTGGACACTTGTGTCCTTGAGCAAGGTTACTTAACCCATAATTTGCTTCGTCCTTCGGATGGGACGTAAAGCCGTAGGTCCCGTGTGTGTTGTGGCTGCACGTACGTATGCAAGTGGATTGTCGGGCCTGAGCGGTCTCAGGGCGCAGCCGAACTCAAGTTCTGGTGTTGCTACAGCAGCAGAGTGTGTGGTCCTGAGCCTGGCCGTGACACCTGTGTCCTTGAGCAAGACCTTAACCATAATTGCTTCTCTCCACCCAGGGGTTAAAATGGGGTACCTGTGAAGGCAGAATCAATTTGCTCGATATGCGCTAGAAATGGCAGCAATTGAGCCGTATACCCTGCATTTGTGGAGCTGAGATGGTTCTTGAACATTTACGGCGATTTTATAGCCTTATGAGCAGGGATAATAATATAACGCCTTCTGAGCCACTTAGTTGGTGGAGGATACGTGCGCTATGTATAACCTATACATTACACATTATTATTATTATCCTACAATGTCGACCTGCTTGATGAGCTGTGTGCAACAGAATCCCCACAGATAACCCCGGGCAAAGCATAGTTCAGGTTGACCAGAGAAACAGCAGGATAGTTTCAACACTCACTTTCACTTACATTAATTTAAAATAATCCACTATGAACTTTAATTGTAATTACAATGCATGAGATTAAGTTATAAAGATGTTTTCTTGTAAATGAAATTTAATTTAGGGTTAGGCTTGGCAGGGGAATATTAATATTAGCTATGTTAGCTTTTTGGGTTGGTTTGATATCGCGAAATGAAAGACTGAATTCATCATTAATTACTTGTGAATATGAAAATAAAAGTTATAAAATTGCATCAAAAATCAGCACTTCTTTTATTTTGAAGAATTTATGTCACGGAAACCTGGATCCTAGATGAATGCTGGTCAGTGATCTGTCAACATGTATGTGCACTACTTCCAAAATTGCAAGGCTCATAACCTTTGGTGGTTTGATGGATCCTTTTAGCATTGACCGGGCCAGCTAAACCAAGGTCTATGACCAACACCAAAAATGTTAAAAAACCTTGATTTGAGGTCCGTTACTTGGACTAGGTGTGCAGCTGGTCAGGTTTCAGAAAGCTGATGCTCGATTACGCATGAAACAGCGTTGCACCCCTCCACACAGTGTGCCTCATTGTGTTCCAGGAATCTTAGGAATTTTTATACACTGTAAAATATTGGGTAAAAAATGCCCAATCCTTTTACCCAAGCGATGAGTTGAACTAACCTTAACTCACTCAACTTATTGGGTAAACTTTACCCATTCATGTTGGGCAATACACTTTACCCAATACTTGGGAAACATAACCTCTTCCAACGGTTGGGCACATATGTATAACCTAACGATTTGCAAAGTCATTTAACCAAGTGTTGAGAGACTTCAAGTTTGCCCAAAGGTTGGTTAAAATTAAACCAATTGTTTAGAAATTATTTTCACCAAATTAATGGTCAATTGCCTTTTTTCCCATGTTGGGTAAAATTAAACCAATTGTTTAGTGATTATGTTCACCAATTAATGGTTAAATTAAGCTATTTTTACCCAACGCGTTGGTTAAAATTAAACCACAATTGTTTAGTAATTATTTTCACCATTTAATGGTTAAATTAAGTTAAATTTTTACCAACTGTTAGTGTATATTGACTTCTCAAAGTTGGTTATTTTAACCAGATAATGGTATAAATCCTTTACCTGAGTTGGGCGATTGATTAAATTTCGCTCCAACATTTGGGTAAACTGTACGCCTGACGACTTATTAAAATAATTTTAAAAAACATGACAACAATCTGTGTTTGAATTGCTTGATTTGATTTGTTGCAAAATTATATTTGTAAAATCAGCACTCTTCATGCTAACCATACAACCTTCAAAATTACTTATATCTTTAATTATATCTCTTAATTTAGTCAATAATGTGGCTCTATTTCAGTGAAATTGGGCAAAAAATATCCCAGAGTTGAAGTCGTATAATTTTCAGTAATACTATATAACGTTTTAAAACAATTTTACAAAACAAATCACTCATTTAATGATATAAGTAACAATATTTTAAAAAGTTTTAAATGTTCTTAACATTTTTTTGGAACACAAACAAATCTTTTAGAAAGATTTTAAAAAAACAACCCACTTTGATTAATGTTTGCTTTCTTTCCAGCTTATGAAATACTGCAAACATTAACTTGTCAATATGGTTAACCTTTGTGCATTAAACACCGACACTGATATCTGAATAGCAGTATTTTCACAGTTTTCAAAAAGAAGAAAAACAGAATGGAGTTAACTAGAACTCCAACACTTCAGTCTCTGGGTTTGTACGGGTGCATTTCAAATGTCCTTCCAACCCAAACTCTATTTCTGTTGACTCACAATGATCTACAAATCTTGGCTAACCTGTAAAGTCAATTTTATACATCTCATTCGGAACCTCTTCATTATTATTGCTTTGCTGGCAAATTAGTAGTACTTCTGAACTTTGTATATGATAGTGCATTGACTTTTTAGATGCAGAGGAGTACACACTTACTCCAACCCTGTAGTTTTTAAAGAGACACAAAAGTCAACTTGCAGAAAATTTTAGCAAAAAAGTGTAACTTTATACTTAACAAACACCACCTTGAAAAGGGTTAACACAAGCACATGTTAAGTTAATTAAAGATTAATTATGTGGCTCTTCAAAGTGCCGCAAAATATAACATCTGACTTACACAACTTTCTTGGAGAGTGAGATCATTTCTGAGGACGAATTATTTCTCTCAAGGTATAGATCTAAAGTGAAATTTAACTAAACCTGTATATCAAAATTGTAAACAGTATTTTAGAACTGATTATTTACCTAACAGCAGAATGCATCCATTGTAGGGTAACCTATTACATTACATGTATTTTGCTTTTACCCAACAGCAAAGTGTTATACAGGGTGGTTCAAAAACAAACCCAAGTTAATAAAGGTGATTGTTCTAAACCCAACCAAGCAAGTAGTTATAGTCCTGTAGAATTTTTCCTCAATCAGCACTTGGGAAAGCAATTGAGTATATAAAGTACCTAACAATTTCATTCGACTATAATATGTGACTACAGCTCCATCGAAATGAGTGCATTGTCCCCACATTTTAATTTTTGAGATATTCATATTACACTCAAAAGCAACTCTTACAAACTTTAAAATAATTCAAAAAAATATGATCAAGCACCTTCCTTCCCAAAATTATGAGAAAATTAATATTTAATTATGACCATGATAGAAAATTTCCTGGACCATTTTGAAAACCTTTCATAAGAAAAAGAAAGTGATTTAAAATCATGATTTGTGGCAATTATAATACAAAGTCGGTTCAGAATTTGTCTTCATTTAAACTTAAAAAAAATTCTGACAAAAAAAGTAAGACCCTAGCAAGAAAAATCAACCTTTAGGTAACCAAAAATATGTGTACAAAATAAAAAAAATGATTTTTCCAACCTGTTTTGTGTGTGTTTTAACTTTGTGTCAATTTACACGGAATCGTTCTTTAGGAAAAATGCCCCTCATTTCAATAGAGCGGGTCACATAATTAAAAAACTAACAATTACATGTATATCACAGATGCAATTTTTACACTCTTACAAAAGGTTCTTCTTCGACAACAAAACAATAACATCTCTTCTGTGTTTTGCTCAAGTTTCAAAGTGAAATATAACACAAACCTTTTTTAACATTACTAACCTCTAAATCAAAACTGAACATGTTTTTTAGAACTGGATTATATTTACCGGTGTAGTGAATGCATCCATATTAAGGTGGAGGGGATTTATATGGAAATAAAATTCTGCAGGGGCCCTCAGTGTGGTCGAGTCCTTGCCATGGACCGCCTGCTTGAAGGATGCATGACTGGAAAAAGTGCGACCACACCCTTTGTAACTTTCTGGTATTTGCAGTCCAGCACAAAGCGAAGTTTTGTAAATAACCTGTCAAACAGCTTTCAGCGCAGAGACTAAGGCTGGTGGCAGTGGCTGTTTGCCTCTCCACCATGACGAATATGCTGTCAGTTGGTTGAGCTAGTTACTATTTCGATGCAGAGCTAAGATGAAAGGTTGAGGGACGCACTTTCATCTGATCTTTCTTTGTATATGCAGGATGTTATGTTATATCCTGTTAACATTTTAAAAATACAAAAATGTCTTTAATATACATAGTACACCAGGGCCTAGCTTTATGGTGTTACACCCACACGCAGTCCTGCAGACACACTATTTAGTGCAAACAAAGTACTGTGGAACTGTCAAAACTATACAAACTTTTAGTTATGCTGCTGATTTCACAAAAGCAAATTAGTGAGAATGCATTTTCTGCTTTCCTGATGTTGTAGTTTAAACTGCACAATTGCACATTTGTCAATTCAGCATTCTTTTATGGAGTGAGGGACAGTTTACTTTAAACTGTGGTATCACTCCAAAGCAAAAGTAAAAGTCAGTGTAAAACAATTTTTAAGCCAATTTGTAAACACAAATACAATTTTGAACGGCCCTGCTACATTATTAATCTCACCGTAACTTCTGTATTGGTAGGTGGATGATAGCAGAGAGTTCAACGTGCAAACTGTTTTGGTATAAAAGTATTTCGTTTAAGTTCACTTGACATGGTCACAATGCACAGGCCTTAACGTTAGCCGTTGTTGCAAACAGTACAGCATAGTCAAAGAGTACATAGTTGCAAACGTGTGGTACATTGTTTCTTTAATACGGTCTGCATTGATATTCCACGCAGTCGGGTCAACCCATGGAGGAATGTTCCCACATTGTAACACAAAACATACGTCTCAATGACGTATCCCACTTTTGGAAACCCTACGAAATCCTTTTCATAATATCATCACAAAGACAATCCCATTGAACATGTGGAGAGTGATAAAGAATAAACTCACCTGCAAATATATCTTTCAAACCGAGGCATTCCCAAACCGTTCTAGAAGTTTGGTCCGCCATGACGCCGATTGTATTATATCGTGGCGGATTCGCGCGCGAATGCATCATTTGAGTCTTCATGGTTACCAACCCTTATCGAAAAGTCGCCTGACACTTTCGCCTCTCCCCAATAACTGGGACTTTCGTTTGCGGGGTACCCAACTACGAGGTAGGCAGTCACTTTAGAATTTGCCTGTACCTTTGGTTATTGGGTTGTTTTTAACCATTTGTTACACAAATGCTCAACTTTAAATGTTCTAGCATTGCAAACTGTTTTATTCAACTCAAACGGAAATATAACCATATTATTGGGGAAAAACATCAACCAATCAATGCGTTATTACATTTACCCAAATAAATTGTTTTCTCCCAATATTTTACAGTGTGGAGATAACTCATAATATTATTACTGCAAAGTATTATTGTATATTGTCTTATTTGTGTTTTTGGAAACATGCGGGTACTGGACTGGTCTATTCAAATTGGACAGGGTAGTTAAATGTTGAATAAAATAATTAGTACTGATCAATTACCGGTTGACAACTTGTATAAATATCTGATGTTGAACAAAGTTGAAATTGACGGTGGCAGATGAAAACTGCTCCTTTTGTATGAAGAAGGAAAATGTATTAGAAGTGCTAGAGAGTAATCCGTCTTTGCAGCGGAGTGTGATTAAACCTGCTGCGGTATGCCAGCCTATCATTTTAATTTCCTCAGCTGTCCAGATTTTAACAGTTAGTTGGAATGATAATTATACGTTACAGGAGACCAACACGGGGATAATTAGGCCCACATGCAATTCAATTTTTGTGAAGTATTGTGTTTTTACGTGTAATATTTATTGAAATATTATGTATTCAATTGTTTGATGGTAGGCCGAAAAAGGAATTTCCGTTAGAGATAATAAAGTGAGATTGATTGATTGATCGATTGTCCCTTAATTATTATTTGGCATTGCTCCTAATCAACCAGGTAAATTAATCATAATACATTTTGGAATCTTTTTTAAACTCCACATCTCTCAGAAACCAAATTATCGCTGCAGTAATTGTCAATGAAATTCTACAATTCACTCTATTTTCATAACTTTACTTCTAATTAACATCCCTAAACGTAAGGCCACAACAAATTATCAGTAGGCCCTAATGGTCCACTCATGTCACATTACTACTAACCCTTCTGAAGACTCTGAATCTGCTAAACTTATGACCACTGTATATAATCAGTCCTCTCTCTGAAAAAAAAAACTCCCATCCAAAGGAATCTTTAACTCATTTCGTTATACAAAGTGACGGATTACTAAAATAAAAAAATCGTATTCTTTTGAAAATAAGTTTAGTCAGTCAATATTTGACTTCAAATACTGTTATCCTTTCATTTCACCACTGGAGTTTTAACCTCAAAACTATCTAAGCTTAATTCAGCATTAAAGTAACGTTAAGTTTTTGTAAAATTGAAAAACTGTGGTTTTGAAAGTTTCACTGCATGTATTTTATGCGAATACTTTAAGTTTTCAATGAAAATGACACAATTGAAAGCTGACGTGTGTCCCCATATTAATTGCTGTCTCGTGAAAACTTCTGACAACAAAGTGTGCAGTTTTTCATTTGAAGTGACCGTTTGGTTTATGCGCGTTTGTTACCTCGTTTGTAGTTAATTTCCACAAAATGAATACAGCATGTATCATTAAGCGAGATTTCTGCTTTCTTCTAACAGCAACAATTAATGATCTTCGAGATTAAACGACATCGAAACCGCGGTTTTAACACTTGACCAATTTCAATCTGCTCGCTATATCTCGTAACGCAATTTTACCACGACGTGGACGTGAATATGTCACTTCGTGGAAAATCTGCGACGATTTATCTCCAAACCTACTCCACATAGATTACCGCCATTTTAATTTCATATGCTCTATTATTTTCACTCTATATATAATAATATCCCTTAACTGTGTACTTTATTAAATGTGTACATCTTTATAAAACGCAATCTCGTAGACTTCATAGAGAGAAAATCTAAGCTTTCAAACTTTATTCTACATGCCTACTACACAACTGTAGATATCCATATGGTTTTATGGGACTTGTGGAAGCAGGTCAACTCCACAGTTGTGATAATGTTTATCTTTGGCTAACTTCCCCATTCTGAGTAAGTGGGGAGATGGCTCCACCACGATAGAAGATCTTCGGGATCAGGATTCCAACAATCCTACAGTACTGCTGCTCTCGCTTAACAGGTGTACCTACGTATGCAAAACAAGGGAAACAAGTCTCGAAAAATTTTCAAAATATACAGAAAAACATTAATGCAATAGGCAGGAAATGAAATCAGATCTAAAAAGTACAGCATTAACAAACAGGTCACTATAATAATAGATGGCAATCTGATGCGCCATACGTACCTCATGCCAGTAGCTTCCTAACATTGGCTCCAAACACTAATCGTTTCTCAACTTAAATTTTGGTTCTCCTTGAACCTTTCTCACTTCAATGAAGGTTGAGGATACGATGATTGAGGGTGATACGGTTCTTTTCTTTAACCTGCATCTCAGTTTCACGTTAGTTTTTCGAGATAAATGACACATGGTGTTACCGTAAACCGAAATGATATCGATATTCCAATTACAAAGCTCTCAAACTTTATACTTCTAAATATATTATTATTTTAAAAAAAGACATGTGGCTTGGAACAACAGGAGGAAAGTTGTAAACATGAACTCAGGGTTGTGGGAACTTATATATTTTCAAAGTAGTCCAAGTAGAGGAGTGGGCATTCTTTTGATATTTGCACATACCATGTTTTACTAGAATTTAATGTAAAATACGATAAGTAAACTATTTTCTTTCTTTATTACAGCAAGTCTCAGACAAATTTCCAATGACGACTAATGCTCGACAAGTCAAAAATTGAAGACCGCCACACAAAAAAAAGTTACCACATATCATCGCACAATACAATCAAACATCATACAGAGGTCGCGCAAAGTATCATTTCCGACCCATATCCTGTATATAGATAGTTTTCCAAATGTTGTTAAGGCTTGTAGCAGGATTACTTCCTCTGATCATCCAAAATAGTAGAATGTTTAACTTTCATCTGTATATCTATATCTCTTTCTATATACACTCACTGGCCAAAAGTATTGCAACATGCTCAAAAAATAGTAACTTTAGATGATCGTTTAACTTTTAATAAAGTAGTGTAAATAAGATAAAATAAATTATTGTAACACAGTTGCTCCAAACTGAACTTTTGGGGATGTTGCATCACATTTAATGGCCAAAGTGAGGAGTATATTACATACATCAATGTCACCACTTGTGTTGGTATCACTTCAATGCAATTAAATGTCACGTATCTTTTGTTTTGAATAAATTATTCAGCTCCATTACTGTGTACACCCCAAAATTTCATATAATTAATTATTGTAAACATTCACCCAGTTTTCATTAAAAGCAATGACTTAGTTTGCATTTACTGAAGAAAATAGAAAAGTTACTCACAAAAGACAAACATAACGCAACAAACAAATTAGTCAATTAATTTAATTTATTACTATATTAACAGAGTTAAACAGAGCAAAAAGTACAACTTTCAGAAACAAAATTATTAAAATTGTTGTTTTTTTCTTCAATGAAATTATATTTTACACAAAGCCTGACTATTTCAATCCACCCCTTTTACCCTATCACATTTGGGCCCCTAGATCCAGAAAAACAATCAATTAAGTGAAAGGTGTGTAAATTTTATTTGGGCCACTCTCACCTGGACGTGCTGAATCTAGGTTATTGTATTTATGAACTTGAATTTTATGATGCATGAAGAAGACATTATAATTTGATGCCAGAAAGATAAGGATACTTTTACCTTCAATTTCATTATTTATAACATAAAGAAGACATAATGTATTTATTGATGAGGCTTTACTATAAATATCTACAAAGATTGATAATTTATATCTTTAACAACAAAAGTATTATTTCAGCAAAAATTCAACTCAACATGTGAATGTCAATGAGATAAGGATCATTAGATCATATTGTTATGTTATACATGTATTGAAAGAAAAGAAAATTTTACATGCTTCCGCGCAATTTTGCTCTAGTTTCAAAAATTGCCCGGGGAAAAAGTTTCATGTAGCTAAGAAACTGTTCACCATGACATTACACCAGGTTTCCATCAGCGTTTTTTGCCTTCAAAAAAAATTTTTTTCAATGTTGCACTTTTTTGGCACACCTGTATCTACTAGTTAATGTACACATTTCCTACCGCAGCTGTCCAGTGATACAAGAAAGTTGAAAATGTCAACAAAATGTGTCAAACTGACGTTACTCAGGTGGCCATACGAATCGGACAATAGTCAATGTAGTATGAATAGTCATTCAGCATGGAACCAGCACCTAAAACTCAATTTGTTAATCAAGCAGGATGAGGACGTGTTTAAATTGGTCACCATACAATTTTAACTATAACTTAAACTAACCTTTTTTAATTACTATTAATAAATTTTCACATGTCTGTAAAAGACAATTGGTTGATTTCCCAAGTATACCATGCTGTAAACGCCTGACAGACAGTGAACAAATACTATCTTATTCGCACATAATAAATATGTGCAGCTAATAAAAGTAAAAGATAAATCAGGCTGTAGGTCTGAGTATCAGATCAACCTTATAAATTAATTAAAAATATTTTAAATTTAGCAAGCCGAGTTCACTCTCCAGTGGATTACAACGCCACTTTGAAATTAAAGAGCATGGGAAAATCGAAGAACGAGATCGATCAAATACTTTCCACACCATTACATACATGGACATAAACGTCGACTACGTTCCAAGTGTGTAATGTTATGTTCTTGAATACAGTAGGTATATCAGAGACCTGAGGAAGAAACTTGAAGACGCCATTTGCAAAGATAGAAACTGTTAAACATGTTGGTAGAATAACCAATAAGATCATGCATTGCTGATGAGCTGCGAAGGACATTCACCGCTATCCTAGAATAATAACCCATTTTGCAAAGTCGAAATATTTTTCACACGTGTGCAATAATAAAATGTGTATACTGCTTTTTCAATCAATGTTAATTTAACGGTCTACTTGAGCATTTGGCAATATATATGAAATTGTTTTACACACGTCAAGACTTTTGTGGCATTATAATTGTAAAACATACAGCAAAGTGAAATGTAACAACTAGAATCAATACTGAATGTACCACATTAACTTGACAAATTGATAAAGATGATGATAGGATTGTCTTTTAGAATATAGTGTACTTGAGCTGAACCATGGCAATAATACATTGGGGTTGACAATAAATACACACAAATTATGCAGATTACTTATGGTTGTAAGTAACGTGGTATTTGTGATAACATCTTGAGTGAACCGAGAATTAATTGTTGGTCATATGTATGTGGTAATTATTTACAGATAACACAACAAATATTTGACATAAATAGAGATGCCAACATTGAATTCCAAAAAAGAGTAGCGTCTATTGAAAAAAAAAAAAATCGTAAAAATGTAACGCTAAAAAATGCATGTCCGGATTTTGGGCAATGTCAGCGCCGCACTCGGTGTGAACCCCGCTGGCGGTAGTGGGACCAGCGGCAGAGTAAATTGGAGGAAAATACTCAATGAAAAAATTATGAAATGCTAGACATATCTTATCTTAAAATGCTCACAATAATGATCTTCCGAATTAGTATCCATGCATCAGTCACGTTATAAATTTTGATTATAATACTAACTGTTCTCTTTCTTGGGGTCTCGACAGCAAATAACAAATTGATAGCCTTAGCTAGGCCTAGCCCTAGCTCACCTGGGCCTTACTCTTTCATGGGGGCGCTGCTAGACCTGCGCTTTCCACGGACGGCGCCATAAAAAGCGTGTGATTCTATGCGTCGTAAGCGCAGAATTCCGCAGTAAGCAGTGCCTGCATGCCTAGCCTGACACTGAAGCTTCGAGAAATTAAAAGGTAATGCACGTGCGCGAGCACAATTATGCGCGCATGTACACGTGTACACACAAGCTACCTCATAGACAACCTCATTCCCCACGGTTATGCTCATTATTCCCCATTATGTAATAGAGATCAATGGGTACGATCTTGCAAATAACGTACAGATGTACATGTACAGGCAGGGTACATGTGGTAGGTAGGCAGTCGAATCCATCCAGCGCGCTCGCGCTTGTGTGTGATACATACATAATCGTGTGAATTCGCCGCTAATCCCGCTATTTACCACCACTGCGGTTTATATTTAAAAGGTTGTTTTGTTTTTTAAAATTAATTTTAAAATTATTTTTCATCATTTTTATTTCCACTTAATAGTTCATTCATTGTTTGCTTGTATTGTAACTATATACAATTATACTGGGGCGGCTTGTTTAGCGTATTTCAATGAAGTATTATCGTAGAGTCGTATTCACGGCTCAAAATCGTATTTGCTACGCCCAAATCGTGTATGTTGGCATCTCTGCATAAATTGTACCGATCATCTGACATATTTCACTTTGTAAATCATACGATGCCCATCAGGGTTTGAATATACCTAAATGTCACGTTTTGAAAGGAATGCTCAATTTTTACGATTTGTATGTTTTATTTCTTTGAAGAGAACTAATGGATCATAGTTACTGTAAAAACACGTTTGTCAACATTGTTTTTAATAAGCTATTATTTTACCGCATTTGTTCTGGAACCAGCCAAACATCTTCGCCATGTTAAATCTTGCTTCTAATTGTTTATGGAAAAAGTTTATCAATCTAGCCATGTTTGTTTTGTAACAGCATTACATTACATAAATTACTGTTATTTTGAACAATAAAACACTCATGTATTCATTCCCGACACGGATCAAGAACTGCAAGAAGGCATGGGGGGGGGGGGGCTGATGATATTGGAAAAGAAAACCAATTTATAAGATGAAAGTAAATGTGACAAGAGACGGGAGAGAGAGAGAGAGAGAGAGAGAGAGAGAGAGAGAGAGAGAGAGAGTGTGTGTGTGTGTGTGTGTGTGTGTGTGTGTGTTCGTGTTTCAGCTGCGTAGTGGGGACAATGATAGGTTTACACACCAACACTATGGGGACTTAAATTGTTGTGGGGACATTTGTTTGGTCCCCACAACGTTTTGTAGTTAAAAATGTCCGCAAGATGCGTAGAAATCTAAATAATAATATAATGACAATGTCCCCATAACTGCGCTTTACCCGGTTTATTAAAAAATAACAAAGTGAAGAGCGCCACCCAGCGGTTGATTTATGGATTAATGTGTGTCAATAATAATAGATGTTTACAACACCCATTCGGCGGTCGTCCCATAGCACCGAGCCGTCAGCTCTCTGCATGCCATGCACATATACGGTGCTGCCCCCTATCGTCGACGCGTCTCCTGGCGTCCCCTAAAACCACGAAGTAGTATGTCAGATGGGTGATCTAGACCACCTACTAAAAAAAAGATATTTTGGGTCAAATTCGCTGAAAGGGAGTTTCCCCTTAAAATGAGGTAGCCTCATCAAAAAATCGATGAGGCCAAGAGTGTATTTTAAAAACAGTACTTATAAAAGTGAGATAACGAATATATTATCTAGTTTAATAGTAAAAGATGGAGAGAAACGAAATATTTATCGAAATGGACATTGAGAGGAATTGAAAGATTTTGCGCGAGAACGCATTAGTCGATTAATTCTCGTGCAAAACAGTGCAATAATAGAGTAGATAAACGTTCAGTTGGTACAACGCGGTTAAAAAAAGTATAGTAAATCAACAAAACAAAAGCCATTAATATGGAATTAAAATTTAGCGGAATTAATAGAGAGCGCGTGTAGCGGTTGAAAATATTGAGCTACGCTACGCGGCTCGGGAGCGAACGAGCGGTTGATTAAAAAAGACTACATTAACGCTATTAAAAGGTTCTTACGGTAGAGAAACCCGAGTTGAAATTTCAACCACCCCATTAATGGAAGTAGTTATTTACGCGAACATGTACTTAATGTTCGCACGTCTGAATCACAGCAAAGAAAAAAGATTTAAATGTTTTTGAGAGACTGTACAAACCAAAGACATTATCGCCGGAGTTTACTTAAAAGACTCTGGCAGGATTTTAAAGCGTTCAAGTTTATGATATTTATACAAAGCGTTAAATTGACGTGGTAAAGTAAACTGGCCGGCACGGGACGATTTTGTTGAAAACCAAGTTTTCGCTAATAAAAAGCAAATTGTTTTATTGAATTTAAACAATATCGAAAATGAACTCGATACGACACCACAAATTCAAGAAGCTTTAGAAAAATACACTCGAGAGGGTAGTGGATGGATAGTGTAGATCGTGTCGAAGAAATGAATCTAAGAATCGCGAAATATCAACCCCTAAGCAGGAGGAAGTTAGTATCGAGCTATGCGATTACATTAAAATAAAAAGCTTGCATCAACGTAAAAAATAAAGACGACGATTACGTTTGAGATGGGCTTTACGCGCTCATCGTTTTCCAGCTAGCGATCACGTTGATAGAACGAGCAAGTACCCAATAAAAGACGGTTTTAATTTTAACAACATTGACGCACCTACCAACCGATTAATCAAATTAAACGAGAAAACAAAAACAATATAGCGATAAACGTTTTCGGTTGCGAGTCAACAAAACGATAATCGTTTACGCCGATATAAGTGTAATCAACCAGTCGGGCGGATGGGATCGCATAAATTTACTATATTTATTCATAAAGACGCTAAATCTCACTACGTTTACATTAAAGATGTGAATAAATTACTCGCGATCAAACGAAAGTCACAATACTCGTAAGCTATTTTTGTTTGAGGATGTTTGCAAGGTTTTTCGACGGGAGCGTATCTCGAAAACCACGTAAAAATGTGTGTGTAAGGGTATAAACGAGACAGACCAACGACTATCGTAATGCCTGGAAAAGGGTAAAACGATAAAATAAAGTTTATAAATTTTCATAAAAAGATGAAAGTTCCATTCCTGTAATATACGCCGACCTTTGGAAAGCATTATCGTAAAGATTGTTGACGAAAACTCTACCAATACTAAAAAGTACAAGAAGCACGTCGTTTGCGGTTATTCGTACGTCGTTGTTTGTTGCGTGATGGTAAAAGTAGTTTCCCGTTACGTATAGAGTGAAAAGACGCATCTAAAACATTTTTTAAACGAATTACAAAAGAAGAAGAAAAGATTGAATACTATATTTAAAAATCCTAAAAATTAAACATGAAGGACTGAAGAAGACGAGCGATCAGTATGACTCTGCTAACGAGTGTTGGATATGCGAAAAACAAGTTTTTAAAGACGAGTGTAAAAAGGTTAGAGATCATTGGTCATCAGCATTACCGAAAATATAGAGGCGCTGCGCCATAATTATTGTAATTTTAAACTAGGTATAAACCAAACAAAACCTTTATTCC
>CM055816.1:57972115-57993479 GCA_029582265.1 Zoroaster sp. YZ-2022 | reverse complement strand
CTGCCTGTACGAATCTTACGTTATTTGCAAGATCGTTGTTGATCTCTATTACACTAATGGGAATAATATGAAGCATAACCGTGGGGGTGGTTGTCTATGAGGTAACTTGTGTGTTACACGTGTACATGCGCGATAATGGTGTGCTCGCACGTACGTACAACACCTTTAATTTCTCGAAGCTTCAGTGTCGGGCTGAGCATGCAGGCACTGCTGCTGTGAGATTCTGCGTTACGACGCATAAGATCACACACACTTTTATATGGCACCGTCCGTGGAAAGCGCAGGGTCTGTGGTTGTGACGCGCCGTAGTGGGCCCAGGTGAGCTGAGGCTGAAGTACAACTAAGACTATCAATTTGTTGTTGCTGTCGAGACCCCAAGAAAGAGAGACAGTTAGTATTATAATCAAAATTTATAACGTGACTGATGCATGGATACTAAAAAATTCGGAGAAGATCATTATGGTGAGCATTTTAAGATAAGATATGTCTATGCATTTCATAATTTTTTTCATTGAGTATTTTCCTCCAATTTACTTCTGCCATGGTCCCTACTACTGCCAGCGGTTCCTTTCAACCGAGTGCGGCGCTGACATTGCCCAAAATCCGGACATGCATTTTTTAGCGTTACATTTTTACGATTTTTTTTTTTTTCAATAGACGCTACTCTTTTTTGGAATTCAATGTTGGCATCTCTATTTATGTCAAATATTTGTTGTGTTATCTGTAAATAATTACCACATACATATGACCAACAATTAATTCTCGGTTCACTCAAGATGTTATCACAACAATTATACGTTACTTACAACCATAAGTAATCTGCATAATTTGTGTGTATTTATTCATCGTCAACCCTTAGAATGTATTATTGTACCATAGTTCCAGCTCAAAGTACTAAGCATATTCTAAAAAGACAATCCTATCATCATGCTTTATCCAATTTGTCCAAATTAATGTGGAGTACATTCAGTATTGATTCTAGTTGTTGTTTACATTTCACTTTTTGCTGTATGTTTTACAATTATAATGCCACAAAGAGTCTTGACGTGTGTAAAACGAATTTCCATATATATTGCCAAATGCTCATAATGAACCGTTAAATTAACATTGATTGAAAAAGCAGTATACACATTTTATTATTGCACACGTGTGAAAAATATTTCGACTTTGCAAAAAGTGGGATTATTATTCTAGGTATAGCGGTGAATGTCGCTTCGCAGCCTTCATCAGCAATGCATGATCTTATTGGTTATTCTACCAACATGTTTAACAGTTTCTATCTTGCCAAATGGCGTCTTCAAGTTCTTCCTCGAGTCTCTGATATACCTACTGTATTCAAGAACATAACATTACACACTTGGAACGTAGTCGACGTTTATGTCCATGTATGTAATTGTGGAAGAAAGTATTTGATCGATCTCGTTCTTCGATTTTTTCCCATGCTCTTTAATTTCAAAGTGGCGTTGTAATCCACTGGAGAAGTGAACTCGGCTTGCTAAATTTAAAAATATTGTGTATTTTAATTAATTATAAGGTTGATCTGATACTCAGACCTACAGCCTGATTTATCTTTTTACTTTTATTAGCTGCACATATTTATTATGTGCGAATAAGATTGAAGTGTTGTTCCACTGTCTGTCGGGCGTTTACAGCATGAGTATACTTGGGAATCAACCAATTGTCATGTTAATAGCACACAGACATGTAGGAAATTATTTAATAGTAATTAAAAACAAGGTTAGTTTAAGTTATAGTTAAAATTGTATGGTGACCAATTTAAAACACGTCCTCATCCTGCTTGATTAACAAATTGAGTTTTAGAGTGCTGGTTCCATGCTGAATGACTATTCCATACTACATTGACTATTGTCCGATTCGTATGGCCACCTGAGTAACGTCAGTTTGACACATTTTTTGTTGACATTTTCAACTTTCTTCAAGTATCACTGGACAGCTGCGGTAGGAAATGTGTACATGACTAACTAGTAGATACAGAGTGTGCCAAAAAAAGTGCAACATTGAAAAAAAAATTTTTTTGAAAGGCAAAAAACACTTTGATGGAAACCTGGTGTAATGTCATAGGTAGAACAGTTTCTTAGCTACATGAAACTTTTCCCCGGGCAATTTTAAGGAAACTAGAGCAAAATTGCGGAAGCATGTAAAATTTTCTTTTCTTTTCAATACATGTATAACATAACAATATGATCTAATGATCCCTTATCTCATTGACATTCACATGTTGAGTTGAATTTTTTGCTGAAATAATACTTTTGTGTTATTTACAAAGATATAAATTATCAATCTTTGTAGATATTTACAAGTAAAGCGCACATCAATAAATACATTATGTCTTCTTTATGTTATAAATAATGAAATTGAAGGTAAAAGTATCACTTATGTTTCTGGCATCAAATTATAATGTCTTCTTCATGCATCATGAAATTCAAGTTCATAAATACATAACCTAGATTCAGCACGTCCAGGTGAGAGTGGCCCAAGTAAAATTTACACCCTTTCACTTAATTGATTGTTTTCTGGATCTAGGGGGCCCCAAATGTGATGGGGTAAAAGGGGTGGATTGAGAAATAGTCAGGCTTTGTTAAAATATAATTTCATTGAAGAAAAAAACAACAATTTTAATTATTTGTTTTCTGAAAGTTGTACTTTTTTGCTCTGTTTTAACTCTGTTAATATAGTAATAAATTAAATTAATTGACTAATTTGTTTTGTTGCGTTATTGTATGTTTGTCTTTTGTGAGTAACTTTTTCTATTTTCTTCAGTAAATGCAAACTAAGTCATTGCTTTTATAGCCGAAAACTGGGTGAATGTTTACAATAATTAATTATATGAAATTTGAGGTGTACAGTAATGGAGCTGAATAATTTATTCAAAACAAAAGATACGTGACATTTAGTACATTTGATATATACAAGTGGTATTGATGTATGTAATATATACACTCACTGGCCATAAGTATTGCAACATCCCCAAAGTTCAGTTTGGAGAACTGTGTTACAATAATTTATTTTATCTTATTTACACTACTTTATTAAAGGATTAAATGATCATCTAAAGTGCTATTTTGAGCATGTTGCAATACTTTTTGGCCAGTAGTGTATATAAAGAGATATAGATATACAGTAAGGAGTTAACATTCTATATTTTGGATGATCAGAGGTAATCCTACAGCCATAACATTTGGAAAACTATCTATACGGGATATGGGTCGAGTAATGTTGCGCGACCTCTGTATGATGTTTTGATTGTATTGGTGATGGTAACTTTTTTGTGTGGCGGTCTTCAATTTTGACTTGTCGACGGCATTAGTCGTCATTGGAAATTTTGTCTGAGACCTGTAATAAAGAAAATATAGTTTTACTTATCGTATTTTTTACATTAAATTCTGTAAAACATGGTATATTACCAAATATCAAAAGAATGCCCACTCCTCTCTACTTGGACTACTTTGAAAATATAAAGTTCCCACAACCCTGATTCATGTTTACAATCACTCCTGTTCCAAGCCACATGTCTTTTTTAAAATAATATATTTAAGTATAAGTTTTGAGGCTTTGCATGGTGGAATATCGATATCGTTTCGGTTTGCGGTAACACCATGTGTTTATCTCAACTAACGTGAAGCTGAGATACAGGTTCTGAAAAGAACCGTATCGCACAATCGTATCTCAACCTTCGTTAAGTGAGAAAGGTTCAAGGGAGAACCAATTTAAGTTTGAGAAACGTTAGTGTTTGAGCCAATGTTAGGCTACTGGCATGAGGTGCAGTAGCGCATCAAGATTGCATCTATTATTATAGTGACCTGTTTGTTAATGCTGTACTTTTAGATCTGATTTCATTTCCTGCCTATTGCATTAATGTTTTCTGCATATTTTGAAAATTTTTCGAGACTTGTTTCCCTTGTTTTGCATACGTAGGTACACCTGTTAAGCGAGAGCGAGTACTGTAGGATTGTTGATCCTGATCCCGAATCTTCTATCGTGGTGGAGCCATCTCACTTACTCAGAATGGGAAGTTAAGCAAAGATAAACATTATCCACAACGTTGGAGTTGACCTGCTTCCACAGAGTCCCATAAAACCATATGGATATCACAGTTGTAGAGCATGTAGAATAAAGTTTGAAAGCAGATTTTCTCTATGAAGTCTACGAGATTGCGTTTTATAAAGATGTACACATTTAATAAGTACACAGTTAGGGATATTATTATATATAAGTGAAAATAATAGAGCATATGAAATTAAAATGGTAATCTGTAGATGGTTTGGAGATAAATCGTCGCAGTTTTCACGAAGTGACATATTCGTCCACGTCGTGGTAAAATTGCGTTGCGAGATATAAGCGATTGAAATTGGTCAAGTGTTAAAACCGCGGTTTCGATGTCGTTTTAATCTCGAAGATCATTAATTGTTACTTTGTTAGAAAGCAGAAATCTCATAATGATACGTAACTGTATTCATTTTGTAGAGGAAATTAACTATAAACGAGTAACAAACATAAACCAAACAGTCACTTCGTGAAAACTGCACACGCTGTTGTCAAGTTTTCACGAACTGGCATTAGTATAGGGACACGCGTCAACTTTCGAATTGTGTCATTTCGTGAAAACTTAAAAACATGCCATTCGCATAAAATACATGCAGTGAAACTTAAAACCACAGTTTACTTCAATTTTACAAAAACTTAATTACTTTAATTAGAAAACTAGATAGTTTTGAGGATTAAAACTTGGTGAAATGAAAGATAACAGTATTTGAAGTCCAAATATTGACTAAACTTATTTTCCAAAAAAATACGATTTTATTTTAGCAATCCGTCACTTTGTAACGAAATGATTAAGATTCCTTTGGATGGGAGTTTTTTTCAGAGAGAGGACTGATTTATGCAGTGTAAGTTTAGCAGATTCAGAGTCTTCAGAAGGGTTAGTAGTAATGAATGATGGACCATTAGGGCCTACTGATAATTTGTTGTATACGTTTAGGGATGTTAATTAAAGTAAAGTTATGAAAAGTAGGTGAATTATTAGAGATTTCATTGACAATTACTGCAGCGATAATTTGGTTTCTGAGAGATGTGAGTTTAAAGATTAAAAATGTATTATGGATTAATTTACCTGGTTGATTAGGGCAATGGCCAAATAATAATTAAGGGATAATCGATCAATCAATCAATCTCACTTTATTATCTCTAACGGGAAATTCCTTTCGGCCTATACATCAAACAATTAACGAATACATAAAAAATTTCAATAAATATTACACGTAAAAACACAATACTTCACTAAAATTGAATTGCATGTGGGCCTAATTAAATCCCGTGTTGGTCTCTGTAACGTATAATTATCATTCCAACTGCTTATTAAAAATCTGGACAGCTGAGGGAACAAATGAGCTGGCATACCGCTTAGTTTTAATCCTCCGCTGCAAAAGACGGTTACTCCTAGCACTTCTAATACATTTTTCATACAAAGGGCGAGTTTCATCTGCCAGAATCATTTCAACTTTGTTCAACATCAGATATTTATACAGATTGTCAACCATTAATTGATCAGTACTAATTATTTTATTCGCTTGTTTAACTACCCTATCCAATTTAGACCGATCCAGTACCCGCATGTTTCCAAAAACACAAATAAGACAATAATATGTAATACTACTTTGCAGTAATAATATTATTAAGGTTATCTCCACACTGTAAAAATATTGGGAAAACAATTTGTTGGGTAAAATTAATAACGCATTGTTGGTTGATGTTTTCCCCAATAATGGTTATGTTTCCGTTTTGAACAAATAAAAACGGTTGCAATGCTGAGACATTTAAGTTGAGCATTTGTTATACAACAAATGGTTAAAAACAACCAATAACCAAAGGTGGGCAAATTCTAAAGTGACTGCCTCGTAGTTGGGTACACCCCGCAAACGAAAGTCCCAGTTGTTGGGAAGAGGCGAAAGTATCGGGCGCTTTTCGACCAAGAATTGGTAACTAACATGAAGAACAAGCGTGCGTTCGCGCGCCGAAATCCGCCACGATATAATACAATCAGCGTCATGGCAGACAACAACTACTAGAACGGTTGGGAATGCCTCAGTTGAAAGATATATTTGCAGGTGAGTTTATTCTTTATCTCACTCCACATGTTCAATGGGATTGTCTTTGTGATATTATAGAAAAGGATTTCGTAGGGTTTCCAAAAAGTAGGATACGTCATTAGACATGTTTTTGTGTACAATGAGGAACATTCCTCCATGGTTGACCCGACTGCGTGGAATATCAATGCAGACCGTATTAAAGCAATGTACCACACGTTTGCAACTGTACTCACTGACTATACTGTACTGTTTACAACAACGGCTAACGTTAGGCCTGTGCACGTGTGACCATGTCAAGTGAACTTAAACAAAATACTTTTATGCAAAACAGTTTGCACGTTGAACTCTCTGCTGTCATCCACTACCAATGCAGAATTACGGTGAGATTAATGACTCCCAGCAGCGGGGCCGTTCAAAATTGTATTTTGTTTACAAATTGGCTTAAAAATTGTTTTACACTGACTTACTTTACCTTTGGAGTGATACAGTTTTAAGTAAACTGTCCCTCACTCCATAAAAGAATGCAGAATTGACCAAATGTATTGTGTAAGTTTAAGCACAACATCAGGAAAGCAGAAAAATGCATTCTCTCACTGGTTGCTTTTGTGAAATCAGCATATTAACTAAAGTTTTGTAGTTTTGACAGTTCCACAGTACTTTGTTGCACTAAATAGTGTGTCACAGGACTGTGTGGTATGCAGCACCATAAAGCTGGGCCCTGGTGTACTATGTATATTAAAGACATTTTTTGTATTTTTTAAAATGTTAACAGGATATAACTAACATCCCTGCATATACAAAGAAGATCGATGAAGAGGTGCGTCCTCAACCTTTCATCTTAGCTCTGCATCGAAATAGTAAGCTTCAACCAACTGACATATTCGTCATGGTGGAGAAACAGCCACTGCCACAGCTTAGTCTGCTGGCTGTTGACAGTTGTTACAAACTTCACTTTGTGCTGGACTGCAAATACCAAGAAAGTTGCAAAGGGTGTGGTCCTTTCCAGTCATGCATCTTCAAGCAGGCGGTCCATGGCAGAAGGACTCGACCACTGAGGGCCCTGCAGGCATTTCAACTCATATAAATCCCTCACACCTTAAGCCATAGATGCATTCACTACACCGGTAAATAATCAGTTCTAAAAAACATGTTCAGTTTTTGATTTAGAGGTTTAGTAATGTTAAAAAGGTTGTGTTATATTTCACTTTGAAACTTGACAAAAACAGAAGAGATCATTATTGTTTTGTTGTCAAAGAAGAATAACCCTTTTTAATAGATGTAAAAATTGCATCTGTGATATACATGTAATTGTTAGTTTTTACAATTATGTGACCCGCTCTATTGAAATGAGGCATTTTCCCTAAAGAACGATTCCGTGTAAATTGACACAAGTTAAAACACACAAAACAGGTTGGAAAAATCATTTTTTTTATTTGTATATTTTTTGGTTGCCTAAAGGTTGATTTTTCTTGCTAGGGTCTTACTTTTTTGTCAGAAATTTTTTAAAGTTTTAAATGAAGACAAATTCTGAACCGACTTTGTGTGCTAATTGCCACAAGTCATGATTTTAAAATCACTTTTTCTTATGAAAGGTTTTTCAAAATGGGTCAGGAAATTTTCTGTCATGGTCGTCGTAATTTTCTCATAATTTTGGGAAGGAAGGTCACTTGATCATATTTTTTGAATTATTTTAAAGTTTATGAGTTGCTTTTTAAGGTAATATGAATATCTCAAAAATTAAAATGTGGGGACAATGCCTCATTTCGATGGAGCTGGTCACATATTATAGGAATGAGTGATAGGTACTGTATACTCGGTGCTTTCCCAAGTGCTGATGAGGAAAAATTCTACAGGCTAACTACTTGGTTGGGTTTTGAACAATCACCTTTAACTTGGGTTTGTTTTTTGAACCACCCTGTATAACACATAGCTGTTGGGTAAAACCAAAATAATATAGAGTTACCCTACAATGGATGCATTCACTATTGGTAAATAATCAGTTCTAAAATACTGTTTACAATTTTGATATACAAGTTTAGTTAAATTTCACTTTGAATCTATACCTTAAGAAATAATTCCGTCTGAAATGATGTCACCTCCAAGAAAGTTGTGTGGGAGTCAGATGTTATTTTTGCGGCACTTTGAAGGCCACATAATTAATCTTTAATTAACTTAACATGTACTTGTTAACCTTTCAAGGTGTTTTGTTAAGTATAAAGTTACACTTTTTTGCTAAAATTTTCACAGGTTGACTTTTGTGTCTCTTTAAAAACTACAGGGTTGGAGTAAGTGTACTCACTCATCTAAAAATCAATGCACTATCATATACAAGTTCAGAAGTACTATAATTTGCCAACCAAAGCAATAATAATAGAAGAGTTTCCGAATGAATGTAAAATTGTTCTTTGTTAACCAAAGATTTGTAGATCATTGTGGTCAACGAAATAGAGTTTGGGTTGGAAGGACATTGGGAAATGCACCCATATAAACCCAGAGATGAAGTGTTGGAGTTCTAGTTAACTCCATTCTGTTTCTTCTTTTGAAAACTGTGAAAATGCTATTCAGATGTCAGTATTTTAATGCACAAAGGTTAACCATAATGACAATTAATGTTTGCAGTATTTCATAAAGCTGGAAAGAAAAGCAATCAAAGAAGTGGAGTTTGTTTTTTAAAATCTTTCTAAAAAGATTTGTTTGTGTTCCAAAAAAATGTTAAGAACGTTTAAAACTTTTAAAATATTGTTACTTATATCATTAAATGAGTGATTTGTTTTGTAAAATTGTTTTAAAACGTTATATAGTATTACTGAAAATTAACCACGACTTCAACTCAGGATATTTCATTGATTTCACTGAAATAGGCCACATTATTTAATTAAGAGAGATATAATTAAAGATATAAGTAATTTGAAGGTTGTATGGTTAGCATGAAGATGTGATTTTACAAATAAAGTGCAATAAATCAAATCAGCAATTCAAACAAGATTGTTGTCATGTTTTAAATTATTTTAATAAGTCGTCGGCGTACAGTTTACCCAAATGTTGAGCGAGTTAATCAATCGCCCAACTCGGGTAAAGGGTTATACCATTATCTGGTTAAAAAATAACCAACTTTGAAAGTCAATATACGCAACAGTTGGTCAAAAATTGCTTAATTTAACCATTAAATGGTGAAAATAATTACTAAACAATTGGTTTAATTTTAACCAACGCTTGGGCAAAAATAGCTTAATTTAACCATTAATTGGTGAACATAATCACTAAACAATTGGTTTAATTTTACCCAACGCTTGGGAAAAAAAGGCTTAATTTGACCATTAATTGGTGAAAATAATTACTAAACAATTGGTTTAATTTTAACCAACGCTTGGGCAAACTTGAAGTACTCAACACTTGGTTAAATGACTTTACCCAAATCGTTGGGTTATACATATTGTAACCGTTGGAAGAGCTATGTTTCCCCAAGTATTGGGTAAAGTGTGTGCCCAACATGAATGGGTAAAAGTTTACCCAATATGTTGAGTGAGTTGGTTATTCGCTCATCTTTGGGTAAAAAGTTGGGAATTTTTTTACCCAATATTTTTACAGTGCAGTATTAATTAATTTATTGAAATTATCTATACCTTGCGTAAGGTTATTAGGATGACTGTTACGGTATGGAGTGCTCTCAACGATATTGATGACATGACAATTAGTTTGTAGTTTGTGGAGTTTAGCTACGAATTCATCTAAGATTAAGCAATATTTATTAGTAAGATTAATATATTTTTGGAAATAATGTTTTGAATGAACAGCCAGAGGGTTTTCCATTTGTTAATACAATGCTTGATTTTATCGACAATTATTTTAGGTGGAGATGACGGCATAATGGAATGAAAATGACAATCTATAGATACTAAGTACGAATAAAAAACAAGTAGTAAATTCAAATAGAACGTGAAGGACAATTATATAATAAATTAAACATCGATCAGAAGTATTTACATAAACAGAATAAAGTTGCTTCACATCTTTGTTTCTATTTACAAGTAAACCAAGGAACAAACTAAGTGAAAAGGAAAACAAATTGTCTAGATATAAATCCGACTTTCTTCACAACACATCTCTGATAAAATTTGGGGGTACTGCCATGTGTAAATATCTTTTGGATGGACAATTAGCAATTTTTTACAGTAAATTCTTATGAATGGATGAACAGTGATAAATTGTAAAGTACAATTCAACTGCAATACAGTTCAAAATTGTCGCTCAGTGTGGTATCTCTTGAAGCATGGATCAACACGGGAACAATGCAAATGTCACACTGGTCTCTCTCCTCCGCTTAGCTGCTTTGCGGACTACACATCTCTTGCTCGGCTTCGGTGTATTGGGCGTTGGCGGGATACTAACGAGAAAATGTCTACCCAATTAGTCTATTCGGACTGGGTAGTGCGTGAGGTCTTCCACGGATACCATAAACTGGCAAAGTGACCGTCTCCATAATTTCTCTGACGAGACACATTTTGAATTCACATAGTTGATGGCCCTGCAGCTTGTACACGATGTAAGAATTGACCAAACAAAGGCCAAGAAGGTAAAAAAAAAAATCTTCTTGTATCACTTCACAGGCTTGATGGAAGTTGGTCAGACAGATCTACTCCTCCTTTCCCTTTTTGTAGTCGAGGATGCAAGAAGGTTTCTCAATGGGAAGTCCATCCTTGTCTCTTCTGCCAGACTCCTCCATCGATGCCGAGTGCATGGTTGACAGCATTCTCACATTTTTGTATCTCTCCACACAAGAGCGAGTAGACCTCCGTTACTGGAGCGATAGGCTCCTTGTTCAATTTCACCGTTTTCAATTCGATTATTCCGGTGGCATCTGCTTCCGTTTCAGCCGGACAGTTCCACAGACATTTGTGCGCCTGGCTCTAAGATGGAGAAATAGGTCGGGGCTGCTAAACCAGTTGTCAACGAAGATGTATCCCTGGTCGAGTAGATCTTCGTTCAGATCGAGAACAGAGCTGGTAATTGCGGGAAGAGCACCTCGGTCCTGACTGGTGTAGACCTTGAAGTTCCACGTGTACCGGCCGCCTCACCGCTGCTCTGGCATGCCTTGTACACCTTGATACCAAACCGGGCTCTTTTGCTAGGGTTGAACTGCTTGAACTTCAATCGCCCATGGAACTTCCAAAGCGACTCATCAGTGGATACATTTTGTGAAGGAATGTACACAGTTTTGAATTTCTCAGTCATAGAATCAATGACCGACCGCAGCTTGAACAGCCTATCGGTTGCATCGTCGTCATCATTGTTGTTGAAATGTAGGTTGGTACGCAATTGCAGAAACCGGTCTCTCGGCATTGTGTTTCCAAAAATTGGACTCTCCATCATCGGTTCCCTGCTCCAGAAGGATCGGACAGAAAAACCAAAACAGCGAGGAAAACAGTCTCGGTCCGCCCAAACTATTGGATCTGGCGCTGGAACAGCTGGGCGTGCTGCCGCCGGTGCCTGTGCTGGAACACTTGCGGTAGACCCATCACTTGATTCATCAGTTTCAAAGTCTAACTCTGAAGAAGAGGAACTGTCTTCGGAGCCACTTGAAGTAGCGTCCGCAAAGTTACTTCGACGACGTTTCGATGGCACAGATGCCATGATTTGATGTGATGAAACAGAGCTCCACAGTGCTCCACAGTTTTATATCACTCAGTGGCCCTTGTTATTCAAATTAGTTACTGGAGTTTTATTCAACTTGAGCTTTTTATTTTGTTGCAACTACGTATGGCACAAAGGGGATTTGCAAATTAGGATAATTATGTGAACTGGTTGTTTGTATTGAACTGGAAGAAAAACGTCCACCGGGTGTGGTAAAACAATTTCTACAGCACGTCATCTGTCAGGAGCAAAAGGACAATCGTGCTCATCAACCATGAGCCGATAAGCCTATTCAGGTCAGGGGTTAGGAATTTCAAATTGCAAAGACGGCACCAGCCCAGGTACAAAATTCTATAGGTAGTCGGCCAGCCGCAATGGAGACAAGGGAGCACCAAGAAGCCATAAGCCGATAATCCTCATTGTTTGGGGCAGGCAACATGAACAAAGATGCGTTTGGAGTATCTTTGATTTATGAAAGTCCAAGAAAATTATGAGACCTGGATGTCTGATTATTTATGACATAGTTTTATTTACTATTTTACGTATTTATTTCATCAACTACAAAAACAAGAAAGGGGTTGGGGGTAAGAGGATTCCATGTAGACAAATTGATCAAACAACAGAAGAATTGTGGACCGGGTCCAGGCATGAAGTATCCCTGTGAAATGCGTTGACAGGCCCGCCCGACAGGGAAAGCCCAGTCGCGGGAGTACAGGGACAAGCGTTGACCGGGACCAGTCATGAGGTATCCCCCGTGAAACGCATCGACAGACCCGCCATATTAGCGAGGGATGTGACCGGAATGGCTGAATATTGATATCATAGTTTTGTTTATTATTTTACTCTTTTTTAAAATTCTGTTACAGCTAAGATGGCATGCACCAAGGGGTCAGGGGTTAGGAATTTCAAATTGCAAAGACGCCACCGGCCCAGGTACAACATTCTATAGGTAGTCGGCCAGCTGCAATGGAGACCATAAGCGCAGCCAATAAGCCGATAAGCTGATAATTCTCATTGTTTGGGGCAGACAACATGTCCTGGATGTCTGATTATTTATGACTTCGTTTTATTTATTTATTATTGTACGTATTTATACTCAGACAATAAAATTGTGGACCAACCAAATTTTGACATTTCCGCCACAGCTAAAAACTGCATTTATTTTTTCACAACACAACCTTAACAAATGCAATCAAAGAAATTACCCTGGCAAGGAGCCGGATACCGAACACAGGGCAAACCGGCTAAACAGACACACAAAACATCACATCATGGACTACCTCGCCCATTTAACATAAATTATGGACTACCTCGCCCATAAACAAATAGTGGCCACACCAAGGACTACCTCGCCCTTACCAACATATAACGGACTACCTCGGCCACAAAATTCACAACACTTTCATGAACATGCTGGGTCCTTGACAGATACAGGTCATTATATGACCTCCACAATATACATATACGCACCTTGCCTTAGTATTACTAATGTAAAGTATGTAAATATACAAACATCAGTAGATTATATTAAGACCTATAAAATATTGGACTTTCCCCAAGTCGGAAAGTACAGGGGACATGTACATGAGCTAGCCCCCGAAACCGAGAGGCACTAGCGTTAAAGGTTTACAACCCTAACAATACTAAAAAGTGTAGAGTACCCTTTACCTAATTAAACATTGTAATTTTCCCAAGTTGGAAAATACGGGGACGAATACAGGTAAGCTTGCCCTCCCGAAACCGAGAGGCAGTGTTAAAAAGTTTCGCACCCCAACGAAACTAAAAGTGTAGAATATCATTTACCTAATAAAACCTTTGAATTTCCCCAAATCGGAATGTACGTGGGGATAGGTAACCTAGCCCCTCCGAAACCGAAGCACTATATAAATGTCGACCAATGGCTCTTAAAGTTAAACTACCTGATAAAACTAAACCTGCTACAATTGAAACTAGAGCTACATGTTTGAAGCGTTAAATTGTAACATTGACTGTCATTTTTCTGCAAAAAACTGCCAAACGCGCAAGAGCGCGCCCCAAGAAAAAGGACAAGCACAAGGAAAATTACCTTGACAGACCATTAATACAAGCAGCCATGTCACTACAAAAGACGGCATTGCCAGCTTCTGACAGATGTATGCCATCAAACCGGTAAAGGGACAAATCTGTCCAAGCAAACTGGATGGCTCAAAACCTGACACCCAATCGTACGACTACAAGCCCGAGCCCACCTGTTGATGACCTTGCGCTGCTGTTCCATGGCCTTCTGGGATCGGGCGCCAAAATAAAAAAAACCGAGGCAAAATATCGGACCAGCAAATAATTGTGTCAGGAAATTTAGCCTTGAGGTCACCCATAAAAATGGAAATATATTGCCGAACAGAAAAAACATAAATACTAAGTAAATCATTGAACAATTAGAACAGCAGGGGAAGGCGCATTGGCAGGCATTGACGAAATCAATGAACTGAAGTCAGACAAACGTGCTCCACTTCTCCCCCTCCACCACACTGGTACAGATACACCCAACGGCCGCTGGGCCCACCGGACCAGGGAATCGCCAACAATCCACACATCACCCGAGTAGTATGTTAGATGTTGGTTCTGGCTCACTTACTTAAAAAATGATTTTTTTTAGGTAAACTGATTTTTTTTTTTAGGGGCTTTCCCTTTTAGATTGATTTTAATTATGATAAATATCATGACGTCACAAACATATTGATGACGTCATAAAAAGATAATAAGATTGTTGTGGGTAGGTATAGGGAAGAAAGTTTATTTATCAAGATATCAAAAAGATACTTATAAAATTGAGATTTAATTTAAAAACCTTCTAAAAAATTGAAATATAAAAAAAATATTATCTAGATATATAATAAATGGAGAGAATTGAAGAAAGAAGAAGATATTTATCAAAATGGACAAAACCAATGTTGAAAGAGTTTTCACGAGAGCACATTGGACAAATAATTTTTACTAAAAACAGCAAGGGGAAAGTTGATAAACGCGCATATTACAAAGGTGTAAACAATTATTTAAAAAAAATTCTTTCCAGGCCTAGTATCTATAGGCCATGAGAATGAAAGTTATAGATTTGCATCCGAACAAATTTGAAAACACATGAGGCTTTTTTTAATTTTTCATTATTCATTAGTATGCTTACAATAGTATGCTTACGTGTGTCCCTCTTGCAGAGCTCCACAAGAGATGAAATGTGATCAAATGTTTTAGGTCATACATGTGAAGTTTTGGTTCTAACACTTCCTCCGCAGGATCTTGGCAACACTTTTAATTTTTGCAGTACCAAAATTGCGTGAATTGATTTTACTGTCCGACACATAATAGCTATGTAACTTGTTTTAATATGTGTTTATCATAGCTGTATCTGACATGTCTGACGAGACATCCATGAACATGGCTTTCTTTGCTCTGGGGATGGCCGTTCCACCAGGCATGTGCAAAGTTGGTAAACAGTCCCACAGAACATCTGCCAAGGAAGCTCAAAGGCTTTTATTGATATCGCCCCAGTGAGTATTTTTTATAAGTGTAATATTTCTGTAAACCTAATTTTATCTCAGAATCAAGGCTTGGGTTTTATCTACTTTCTTTTGTATGCAAATTTGGCAGGGGTAATTGCACTGCCCATCATCAACATAAAATAAAGAACTCCAAGAAACACTTATTTTAACATTCTTTCTGGTAAAAACTCATAAATGGGTTGAAAATGATGTAGAATAATCAGAAGTTTAATGTAAATACGGTGGAAGAATTCTAGACTTAAGGGATCATGCTTCTTTTCAGATTATTAGTATATAAGTCCATTGCTCAGTGGATTACACAAGTAATGACCAAGTTTGGGTTAAAATGTGCTATAGTCTTTTTACTCACCTAAAGAGGCATTGTTATCTTCTATTTCACATTTTACTCGCTGCAATTCATCGCTGCCTTTGTATGAATTGTTTGAATTACATTGCCTCATGTTATAATTTGCAGATTGGTACTAACATACCGAAAGACTTGGAGGAGAAGTCTCAAAAGCAGCCCTACATTCTTCTCCTTGGACATGCACTCAAGCCTGATCAGGTGTTTGTGATCTGCGACTCCATAGCTCTGCCATGCAAGTCTGTTAACGAGGGAGTAGACCTGTGCTTCAAAGCAGTCTATGTACTTTGGCAGTCGAGGAACATCTGGGATTTCATCCAGAAAGTAGTCTATAAACTTGATGGGGATGGCAAACCAGGGTGCAAGGGTAATACCCCTTCTAGCACAATCTCTCTCAGGGCTTTTATTGATGCTGCCAAATCTGAGAGTTAAGGGTATTTTGTCTGTTTCTTGGATAAAGTGAATTCTAAGCATTCAGTTTTGAATTTCCAGTTCTATAATTTTGGCATTTTGAAAAAAAGCTTAATATGTTGCTCACATTAGAAAAATGTACACTTGATTTTAAAATGGCATATGATAAAAAAATCAAAAAAATTAAATAAAAAATAAACCAAGTATTGTTTCAACATTTTTGTCAGCATTTACAGAAGCACGTAAATATTGTGATACTGTTGTTGGAACTGAATTATCATTTTCCAGTTCTCTAATCTAGGCATGGGGAGTTTGGTTGTTTTGTGCTAAATAACAATTCTTCCAATGAAATCAGAAAAAATCAAAGAATTAATATCGTCCTTTAACTTGGCTAAAATGACCTCTTAGCATAGTATCTGTTAATATATAGTCATCATGATACATAAGCCCCTGTATTATAGACAACATTTGATAAAGGTGATGTTGAAAATTGTTTTTCATAAGTTGGTCATGGAAGGTCACTGAAGTATTAAAGTGAGTTTAAAAAAACATGAACTGTTGTTGATTTTTATTCTGTTGTAGTTTAATGTAAAAATGCAACTACATGTAAGTAGAATGACTGTTTGAAAATTTTAAAAAAAATTACAACGGATTTAGTCATACCAACTAGAAAAAATAATTGGATTTTACTCCAATTTTAGTTGTTTACATGACTGAAATATCCAGTCAATAATCCTGACTACAAAAAAACTAGTCAGACTGACTGATTTTCAGTTCAAGAATGACTGTGAAAAGAACAAAATTAACAACGGATTCAGTCATACCAACTAGAAAAAATAATTGGATTTTACTCCAATTTTTGATTATTTACATGACTGAAATATCCAGTCAATAATGCTGACTACCAAAAACTATAGTCAGACTGACTGATTTTCAGTTCAAGAATGACTGTGTGAAAAGAACAAAATTAACAACAGTTTAGTCATACCAACTAGAAAAAAATTGGATTTGACTCCAATTTTAGTTATTTACATGACTGAAATATCCAGTCAATAATCCTGACTGGAAAAAACTAGTCAGACTGACTGATTTTCAGTTGCCAACTGACCCTGAATTGTTAGTCAAATTTAACCCTGGTTTATAGTCAAATCTGACGGTTGTGTTTTTAGAGTGTAGTTACAACTTATTGTCCGATTTGTACGCTCTGGTTTACGTGCTGCGACTGAGGTAATCCGATCCTACATTTTCTGAAACTTTAATCCGCCTGTATAACGGGTTCTATGGTTGGAGATCAGTGCTCATCTCATTATTCGTGGATTGGCTACCTCATTTTTTTTTGCATATAGATCAGGGGTTGGTGATCGTTTCTAGTACGAATGATTTACCATACAAATAACGTTGACATTTTGTACACCCCAAACTACTGCTGGGCATTCTTTTTCCATCGTACAATATATGCTTTCTCGCGATTTAGGAGTTTGCGGCTAGCGTATGCAATAGGAAATAAATGACAGTCTCGTTCTTGTAGTACTGCGCCGATTCCGACATCGGATGTTATTAGACCGGCTTTCAATGTTTCAAATGCTTTCTGCGCAACATCGGTCCATACAATTTGGTTAGGTTCTGCATTTTTCTTTTGTCAGTGAGAGCTGCTGCTTTCACGGCGTAATTCGAAGTAAACTTGCGATTACATCCGGCAAGACCTAAGAAAGACCTCATTTGTTTCTTCGTTTTGGAAAGGTGTGCGGATTGATTTTCGTGATCTTTCTTCCTTTGGCATGACTATATGGCCTAGAAAGTCTACTTTCTCCCATACCTACTGCGCATTTACTTTGTTTAGCGGTTAAGTTTGCGCTCTGTAGTCTTTCCTGTAGTTCCTTAAGTGTTCATGGAATTGAAAAGATGTCAATGGAATTATCCACGAATTACATGCCTTGCAGTAATGATCTCATCATTCGAGTGAATAGGCCGTATTCATAAAAATAAGTAATTACTAACTAGTAAATGCTATAAGTCAAAGCAACAGCTAGGTAAGTAAAAGGTCTAGTCTAAGCAATTGCTAAAAATCTTATTCATAACCATTTGCTAAATGATTACAGGTGTTACTTGCCACTGCTAGTAAGTTCTCAAGTAGTTATATTGTACTACAGTACCATCCACAAAAAGGCAAATTCTAAAAGCTAGAAAGCATGGTATGGGGCCAGAATAAAATAGTGGTGGTACAGATTCACTACCTTTCAACTATTTCCATCTCATCTTCTGTGGTTTCCTTATACATGTACGCTACGTGCTATAGGCCTTTTGGTTATATTGTAATTATACATCATGAGTCTAACGATGCAACGCACCGACTTAACACTCTCGTTGGTGTTAGTGTCAATTGATTAAGGAAATATCCTGAGCTCATAACAAAAAAACAGCTTCCCTGGCGTTAGAGCCAAAAGGCTACTACAGCACTGAAAAAAGGCCCAAGAAATCATCATGACCAAAAAGGGGGCCCTTACCATGGATGAAAAGAAGATTGCCAAAAAAAAATCGCCAACATGAAAGCACAACTACAGAAAAAAGACAGATGCAAAGGAGACGGGAAAACGGAAAATAATCCTGTGTCCTTTTGGGGAACAGGAAGTTTTCAGCCTGATTCAGGTGCTGAAAACCCCACTGTAACCCAAAATGTCTTGTGCTGACTTTCTAAGCATTACTGCTGACCCAGTCTCCAAGTTCAAATACTGCGAACAATAAGGTCGGTTCTTACTAAACTTTACTTTGACAGTGCAATCAAAACATTCAAAGAACAAATAAGTTTATGTTCAATTTGTAAGGTAGGGTTGACTTCATCACGATTAAAGCCTGATGTTATACACCTTGGGTTGTGGTCTTTGAGGTAAAAACATGGCAGAAAGATGTGATATGTCTGTACCTGGCTAATGACAGCAAGCCACAATGAGATGAACATGCTTGTACAATCACTAGTAAATACTAGTCAAAGGTCATTTTTTATGAATACAAATTGAAGTAGAGTGCTAATTTCTCTAGCATGTTACTTATAAGTAAAAAGCAATTACTAATGCGAAAAATTTGTAGCTTTTACTTGAAAGTCATTGCTTATTTCTATGAATAAACATTTAAGTAAAAGGTTAGTAAAAGGGGGTTGTTACTTTAGTAAAAGCAATTACTTATTTTTATGAATACGGCCTAATGTCGCAGGTGCGTTGACTAAGCCAAACTTTTGAGACAGTTCTACAACAACAAATAGTGTGATTTAGGAAACTTCTCAACATACAGGAAGGCATGGAATGCCCTCAACTATTTGCCAATGGAATAAATGTTCTTTATCTGAGCGTGCACCAGCTTTAAAATAACCCTTTTCCTTTCAACTGTCAATGGGAGCCGGATAAATAAAGTTAGCAATTGCTTATCTAGTAAAGCTCAAACAATATGAATTGCTTAACCTTAAAGTAAAAACTCAAGGGTTAAGCAATTGCTTAAAATGTATAAATAACCTTCTTCTTTGACTAGCACCATGTTTAGCTTGGGTGGAGTTAACTTAATTGCTTATGGGTATAACAATGATGGGAGGTCAGTTCCGATTAGCCCTAGTGGTTGTATATGAGGCATGTGTTATAACATGGATGTTGCCTTGCCGAAGAATTGGGAGTGGTACAAATAGTGAGCAATCTTTGAACGAACTGTTCGTTAGTATAATCAAAAGTACCCTGTTCTCAATCGAGAAAAAGTCAGTTGCCGGGGTGCAAAGACATGAAAGGCAAATGCACTTAAAAGCACAAATGTCAATTGCTACCCAACACAGGTAAAGCCATGGATGAGAAAGCAAATTTTGAAAAAAGATATAGCAAACATGAAAAGTCAAGTGAAGAAGAAAAGCAGATGGAATGCAAACAGGAAATAGGAAGATTGTTTTTTGGTTCCATGGGAACAAGATCTGTACAACATCTTCAAAGGGGATAGAAAACCCACGACTATTACGAAGATGCCATGCGCCATTTCTGCTGGTTTCAAACCAAGTACTTCGACTGCTGCTAGCCACTCCAAATTTTCAAAAATTGAACCAGAAATAATTTCCGGTATCTGGTAGGATTGACTTCATCACGATTTATTCTTTCATTGTGTACACCTTTTTCATGTTCCCTTACATGCATAAACTCGACCATGATGGCGGGAGTAATGCAACATGCAAGTGTTCTAGCAAATGCGTATAGCTCCTCATTTAGTATCTTGTAAAAATATTGGCGAAGTGCTACAAGTCATCATAGTAAAAGGTATGGTTTATTTATATGCTTCCAAGCAAGTACTAATCGCTCTAGTAACTCTGTGGTGGCAAGAAAATCATAGCAATTGCTTTTTTGCTAACTACTGGACAGCATTACTTGCTAGTAATTGCTCACTTTTTCATTAATGAAGATTTAAGAAAATGATTAGTAAAAGCAATTTCTACTTTTATTTATCCAGGCCCAATATGTCAACATATTCCCAGTTCGGCACAATATATGAACATGGATTTCTAGTTTGATTCCAACAGTTTTGAATTCTCTCCATGGTTGTAGGAGAAGCGGTACAGTACAGGCACAGCTTTATCTAAAAAAATGACTTTCTGAATATATTACACAATTCATTTGAAGAAGGTCGTCACCAACCACGACATGTGTAATGTCTAGAGCTGTGTATAATGCATTTGATCATATACACAGTATGCGTTATAAAGTTATTGATAATTATGATATGGTTATATGGTCGACATCTGATGGTACTCAAATTTCACACTAACCTAACGTAAAACAGAGAACGTAAAACATAACATAAAACAACGTAAAAACGATTGATCGTTGCCAGAAGTTTCTGTCACTACTTTGACTACACGTTGCTGTATTTTTAGCATCGCCACGCCGCCGGCTGGTTTTGGGAAGTGAATTTGCCTCCCTTTGTGTGTAGCGCATTGTTTAAATTCGCGTTTTGGAATTTTATACTACTCAATGTGAACTCGTGCAAGAAATACCCATGGCCTTTAATAAGTTAATTCAACCTCAATACAGGTAATATGCAGGCCTATATGCTACATGGTTCTGAAAGTAAATTATGTGACAGAAGTGACATACCGAGCACCACATTTATATGGCTTTATATGTATGTGGAGGATGTTAGATTGTACAGATCTTGCAGTCCTTTCAAAATCGAGACTGTTCTGGATGGGTGAACTTTTCATTCTCAAATATTCTATGTATTTCATTTAAGGAGACTATCCAAAGTTGATCATTATTAATCATTGGTTGTTTTTAACTTGTTCATTCTTCTTTTAACCCCAGATTCCCTATTAACTT